>WKFP01014996.1:475294-495294 GCA_011057875.1 Pterocles orientalis | reverse complement strand
GATTTCCTTTTAGGATTGACATGAGCCTGGCAATATAAGAACCCCCACAGTGTAAGAGCTGAAACCCCCCCCACATCAATAACTGCTCCTAACACACAAAAGTGCACAAATATATTCAATTTTTAGAGATGCACCATGATGTTCTATCCGACATAGACAAGAAAGCCCAGACAATCTGCAGAGGCAAACAGCTAGAATAACATGGGACTACCATTTTCAAAACCTTATAAAATACGCATGTTGTGCTTCTAGACTGATATTTAAAAGACCAAGCCCTGCTCTTTTCACATACACTGACTTTGCATTCTTGTGAAAGAGGCAAGCAGGTCTGTGCTCTCGTGGAAGACTAAAAAAATATATGCCAAAATTCTACGTCAGTGTCCCCAGTTATGGCCTTTAACATTTGAAGAGTGTGAACAGCAGAGCCTAAAACACAGGGTGTGTAAGTGCATATTAATTTGCTTATTTAATGCTGTTGTTGCAGCTGGGCATGCAATAGACCCCTCATTTCTGACAAGGTGTGGGGCTTTCAAGGATAAGCAGAGGGTAGACTCACCTTGGATAGACTCACCTAGTTTTTGGGTTCCCTGACAAACTTTGCAATAAAATAAGCAAATGTCGTCTTTTAGCAAAGAAGAAATGAGTGGTATTTTCTTGGGCTAGATTCAAGCAACTGACCCTCACCACCAATGCATCATTTTCTACTGGAGGTGTTATTCTGTGGCCATCCCACCCCTTGCTTGTGGGGTGTCTTGCAGTGGGCAAGTCCCTTAAGAATGTTGGTTATTCAACTGTTTAAATTATGTTGAGACTGTAGACATCAAAGCTCAGTAAAGTGACACACCAGTTTTGTTTGGGAAGCAGGGACCATGGCAACATTGGATATGGATATGTTAGGGGGTAGTGGGGAAGAAGAGAAGAAAAAAGGATGGGAAGAAGAGAAGAAAAAAGGATGGGAAGAAGGAGGGGGGAGGCCCAGACCAGCAGGCTTTGCAACATACTTATATTTTCAGTTATATTTAATTGCTTTTAATACATAAAGAAGCCTCGGTGCTGGGCTGAATGAGCAATGCCACTCCCTTAATTCAGCCAGTGCATTTGTACATATTAAAAACATTACACAGCAGGGGCTATAATTTCACATGCTGCCATCTCTAGACCACTACAGCCAAGCACAAAAGAGACAGCATGTATGCCATACCCCTGCATGTCATGTAAAACTAGGGGGTTGCCTGGAGGATGTGGGTGTGCAGTCAGAGAGATTCAAACGCAGCTCTTCTGAAATTCTAATGCTCTCATAAAAATAAACAAACTTCAGCAATATACAACATGATTCCAATTAGTAGCTTGATCAGAATAACTTGGCATTGTCTATTGGCTTTATACCAGGCAGCCAGCGAGATGTCAGGCGGAGGAGTCCATTCTCCTCTCTGTGTGTGATCAACTCCCATTACTGGTAATGGAAGCCACATACACATAAGGGAATAATATACCCCTTCATGAGAAAGCTCTCTTTGGTGAACTGAAGGTGTATAATGTTGTGGGTGTTTTTCATTCCCTGTCTCTACTATTGTGTTTCTCCTCAGCCCATTGAAATTATTTCATATGGGCAAGTGACGCACAGGGTTTGGTCCTGTTCTCATTAAATCAATAGCAGAACTCCGTTTTGCTTCAGTGTACACCGAGCTGAGCCCAGAAGTATCCTTCCTTTTGTTTTTTAGAATTACTCCTTACTTTCAGAAATAATTATTAGCCTTTTACCCTCCTCTTTGCTGTTGGTGTGCAGAGATAAATATGTTTTAGCTCTCGGCTCAGATTTCTTCCTGTATAAATGAGGCCATTAGAGTTGTTCCAAATTTACAGAAATGCTGCTCAGGGAAGATGTTAACACTCTGTATGAACTTTTTCTATAAATACTTTGGGCATTCCTAAATATCTCTAACTTCCAGTTTTCTTATGTCATAATTTTCTGATAAATTTGCCAAGCAGGGGATAAATAGGGGAGAAAAGAACATACAACCCAAGTAACAACATGTGTGATGACCCAGGTAGAGTCCTTCTGGTTGACCAGACAGACGTGCTAGAAAAAGAAATGAGCCACAGCAAAGGGAATGCTCATTTAAATAGATGTAGTCATAAGTGTCATCAAAGCTGTGTTGTTCATCACACTTTCCTTACTTGCCTTCCACGCAGCATACATTTCCAGCGCATCAAGTACAGCTATAAACAACTATACGTGTTATTTACAAGTTGTCTCAAGACCTATGTGACGTAGAAGTTGATTTAAAAACTGTGAAATAATCTCCTGATGTCCCGTGAATCTTCTACTATTCCAAGGCTTTGTCTACATTATCAAGGCAAAAAGAGATCTGCAGAGCACCAGCTGATGCTGAGGACTTCATGTCCACAGCACGTGTGTTTGTGGGACTTTCTCCAGAGTAGCTCTAAGCCGGTCCCATAGATTAAAAGCCCACCAGCATCTCACAGTTTTGTGTCGTCTGAAAGGAATCCACTCTGCACACTCCACTACATAATGGAGTGGTGGTGACCACCAGGAAAGCCGCTTTAAAAGCACACTTCTGATGAGGATTCAATGCTAACAGATCTTACCCTGAGATAATCTGATAATTATACTATTCTTGATGAAATGTGTTAGATATCAAAGCTGTGATACCTGAGCCCAGTAGCAGTTTCTGTGATTGTAATTCTTCACAGAATAAATTACAGTGCTCTTTACATCTTCCCCTTTAGTAGGTGCCATTGCTGTTTTCAATGTCTTTTTTCCTTCATTTTCCTTTCCTCAGCTGCCAGTTACCTACAGACCTTTACAGCAACTGGTGGAATGCAGATTCTTCAAGACCTCCTGTCCCAAAGTGCAGATCCCAGGAGAAAAGGCTAAATTAGTTTTTGCATAATCATGTCAGGGTTAACCATCTGATTAAAGTCACACTACTGATACGAAAGAGAGCTCAATACACTTGTCATACTGAGTTTTTTGAAAGCACTGATTTTGCCTGCTGCAACAGTAATGACAAAATCAGGTGAACAAATCAGGTTTCTAGTCTCATGGAACGACAGTATTTAAAATACCCTTTTTTAAAAACCAAATTCATTAGGATAGAAAAAAATTAGCACTCGCTGTCCTCTTTTACTTCAGTCATATACACCGAACCTTTGTAAAGTTTTATTTCCCAGCACCACGGCTATCAGACCACACCAGCCTAGCTGCAAATGTAGAACTGAAAGAACATAATACCTAATGTGACAAACACGGCATTGTCCTGTCAGTCACTTCTGAATCCTGTCAGCAGGCCTGCCATAGTAACCTCTGACCATGACTGAAACAGGCCACCTGAAATACATCACTGTGTTAGTTCAAACTGCACTGGGATTAAGAGAAATTTTCAATTTCAAGTGGAATTCCTTCCAAAGGTCGAACTCTCCTGTCCCCACTTATCACATAGTTTTCCAAAAGACACAGAAGTCTTGCTTCAGAAGAGAAAAGTTCCCATTGCACATACAGAAAAAGAACAATTCAAAAGTCGTGCTGAATGCTGCAAAGCCAAGTATGTGTGTTTAGAGATAGAAGGAAACATCTTCTGAGCTCGGTTAGGTGAGCGCAATCAGCATCTGTCAAACAAACTGGTTTTAGTAACACAGCCGACGTCTGTTTTTCAGACACCGACAGATACCATGGACTGAAGGGAAATAAGCAGATGCCTAGAAGACTGTGAAAATCATACTTCATATTTTTTGAACAATCCCTGTGGGAGTTTGGCATTTGACTTGAAACATATTCAGAAAAATGACTTCAACATTCATTTTTATGTCCAGAAAACTGAATTCCTGAATGAGCGTGCTAAAGCTGATTTTAAAAGCCTTTTCATGAGTAGCACATTCCTGTTCCTGTGATTTCCGTACGTCCATATATAAGCCCCAAATATTTCCTGGTTCGTATTCTCCAAAGCTCAAAATCTGTGTGGGTCATCTTGAGACAACTTTTAGCCAAGGATGAGTCAAATCAGTGAGAACCAGAGTAGCTACTACAAGCGCTTTACTTGTTCACCGGACATCAGGCAGATGTGGGGATAAAACTGTCAAGTGCGAAAACACAAAGAGAAATATTGCTATTTTCTATTATTCACATTCTTCCCATGAGCTGTTTGCTCAGTTGCCATGGCATAGGCGGTGAGATTTCATAATTTTTCCCCTGCCTGCCATGTGCTCATGCAACAATGTGAATTTAATCAGTCCAGACAGTTCGTTGTGTTTTGCCCATGTGAGTGGAATAAAACTTTTCTCACCAGCTAAACCCACAAAGTATCTAAAAGCCATAAATAATCAGTAACTCCTATGACTTGCACCTGCTTGCTTTATTTGACCAAGGATACAGAACGGCTCATATAATGAACAGTGTTCCCAGGCATTAATCACCTCTGATTGCTTATAAAAATCAAAGTAAATGTTTAAAATATTGGCTGTATTATTTTCTTTCTTTCCAGCGCCTAGGTTTTAGGCAGGTCAAAGCCGCAGCCTTACCTCCCTCAGGAAAATAATCCTTGTTTCAAAAATATTTGATGGGCAAAAGGACGTGTTCTGGGTAGCAAATAAATTTCTAGTTACCTCTTAATCATAACAGATGTATTCTTCTAGTACATCCTAACCAGCAAAAGGAGGTGGGAAAGATGCATTAAAAAAAAAACAAAAACGAAAAAAGAACCGACTGGGGAGAAACTAGAAAGCGCTGTAAGAGAGATCTTTGCCAAGCTTATGCGGAACCAAGTATGTGCCAGCTTGTACAAAACAATACAACTTTATTTTGTATAGCGTCTTTCATCCAAAGTGTATCCCAAAACCACTTTACAGGAGTTAAACAATACAGTTACAGAGATAAATAATAGCAGAGGGAGAGCAAAATTAACAGATATGTGCGAGTCAGAAAAGATATATTTTCAGCTGAGATTTGAAATGAGAGCTTTATAGGAACATTGGAGTGTTTTAGTTTCAGCATTTTTCTAAACAGAGCTTAGCAATGTCTACAAAGATACAAATCAGAGCGAAAGCAGTAAATGCCAGGAAATTCAAAGGTATGGTTTCATTAAGTCCTGCAGGTTCAAAATTAAATTAAACCAAAATCAAAAGCCAACGGAGTGGTTTAAAAATTAAGACAGCCTCTCAATCCTTACACTTCTGGCTTTATGCCATTCATTCAGCTCTGTAATATTTGTATTTGTTTTCTTTAAATGGAAAAAAAAAGACAAAAAATAAAATAATGGGGCCAAGCACAGAGTACTCGGTGATGTAAATATGGCACAGCTTCACAGATAATAAAAAGTGTACACTGAGGAGCAAAATTTGGCCCAAAGAATCCTTCGTGGAACCTGACAAGCAAATGATGATGTCTGTTTGGTAACCAGGGCTCTAATCCTCTGGGGGAGCCCTGGCGGGTACAGAAGTTGCCTATTCAGCTCTCCCGAATTAATCAGAGCCTCGCTTGCCCACCAGTTCTGATAATATATCCTTAACAACAGGAGGAGAAGGCTATTGGGAGGAAAGTAGAGTGCACTGACCTTGGGGAGGTGCTGTATGGATACAGCAGTATATGGATGCTCTTCTCCTGGTGGTACTGGTGCTTATATGACAATTCGCTTTGTGGCTAACTGGAAAGCCTTTAAAGGAATGGGCAAAATTCAAATCCCAAATTAAAAAAAAAAAAATCAATTACTTCTTGAGTAGACCAAACCAACATCAATCCACAACAGATCCTGAAAAAATATTACAGTCTCTGTTGCTGGCTTGGAGACCTAAGAGAAATTTTTCTGCCCAAAGTGAAATAAGCTTTCTGTCTATAAATTATCTGAAAACATGGATGTTTGTAAAGGGAACCGATTCCACAAAGCCTTGGAAGAACTCTCAGCGCAAATAATAGGGCTCAATCCAACAGCGGCAGCAGCAATAAGTGGGTTGGAGAAGGAAGCATGTGCCTCAAAGCGCATCAGCTTCCACCAAAGTGCCATGCAACGAGCATGCAGAGGCTGCTTATAGCACATGGGTGCAAAATTGACCTGAAGCTCTAAAGGAAAAGACATAGCAAGTTTGGAGAGTATCAACAGAAAAAAAAAAACAAACCCAAAACCAAAAACCAACCAACTTGTTTTGTTAATTGATTGCTGGCTGAGTACCCATTTCAACAGGTATTGCCAAATTCGCTATTGTCCCAGTATCTGGAGGTCTTTTTTTTGCACATTAGTATTCACACCTGTTTCCTAGCCTGTGGAGAACAGGTCATTTGGCTCGATTACTTTTGCCACTAGTAAATATTTCACAAAAAATAAATATTGTCCCTGAGACAATATTCCAGAGCGCTTTACCTGATCCTGTAGCAGAGGCTGGATAAGTTATTCCTATTCCAACTCCCCACTTTCTCCGAGAGCCCTTTCCTCCATCCATATGCATCTTGTAGGTGCTCAGTGAATGATGGCTTCATGTATAAATCGGCGTGCTGCTTCACATAGAAAACTCTATTTGCTGAGCTCATGACATTTTCTGCAGGTAACAGTGGCAGCCAGCTGCCGTTGAGAACTGTGTACAAAGGGCACATAAATTCCTGGGTGTCAGAAAAAATTTATGCACTGGGTACATGGTTTTCCATGCAACTTTCTAAGTGTTTTGTATGGATGCAGGAAACGAGTAAGTGTCTGTACAAGTCTCCACTTCAGTCATTGCTTTTTGAAGCAGCAACAGGGATGGAGACCTGGGCTTTGTACAGCTCCCCAGTTTGACAGGATGGGTTTACAACATGGTCAGGAAAAAAATCTTTCTTTCTGTCTCTTGATTTTAAACATCTTCAACTTAATTTAAAATTGTATTATCTGAACATTAACATAATCTCAATTTAAAATAATCTTATTAAAAAAAAAAAAAGCTTAACACTGTGGGGGACAAGAAATTTCTACCATTACACTGTATGATCCCAGGCAGGGCACTAAATACAGATGAAGCTCTATAAACCCCAGAAACTCTGCCTCCTCGGAGAACCCTTTCTGCATATTTTCCTTACATGACCAGACTTTACTTTCTTTTTTCATTGCAAACTTGCCATTTGTGCAACCTTTATTTTTGTACCCTTGCTACTAACCGTAATAAATGGTCTTACTCTCTTTAGACTTCACTTTGGCTTCGGAACTCCATTTTCTTCAAGGGAAATGACACAGTTCAGAATCCACCAAGAAAAAAATGTCCTTTTGATGAAACACAGTTAAAACCGACACCTTCTCTATGCTAGGTTCTTGTGGACTCGTGTTTTGCTGTATGGATCCAAACACCCAGCGTGATATGGGAAACCACTGTGCCAACACCGCAGTGACGGCATCAGCTCCGGGACCGACCCAGTCCCTCTGTCTAGAAAAGGCCTGATGCTGTGCTCTTGGGGTAGGTGAAGAGTTTGTATTATGAGCAAGAGCTTTCCCCTAGTAAGCAATGCAGCTGTATCGATGTAGAGAGTTTAAAAAAAATTAAGTCGTGATTATAACAAGTACAGTAATGGAAGCACAAAATACCAACTTAGTTGGGGAGGTTTCATTGTGAACCAGAATAGCCGAGTTTAAATATAACATTCTCCAAGTGTGGATTATGAATCTTGTCATTATACAAGAACCTTTCCCTTGAAGTGACCTTAGCATTTAGTTAGAAAAGCTAATAAAGTTTTTCTCATTTTTTCCCTCTCTCTATGCATGCATTCACTCATCTGTGTATATATTGACATAAAGAGTATCATATAAAAGTTAGCCTCACGGTATTCACCAGTACAGGATGTGAGTAAAGATAATTCTGTCACTTCAAAGGTTTCTTGAAATGATCAAGAAGATTAGAAAAAAACCACCATCAACTTTAACCTTCATCATGATGTGGCCTCGCTTTTGAAAGTCCCTAATATTTTCTCGCCATCCCCTCTATGTTATTTGAATGCTGGTAATCTTCGTGGCGATTTCAATAAGCCACAGCAGACATATAATGCTTCCTCTTTTAATAGGTGCAAAGTGAGTTATTGTCACAAAGCATATATATGAAAAAAAGGATGTGAAAAGAGAATCCTGCCTAATCTCTGTAATAAGGGCTTGTGAGGGTGCTAACATGGTCACCTGAATTATGCATGTCTATTGTGTTCAAATATCATAAATCGATGCATGAATACCCTCCAAATCATTTTCAGTTCATGAACATTTATATACAGAGCTCTTGAGCACTGCAAAGACAATTAGTCATATTTGTATGCCGGAATTAATTGAGAGTGAGATGCGGGAGGCAGAAGGAGAGAACAAAGAATGCTTTTTGTCAGTTCTTCCAACTGACAGGGATAATTAGATATATGAAATTGAAATTCCTCAGCAGGGGGTTTCTGTTGACAATGAATTTTCTTTTGATTCCATTCTGTTATTCTTTTATGCTGTCATCTGTGGCAATTTGTTATTCAGCTTGAAGCTTAAAAAAGCAAAGCATTCCGCTTTTATGAGTAGATGATGTCAGTTTGTACACTGCTGGGAAATAGATATTAAATGTAATCTTTAAACTAAAAAAAAAAAAGAGAGAGAGAGGAAAATAAAATCAGTTAAAGAGACAGTGCTCTGTTTACACAGACCTCAGAGTAAAACTTTTGTGGGAGACAGAACTTGCTTTGATGGTTTTTAAAGTTGCTCAGGCTGCATGAATGTTTCGGTGGCAGTGCAAGACAGCTGTGCTGCTTGACGGGGTAAGGACTCATTGCTGGGAATGCCTGCTTAATGCTATTTTCAAAATGCTGGACTTTCTGCTGGCAGACATCCCTGTAGTATATCAACATCGTACTTTAGTCTGGGTACAGATGCTTCCTCACTTTTTTCCCACTTCAGGCAGTGTCTCATCCTCTCACCTTTTTCAGAAAGGCTCACCCGGTGCACCACCAGCATAAGCATCATGAAAGGTTTAAAAAAAAATTAGCTAAAATAACTGTGCAAAATATTGGTCTTTATGGTAAAAAATTTGTATGTTTACTTGTTTTCTTCCTCTGTGCGATTTTGACAGCATATCTTCATGTAAAAAACGTAGCGCATGGGTACGTGCTCCACTATGTAAGCCTATGCATACATATACTCCTAATAATCAGAAATATGTATAAAACCTTAGGGGTTTTTTTTTGGCAAGGGTTTTTACAAGCATTGAGTGGAATCTAGCGTATGAAAAACCCATACTGTTCCTCCTTCCCCCTCCCCTTTTCACTGGAGTTGGTCCATTGATCTCTCCTGGCTTTCTTTTGCCTCTTTCCCTCCTCCAAAGCCCCACGTTATTTGTCACTTGTTATTTTTCAGGCTGCAACAGGCATCTTGGTTACTGTGGCTTCATTATATTTTATTCTATTTTTTTGTTACTAAAGCAAAAAAACCACACACGGAGTTATGGTGTAGTATATATTCCGGTGAACCACTGGGAGTCTAACTATACCATACGGCTTATCATTAAACATGGCAATATTTAACCCATATGGAATATCGCCTCCGCACCCTCAGAGCACTCTTTGCAGATGCAGTTTTATCTCACCCTTTATGGCAGAAGTCCCCTGTTAAAGAAGCTCGAAAGTTAAATAGCTGAGAGTATGATTTGAGGGAATTCTCGCACTGGTGAGAGGTGTGAGTGTCCCCATAGTGTCCCAGCAGCGACCTAGGAGGGGCAGCCCATATAAAAATGTTAGGCTCTATTCAGTCTTTCACTCTCTCTGTGGAGACTCATTAAGGATGCTGCCTGTGAGGGCAGTTCCTGTAACCTGGCACATGTCCACTGGGAAATGCATTGATGCCATCAAGTCACTTCACGAAGATAAATTTATTTGGTCACTACTGACCTTCGATGAGTTTGAACTGGTGACTCAAGACTTTAAAGACACTATTTTTTTGCTGCCTTTCTACCATTCAAACAGCACCGCAAACACTGTGTTTGCAAGTTTTTTTAGCCTGTCCTTCATCTCAGTTATGTTTGGTATATAATCTACCTTCACAGAGGTTTAAAAAAAAATAAACAGAAGAGCCTACAATAGATTTTATAGAGGAGTTTGCATTGAGTAAGTCAGATGGAAGCAAGTGTCTGCCACACACGGGACACCATGTACCTCAGCCTTGCTGATCAGGTTTAACCGCAATTAACTGCAGATGATTTGTCCCCCTTGTGTGTCCCTCAGGCATGCCCCATGCTAGCCCAGGATCTTTCAAGATTCAGCAGGACTCTGTACAGGTGGATTGCTGGAGCCTGGAAGCATACCTATAGATCCTTTTAGGGAATTAGGCAAAAAAAATTGTCCTTATTTCTAGGTGTGGGGCATAAGATGCTCAGCCGTGTTCTGGGAGATTCTGTGTCTTGATATTTATTCTTAAAAGGAGGAAGAAGTGTCTTCAGAACTTAAACAGTAGATGAATGGCCTTTTTCAAGACTGCAGCTCTTCACAGAAGCACCTAACTGCTGCTTTCAACATCTACGTCCTTTACTGGTCCAAGCTCAAAATTTATTTTTATTCTTTTATTGAGTAAGAAATGTCAGTACAGCACAAACTCGGGCCTCAAATTCCCCTCTCAGCATTGACAGAAGACTTACCTTCACAATGTGCATTTCTTAAAAACCAAACTTATTGATTGGGGATGACCAAGATCCACATGTATCAATATTTGTTGGTGTTCAATAACCACTAGAACATCAAATCCCCACTGTACTCTGAGGAGAAACCCAGCAGCTATAAACCAGCAGCTAATCATAAAACTTGCTTTTTTCCCTTTTTTTTTCTTTTTTAATCAATATATGCAACAGCATGGAAATTTTAGAAGATTACCAAGACACAGAGAAACTAATACTACTGCCAAAGCAGTATATATGGTTCGTTCTGAAAAACATCCACACATCACCTACTCTGAAAGGCTGGATCTTCATAAAACACATCTTGTAGCTTTGGCAAAGCTTGTTGATTTCAGAATTTTTCATGGTATGTAACATATTTTTTTTTTCCCCATAAAATATTAGCACTTTGTAGGAGAAAGGTTTGGTAAGAATACCAAAAAAGTTTAACTTCTTATTGCCTTTTAGATGCTTTTCCTCGTCCATGCTAACTGAAGGGTGTCAACGCAAAAGAGTGGCCTAGATTTTAGTTATGAACACGTTTTTGATTACATTTCTTTTACTTATACAGAACGGAGTTCACTCCACAACTTGTTTGATAACTGTGATCAGTGCTTGGGATCGCTGATTTTAAAAGCCCTTTCTCTCGTTGTCAGAGAAGATTTGGTCTATCAGGGGTACGCTCTTTCATCTGCGTTTTGCTTTGTAAAATGAACTACATGGGCAGAATAGATGTTCATATGATCTTTCTCAACAGCAAATTAAATTACTGTTGCATGGCTGCTCTGCCACAAAAGAAGGGAAGTTATTATTTGAGGCCTTCCATCTCACATCCAAATATCATTTTGTAAGTCAATTGGTAAAGCACACAGCATTATATGACACTCTGGCTTATCTCAAGGAAAGGGTCACACAGATTTCCCTTTTACATTTTCTAAAAGCTACACGTCTATGACTGAAAATAAACCCCTGTTATTTCATAGAAGAAAAAGAACTATATGACAAGTTAAATGAACGTTTCCCCTTTTTGCTTTCGACCTGGTGAGATACCCTGCTCACAGCTGCAAATACTGAATCACTTGAAGTTCTGGCAAGCAATTGCCTCTACACCTTTGCCAGATAAATAATCCCATCTCAGCTTCATTCCTGAACTGCTTTCCTCTCTCATTCCCATTCTTCTTGGGCACTGGCAAGGGCACAAGAGCCGAGGCTCACCCCCTTCAGAGAGTTTCTTGCCCTACATTGGCCCAGAACCACAGCAAGTGGTTTGGGGTGGAAAATCAAAGGGATTTGAACCTCTTCAGCTTTGTAGCAGCTGCTGTGGTGATGGTTTTTTATAAGGATGCTCTCTTCTGACCTGCTGCTTGGCATCCTGAATCTACGCGCTGCAGTAAGGATGGTGGCATCGCTACCACTGCTCTTCGTTCAGGGTTGCAACTCTCCTTTGGAGCGGAGGATACTAACTACTTCACCTTTGCTCAGCATGTGCTCTGTCCAACTTGCCTCCAGTGTGAGGTGATGCTGGCACCAAATAATTCATCTTTCTCACAGAGAGGCTGAGGAGACTTTGGAGGAATGAACAATGGCTTTCAGTGATGCTTTAGGATGGCACTAAAATGCACTGACCATCTAGGGAGAATTACAGTGCCACTGTACCTAGATGAACTGTTTGTTAGAGAAAAGCTTTTATTTACCACTATATCCATCCCTTCGGTTTTCACTAAGAATACACTTATTGAAGCCAATTCTGGAATTATTTCAATTGTTTCACCTTAAAGTTTGTGTTTCTATTTGTGACTGGTAGAAGAATCATAGAACCATAGAATGGTTTGGGTTGGAAGGGACCATGGAGGTCATTTAGCCCAACCCCCCCTGCCATGGGCAGGGACACCTCCCACTAGCCCAGGCTGCCCAGAGCCCCATCCAACCTGACCTTGAATGTTTCCAAGGATGGGGCATCTCCCACCTCCCTGGGCAACCTGCTCCAGTGTTTCACCACCCTCAGCGTAAAATATTTCTTCCTTGTATCTAGTCTAAACCTCTCCTCTTTTAGTTTAAAACCATTACCCCTTGTCCTATTGCTACAGACCCTGTTAAAAAACTTTATCCCTGTTTTTCTTATAAGCCCCCTTTAGGTACTGAAAGATGGCAATCAGGTCTCCTTGGAGTCTTCTCTTCTCCAGGCTGAACAACTCCAACTCTTACTCAAGAGATAACATTCATACAAATTCTGTTTTGCTCCATTATTGCAACCATTTCCTAGTTTTTATTTTAGTCCCTACACTGGTAGATAAATACATGTGAGCCCTTTCTCCCTTACACGGTTTCTCTTCTCAATAACATCTAACTGCTTGTCCTTTCCCTATGTAATCTACCAGTTGGGATCAGGGTAATTCCTGCCTCTTCTGCACGACCAGTGAAACACAGCAAACTCTATTTTTCAGACGGGCGAAAAAAAAAAAAAAAGGTGTGGGGGACTTATTTTCCCGCACCTCCATTTCATCCTGATGAGATTTGAGCCAGATGCTACGTTCCATAAAGTAAACACCCAGGCATGTCTTCTAACTTCATAATTACGTGCATATATTCTCCACATAATAAAACTAGAATAAAATAACTTCTCACCCACAAGTAGTAAATCAAGCAAATAGTGAATTAAGTTCGTCTGATGAATGCTGCTCTTTATAAAATTAAGCTGTTTACAACGCGCAGTTCATCTTCTTTTACATGTTTAATGATTTTATTGCTTAGTATTTGTTCTATTATTCCATTATTGTTCTATCGTTGTGCAAGGAAGAAAGAACTTAGATTCCTGTGATGTGGCTGTTAAAATCATTCTCCTTTCCATTTCTTTGAAACAGAGGGCATTTGTGGTTTTTCCCCCAATTGCAAGTACAGAATTCACTAAATGTCACTCATTTATTTTTTCTCTAACACAGATGTAAATGTACGAGTTCTGCGTGCTGCTTTTTGACCTCCAAAGAAAACATTGTGGTATGGAAAACACAGTGTTTCACACAAAACAGGGAACTTTTCCTTTATTTTCAGTTCTAAACTTTTTTTTTTCCATAGCATCAAAAGTATTTGAAACATTTGAAGACAAGAATTTTGCTATTTTTCCATTTCAATCTTTTCTCTGAAATACCTGAACGACACCTTCAGCTTCCAGCTTACCAAAGCAATTCAGTCAACTTCAGGAACACGTGCAAAATATTTGTCTCAAAGTAAAAATAGATTTAGCCCCCCAAAGACAATTTCAATTATACTTTTTCCACTTCTTGGCCTGGAGCCATGCGTGGCTGGTGGCCTGCGCCTGTACAGGGCAGTGTGCACGCAGGACCATACACTTCCTAGGATGGCCTGGAACCAGGAGACTGAAAGGAGAGATTCCTGCCTTGTGGGGTGAGCAAAATTTCAGGTGGATGAGGAACTGGCGCTGCAGTAAAACAGAGAAAGAGAAGATGAAGGCCAACAAAAAACGTGGTGAGACCTGCTTGCAGAAGGACGCAAAGATGATGTCTTTGGAGAGAAATGGAAGCAAGGTTGTACCAGCTGGCAATTGTCTGCTGTTCAGTTTGTGGTCTCTGCGAATAAATTGCCCTTTTTTCACTGGAACCTGTGGAATTACGAATACACCATTAAATGCAAGTCCTCTTCAAAGGATGGGGCAGCACACAAATCCCTAATCTTTTGAAGACGTAGGTGGTACACTGCCATCCACATATAGTTGTATTTCACGCTGTCAGAAAGGAGAGGAAGGAAAAGTTAAGGAGGAGAATCAGAACCGAAATCTACTGCAGAAGTTCCCAAGTTTCTTACATGACCGAAAAACTATTCTGCTTCCTACAAGAGCATAGCTTTTATACATTAGCAAGCAATTACACTGCTTTTAAAAAAGCCTGGAAAGATTTTCAGAAACAAAAAATATGCAAGTTATCATAGCCTACGGCTGGCATTAACTTGCATAATGATAATTTATATTTTATGAGGGTTTTATTTTTATACACCTGCTTTTCTTTGCAATTCATAAAAAAACCCATATTGATATCAAAGAAATTGCTCTGTCACAGAATTTATAATCCTGAGAGGTGCACATCAGTGCCTTATAATCTTTTAATCTTTGCTGATATCAACGGTAATTTCAGGGAGGAGGGAAATACATAAGTTGAAAAAAAAAAGAATATAGTCTTATTTTCTAATTATCTTAAAGATATTACTTATTTCTTTCTTAACTGTTTTTCTGATGTGATTCATTACCTGACAGTCATTTACATTGTGCTTTTTTTTTCAGTTTTGGTCCCATTTTTATTGAGGTTTGTAAAAAAATTTTACGATGAGATAGCAGCAGGTGTGCAAACCTGCACACAGCTGAGCGCCAGCAAAGAGACAGCAGTGTTCGGAGTTTCTCTTGCTCTGGTTCCTTGCTGGTGCTCTCTGCGGCTTTCAAAGCTCATACGGATCTTTCATCACTCGAGTGAACCACTGCTTCCCCCAGCATCCCCTTGGAGCCTGGTACTTGGTGAGGTATCTGTCCCTCTGGGCTGGGAGGGGATTTTTCCGTGTTTGATTTTTCCATGGTGCAATCTTACACTCGACTTGGAGCTCCCATGTTCAGCTAGGTCCATGAGTCCCCTTTGCAGCTCTCCTTGCACCCATGGCAGCAGTCTGTGTTGCACATGAGGAGGGCGGAGGGAGACGGGGGTCTCGGCAGAAAGCCGTGGGTCTAGTCAAGTGTCCTACATGAAAAAAAAACGCAGGTGCAGTGGGGATGCTGCCAAGTTTCTTAATTCAGAAAGGCATCAATCAAGCTTCTTGCTCATTTACACAGCAGGGTTTATGTGATGCCTGAGCCCCCTTCGGCCGGCTGGTTCCCTAAGACCAGCAACCAGCCCCTGGGTCCCAGCTCCATCGCCCAGCCATCACTTGGGGTCCGCCGGTGAGCAGTGTGGTCCGTACAGTGGGACAGGGTCGGGGGGACAAGTGTGCTCCCAGCCACAGCCCCAGGGTTGCCCCTCAGGGCAGGTGACGGCAGATGTTAATTCTCAGATGATCTCCCACTGCCGTGTCGCCTCTGAGCCCCAGCTCCCCGAGCCGGCAGCTCTACGTTTTCAATCCCCTCCTGCGTGACCCAGCCGCCCGTATCATCTTACTGGGAGTGAATGGGAGAGTGAAGAGCAGGCTGTGTGGTCACTGTTTTCAATATCCCTCCCGCTAGCCATTACATCATCCAGCCGCTCTCTAAGAGGATTTTCAGCAGGCTTGGCTTCGTTATTAAAATAGTAATTAATTTTTTCCTCTTCACAAAACCCGAGGACCTTCAAATGGAGGCCTCAGGAGTGAGGGCAGCTTCCTTTTGAAAGTGTCCTTTCTAGAACCATAATCGGCTCTCCAACTTTACAGTACACATGTTCCCCAGTAAATGTGATTAAAGAGCCACACAAAAAAACCCTTGCAGAAAATTAATTCAGTTTCCAGAATAAAAAGTTTGATAAAGTTGTGCAATGCTCCAATGACAACACATAATAGAAGTGCAGAGTTTTATCCTCTTGAAGGATAAATGAGCGGCCAGAAAGGTCTGGTAGTTCCCAGAGTAAAAACATCTGCTACAGCTAATTCACTTTAGCTTTTGATTGTAAAATTCATTAGCCATATCAGGCAGCTGTAGTTCCAAACATGTTGCTAGGAAGTACAGTCTTACAGGCTGGGATGCCGTTTGTTCTCCCCAGCAGTGATGAGGTAGCGTGAGCGCCTGGCGAAACGCAACCTCCTGCAACCCAAAAATAAGGACTTGAGCGGCAGGGGGAGGGAGGGAGGGTGGGCAGGAAGCATAGGGCTGAACGCAAAGAGGGGCCAAGCGCCATCAGGGCCACAATGGCTGGTCCTCCCCATCAACAGCTCAGCGTCAGCTTGAGAAAGAACAGGTTTTGCGGATTAGAAAGTAAATAATGTGCCCGCACGTAGGATGGCAGTGCATTTCACCGCTCTCTTCTACGGTACTTTTCTACAGATTGTAATAAAACTATGGTCAGAAGTATATTTTATGGAAAAGTGTGCCCACACATTGTTTAGATAAAGAGATGAACCCCAAGTGGATTTAAAAATACACATATACATATATGTATGTACATATGTCTATGTACTCCCTAATTTTAAAATATATATTTATTCTTATTCTTTTTTTACTCTTATTCTTAATTTATATTATTTATAAATTATATTATTACATTTACCTAATGTAAGCAGGGAAAAAAAAGATCAAACTGCATTTCCAAGGTGTTTCACTCTTCCCAGTTAATCCTGATAAAATATTATTTTAATCTGAACGCTGAAGCTGAAAATAAAATTATTGTAGCAAGTATGCCACTCCAGGCTTCTGACCAGCATCCTGCCAGCCTTCTTGGTGCACACGGATCACAGTCCTCCTGACTCCCATGGAATGTCCCCTGTTACTTGAGTTCAGTTTCAAAAAGCAGCTAATAAGTAGTGGGAGTCAAGAACAGAGAAATTGTGCCTATGTATCAGTCAAACAACGATTACCCTATACTGGATGGACTTTTTGATTCCTAAAGGGACAGAAAAAATGATTTTGTGAGATTATTATGCCCCATAAGACCAGATGACCTTAAGATGGCCAACACATGTTGAATTTTGCAGGCCACAAAGATCGCCTAAACACCTGTCAAACCACCGCTGGGGTTAGTTAGTACTGCAAAAATATTGTCCCTCAAGAAAGAGTGACAAACTGACAAGTATGTCCCCATTGCTCCCTTTTCATAGGCTGCAGTGAATTACGCAGGACTGGCACCTTAGAGACAGGAGGGTGCAGGAACAGTCAGCTTGGCGATGGTAAACTCACTTCGATTAAAGCTGATTCCAGCACAACAATTTTTTTGTTAACCAAGTAGGATAGAAATTTGTATTTTTCTCCCCTGCAACGTAAATATAAGTGAACTGTTCTAAATAAACTGATAAATCCACTCAGTTTTCATTCTCACAGTTCATAGAATCATAGAATCATAGAATCATTAAGGTTGGAAAAGACCCCAAGGGTCATCCAGTCCAACCGTCAACCCAACACCACCCAACCCACTAACCCACGTCCCGAAGCACCACATCTACATGTTTCTTGAACCCCTCCAGGGATGGTGACTCCACCACTGCCCTGGGCAGCCTGTTCCAATGCCTCATCACTCTTTCAGGGAAGAAATTTTACCTAATATCCAGCCTAAACCTCCCCTGGTGCAACTTGAGGCCGTTTCCTCTTGTCCTATCACTTGTTACTGTAGAGAAAAGACCAGTTATGATACTTTCTCATTATCAGGAATGTTCAAAGCTTCGCTGACAACAAGAGCCCAGTGAGGACCAATCTCTGTGGCAAGACGCTGGTGCTGGTGTAAATACACCATCCTTTGGAATCTTTTTCTACCCATTTCAGTTTTCACCTGACTCATAACAGGTGTGTATTGGGCAGACTGTTTACCATCTTTGCTCCTTTATTTGGATGAAAATAACAGAAAGCTGCTTAACTCAACCTGTGTGTAGAGAACACACCTTTCTTGGAGAAGGGAGGGTGATGGGTCTAGCACCAATGATTAAGGTCTTGATCAAGAGCCATATTGATCAGCCTTTCTGGCTGGATGTCAACCTCCTTTTCTGGTACGTTCTTGCTTGAAAAATTATACAGGAAAATGTCCATGTTCTGACCTTTTTGTTTCGTTCATTTGTTTATGTATTTGTTTGTTTGTTTATTTATTTATTTATTTATTTATCAGCTCTGAAGACTCCCTTGAACTGTGGTTAACTGCAGAGCCACACTGGTAGCAAACACTTGCTGTGGATGATCTCACTGGATAATCCATGTCTGGAAAGGGTAAGGTAATTCTGATATTTAAGCAGAGATGTTCAGCTTCATACAGAATCTCTAAGTGTGTGTTGCTGTTAAAAGCATTGAAACATTGCCAGTTCTGCAAATGGTTTGCACAAACGAAGGATATGCTTTTATAGGCATCACTCTCATTTTTCAGGCTAGCCATGCCTGAAAAGTGTTAGTTTGGTTTTTTTGTGTTTTGTTTTTTGGTGGTTTTTTGTGGTTTTGGGGTTGGGGTTTTTTTTGTTTTGTTTTGTTTTGTTTTGACTGAGCACTGTATCATATTTGCTTCCATTTCGATCTAGGGTACGCACTGTGGGGACATTGCTGTCCAGGTCCTCACTGTGCTCTTCCTGGCACTCACGCTGGGTCACTCAGGTGACTTCTGATGCTGTCCCCAGCTGTGGACAGAGGAGTGTTTGCAGGCAGAGGTTGGTTTTCTCCTGCAGGCCTCTCTTCTTATTTCACACGTGCTGTTCTGGGCACTGTTCACAATCCATTCACTTCCTCAGGCCTTTAATTTGGTGTCCTTCTAGGTCTGCACTCTGTTGATTCTGTAGCCGGAGCTATTTTATTCCCTTTTAATTCCTCTTAGTCTCAGGTGCCATTCAGTGCATATTGCCTCAAGTACATAATTTACGAAATAAATAAGTGATAAATCAAAGATTTGGTCACACCTCCAAAAACACTACCTTCTTACATGGGCTTTTCTCAATTTTGCTGGCTGCCATTTCATGGTTACACAGTACTTGAAGTGTCAGGTGAAAATTAAATAAAACTCCACCCACAGGCTCCCGTGCCTCTCTTCTTCCCCAAAGGCCTTCTGGGTACTGCATGATTTGAAATAAATTTTTGGGAGAAAAAGATAAAGAAAGAAATATATACAACACCTTGATATTTTGAGGACCGAAGCTGGTCTTAATCCGCAGTTTTTGCAGATTAATTTTGCAATTGCAAAATACAGTAGAAGAGCAGAGACTGCATTTTCCTGGGTGGTGGGGCTCAACTTGCGGTATTTATAACACCATGTCCTACAGCTCATGGGCTGCAATGTTCTACAAACAGTTCACCTCCTCAATGCAAAATAAGATGGAAAGAGGGTGGATTCGGATGGAGCAAGCATCACTGTCTCTACCACTTCACAACTAATGCAAATCATAATTTTCCACTCATGTTCTACAGGGGCAGGATGGATATGTATTTTAAGTTCTGAGCCATAAACAGTGCTAAACAATCGAGTTATATACCCATACAGTCTATGCTGTGGAGCAAAGACTCTTCTTGGTCCCTGATGAATTTTAGTTCCCTTAGAAAGGAAATGTAAATGCAAAGGGGAAAGGGCTGAGTGTTTCGGTGCACTCCAACCACGTCATAATGAGCATGGTCAGGGTCCAGGACTCCAGGAGTCCCCATAAAGGATGCTTCCCCCACAGCAGTTTCAGAGTGGATTCGCACTGCAAACTACCATCAACCAGCACAGTTCCTCTAAAATAAAAAGAAC
>WKFP01014996.1:447878-468309 GCA_011057875.1 Pterocles orientalis | reverse complement strand
GCTTGGAAAAGAGGAGACTGAGGGGTGACCTAATCAATGTTTACAAATATGTGAAGGGTGAGTGTCAGGAGGATGGAGCCAGGCTCTTCTCTGTGACATCCAGTGATAGGACAAGGGGCAATGGGTTCAAGCTGGAACATAGGAGGTTCCACTTGAATATGAGAAAAAACTTCTTTACAGTGAGGGTGACAGAGCACTGGAACAGGCTGCCCAGAGAGGTTGTGGAGTCTCCTTCTCTGGAGACATTCAAAGCCAGCCTGGATGTGTTCCTGGGTGATCTGATTTAGGTGTTCCTGCTCTGGCAGGGGGATTGGACTAGATGATCTTTCGAGGTCCCTTCCAATCTCTAACATTCTGTGATTCTGTGATTCTGTGAAGTGAGGCTTACATGGATGTAATTGATGGGAGAAAAGGGACCTTTGTCTTCATAGCAACATTAAAAAATGTAAACTTGAGCATACAGCCTTCTCCACTTGCCCTCCACAGAAAAAAAGGTAGTCTGTAAGGTCAGGAGTATAATCAAGAAAATTTGATCACTTCCCTTTTTGGAAAAGACTAGCTACTTTATTTTCTTTTTGTTATTTTAATCTTGCAGACTAAAAAAGAGAAAAAAAGATCTGCTGAGCACTCCAGTAAATCACATTAGGATTTTTCACTTTTCAAGAACATTCACAATTCTGGTGAGGGTCTTTTTGAAATTGGCTCCATTTGAGTTATTGTTTTGAGACTGGGAGGAGCTTTTCAAAGGATGAATACAGAGGTTCAACAAACTTCATTTCCCAATGTCAAATGTAATGATGAAATCGAACTGAAAAGCATGCGAGAGATGAAATTTCTTTCCCAGGCTATGGATGTGCCTCTGACTGTTACGATAGCTCCTCCTCAGGCAGGAACTCCCACAAGCTGGATAAACACACGTGTGCTCAGCTTGGCTGGGCTGATAAATACACTGCTGGTGTGTACGCTCACATTTTGCATAGGGAGTTGACAAAGCATTTGGACAAACACCACTGGACAAGATAGCAGTGATGGAGAAGAGCACATTTTCTTTCAGAGCAGCAAGCAAAGTTTACAAGCTTCAAAGGATTTAGACCAATTATGAAACAAGGCTCGTTTGTTTCTGCAAGTGCAATATGCTCAGTTGTACATGAAGTCTACTTAAGCAGACTCAGAAGTCTGAGTAGGATGATACACACTTATTCGATGCAACATATCACTGAAACTGGTCTTTTTTCCAGAGGCTAACTGGACTTCAGCAAGTCACATTTCTTCAGTGACTCATGGGCCAAATGGCATTCAGGACAGGCATAGGAAATTGGACTTCCTGTTTTCCCAGTGACTTTAAATAGTTTCTTTCCTTGCATTTAGTTCACTTTTACTTTGGAAATTTTTACACAGAGATCTGTTTGTTTTCACAAGAATTTTGACAAGGCTGAGCTTGATTAGTCCCCATTGTAAACACGGAAGTATCTGGCAGAAAAAGATGGCAAAGTGATAGCTTGGAATAATTCGGTCAAATAAAATTTTTCACACGGAAACAGTTCTTCTGCCTTTAAAAATGTAAAATAAAAATGCAAAATGTCTTCCTAGTTAAGAAACTAAATGGGTTTTTTTTTTACAGGGGCATGATTTTTTGCATCAGCTGCCCTATTACTAAATTATTTTTACTTACTGAATTATTATGATATTTAAACTTCACACAATTATTCATCATACCACTCAGAGGCTTCAATTAGTTTCAGGGTACCATGTGGCTTAATAGCTCAGCAAGCTTTTAGGCTCCAAGTATTGGACCTTTTTACAGCACTGACAATAAAGGTAATTTGAAGACCAGGGGCTACAAAAGCCCTTTCAAATACAGAGTGTAAGCAAGAGATACTGAATATGAAGATTTAGTCCAGGGTTGCTTTATATTTATTTTGAAATGACGTCTGACTCAGCTCTCTCGTAAGACTAGCAAAAAATTTGATACATGCCCTAAGACTGGAATAGCATTGCTCTAGCATTTGAGAACACCAAAAAATCCAGAAAGAGACAGTATCTCCTCCCCAAAGGGTTTATAGATGGTTGTGGAAACAGAGGCACAGACTGAGACAGAGAAGACTGAATTATAGAATCATAGAATGGTTTGGGCTGGAAAGGACCTCAAAGATCATCAAGTTCCAACCCCCCTGCCATGGGCAGGGACACCTCCCACCAGCCCAGGTTGCTCAAAGCCTCATCCAGCCTGGTCTTGAACCTCTCCAGGGATGGGGCACCCACAGCTTCTCTGGGAAACCCGGTCCAGTGTCTCACCAGCCTCACAGGAAAAAAATTCTTCCTAATGTCTAGTCTAAATTTATCCTCTTTCAGCTTATACCCATTACGCCTTGTCCTCTCACTACATTCCCTGATACAGAGTGCCTCCCCATCTCTTCTGCAGCCCCCTTTCAGCACTGAAAGCTGCTATTAAGTCTCCTCGGAGCCTTCTCTTCTCCAGGCTGAACAACCCCAACTCTCTCAGCCTGTCCTCATAGGGGAGGTGCTCCAGCCCTCTGATTAATTTTGTGGCTCTCCTCTGGACTCTCTCCAACAGGTCCATGCCTTTTTTATGTTGGGGGCCCCACATCTGAACACAGTACTCCAGGTGGGGTCTCACAAGAGCAGAGCAGAGGGGGAGAATCCCCTACCTTGACCTGCTGATAATGCTACTTTTGATGCAGCCCAGCGGAGCTGGGGCTGAATCCACGCCCTTTAGTCCCAGGCCCTACACATTTTGCTCCTGCGATCCCTCCTCACTGCAGGAGGAGAGAGCAGGACAGGAGCAGCCGTTAGTGTGAGGTGTAATCAAACAGGTCATTGGTGGGAGGGTGAGATCGTGCTGCTTCTTTTCGTATGGAAGCAAAAAGACGGGAGGTAGTGTCGTACAATAGAATATTTCTGATGCTTTAAACAAACAAAACCTTTTACATCTAAATTTTTCTCCTTTATCACCCTTATAAAGCTGTAAATTACCCATTGATATTCATGCTATTGTCAGAACAGAAATTCACCATGGAAAGGAATGTTTTTATACAGCTACACTTCTTTGAGATGTGGCTTCATCAGCATAATTGGATGGCATTTTTATGTGCTGTATCTAAACTGTACTGTGTCATGTAGTCTTCTGAAGGAGCAGAGGCTCATTTACTTGGTTTTATTTCCTGGGGATAATGTTTTTGGAAATCTATGTGAAGCTCAACACATGCATCCTCACTGGAGGTGGAGGTATTTAGCTGGGATCTACACTGATGTGGACTTTCGGCCCTCTGTCACCCACCTGCAGCCTGCTCCGGCAGAGTGCCCAAGCCAGGGTTTGGTTCTGGCAGAGCAGGCTGTCCCCTTGGGCCAACGCTAAGCTGGCTCTCTGCGTGACCAGTGGTGTGGCTCCTGTTGCTGCAGGAGAAACTTGTGCACTTGTCCTTTTGACACGACTCTTCGGAGAGGAAGTGTTATCAATAATGTCACAACAGGGAAAACAAGACATGGGATGAGCAATCTTAATTTCATGACAACTCAAACATTTGTCATTCTTGTAAATAATGTGAATATTTACTAAATAACTCAGTTTGTGGTTGGGACCCCACGGTATCAGGGAATTTATACAGACAGACTTGTGTGGATCTGTACAGTTTAATAGTTCCCAGGCCAGCATTTCTCAAGGTACTGCCTAATCCTTCACATCCCCTGTACTCCTGTGGATAGTAGTAAAATTCTACGGTTCCCCAACAGATGTACGTCTTCCATAAGACACCAAAAATTATTTAGGTACTATTATAATTATCGGACAAGCTTTTTAAGTGTTTTGAGAGTAGCTCAGATATCATAGCTGATATAAATAGATGAAGTCTTAAGCACTGGTCCAGCGCTTAAGTCCGTTTTTCCATTACGTTCAACCACAAGGACCTGTTTCTTCTTCCATTGGATGCTCTATCTCAGTAATTGTAACTGCTAAAGGTCTCCCCTGACTCCAAGACTATTTGGCAGCAGGGGAGGGGCACGCTACCAAGCTTGCCCCTGTGAGAAGCTTCTGGAAGTTCCCCAGCTCCAGGCTGGACCTGCCCCTGGCCAGGGCTGAGCCCATCAGTGCCTCTGGGAATGACAGACTGAAGAGGGGGCACAGCGCAGGGAGGAGGGGCACGGCCCAGCCTGGCCAGTCTGTTGGGCCAGCTGCTGCCCGCCCAGCCTCCGCCATGGCCCAGCTGACCCAGCACAGGCCCATCTGAGAGCTGGGAGTTCCTCAGGAACTGGTGAAAGAACCTGCTGCAGAGAGAGGAGCGGGGTGTGAGAGAGACAACTGCGCAGACAGGTAGGGCAGTGAGGAGAAAGGAGAGGGAGGAGGTGCCGGAGGAGAGATTCTCCACAGCCCCTGGTGAAGGCTGTGGTGACACACGTTGTCCCCTTGCAGCCCATGGAGAGCAGAGCTCGCCTGCGGCTCATGGGGATGGAGCTGTGGAGGACCCATGTTGGAAGAAGTAACTGTGCCCAAACGCAGCTGTGAATTTTGCTGGAGACCCACACCGGAGCAGTTAGTGGAGAACTGCAGCCCATGGGAAGGACTCACGTTGGAGAAGTTCATGAAGGACTCTCTCCTACAGGAGAGACCCCATGTTGGAGCAAGGCAGACTGTGAGGAGCCTCCCCTGAGGAGGAAGGAGCGGCAGAGACAACATGGACTGACCACAGCCCCCATTCCCTGCCCCTGTGCTGCCGGGGGGAGAAGGAAGAGAAATGGGAACAAAGCCTTTGGGCCTGGGAAGAAGGGAGGGGTGGGGGAGAGCTGTCTTTCTAAGATGTAGTTCTCTTTCTCATTACCTTGCTCTGGTTTTGATTGCTAACAAATTCATTTGTTTCTGTGTTTTCCCAAGTCAAGTCCATTTTTTTGCCTGTGCCCACAAGTGGTGAGTGAACCCTCCCTGGCCTTGCCTCAGACCACGAGGGTTTCAGCAAAAGGCTGCGTGGAGGCTTTTAAACCGCGGTATGAAGAAGCATTGTTAAGTCTGTAAAGTTGAGCTTTGAAAAGTTAAATGTGCTAAAAAGATATGTACTGTTTTATTTTAGTCCCCAGACGTGAAATAGTCCTTAATTACCTCAATGAACAACACATTGCCACAGGTTCCCCACCTCTCTGAGCAGTGGACAGACCTGAATGAGCCAGGCTGGGTGGCGCAGGGGGCAGAACAGCTAGATTCCTGCACTACTTATTGTAGAAAATGTAAGGTTTGCATGCATTAAATGGTTTTCAGATGTGACTGTCTGTAGGTGCACCTAGGGTTAGAAAATTCTCTCTTACTTATGGTGGTGAGGAAGGTAACCTGAAGGAGGAGGTGCCCAAGTGCTGTTCTAGAGATTTAGGCATTTTTCTGCCTCTGTTGAAGAGTTTCTAAGGACTCAAGCCACTTCCATGGTCACTAAGAAGAAGTTTTTGTGTACGACGTGTGAGGTTTGGGATCCTAGGGGTTCTCACACTTTGCCATACATAGAAACACTGAGCTGGACACCCACAGCTGAAATCGGTGGGAATGCTAGCCCATGAAGCGCCTGTGGAGGGCTAAATATATGCTTTGAAAATGCAGCATCACATAAAGCTAGGTCTTATCTTGTTTGAACTAAGTGCGGAAAATTAGTGCCTATTCTTTTATCTCTGTTCTTTTAACACTTACGTTATCCTGGTAACACGCTCGAAGCCAGCTCGCTTGGTTGTCTATGTGGTTTTGACCTTTGAGTGCAGGCGGGCGGGTTGTGTGAGAAGCCTTGTTGGAAGGGCACATGGATCCTTCACCAGATCTTTCTTGCAGTGCTTGCAATCTGTTTTTACATGAAAGACTCACCACAAACTAAACTACTACAGTTTGTAGTACATCTTCATCACTGTCTACTAAAACCGTATGGCATTGCAGAGGAAAGTAAGTAGTACATGACAAACAGATTTGTAGATGAAGAGGTGGAGACCCAAGACAATAGCTCATCCAAACCAGGAAACCCTCCTGAATAGCAACTAGGAACTGTAAAAGGTTCAAGGAAAAACTTCATCTCTTCATGAGAGAAAGTAAAGCTACTAAATGGAAGGAAAATGAGCATAAAATGGCTTTTTAGTAAGGCAAAGACGCAGACTGGTTTAACAGAAAAAATTGTGTGGGAAAAGCAAACAAGTCATCTAACAAAGCAAATAAATGTTTCCTTTTTGCACATGATTGTGTGTTTAGGTAAATGAAACATTTGAACAATATCAATCTCATTGGAGAAATTCCTAAATTACTTATGAAATATTTTAGACCAGTAAGTCAGATGCACAGGTTTTGTAGATCAAGGACCCAGAACTGAGAAGACCCTGACTTGAACTTCAGCAAATATACTAGAATTTGCAAAGATGAAGAGCATAACCTAGAGGAAGTTTGAAGTTTCAGACAGGAAACCAGACAGGCAGACTGAGTTCAGCAAACCAGAGGAGCAAACACAAAGAAACCTGCAGAAAGTTTCTAACTAAAGAACTATAAAAGTAGTGTAGATGCTAGCCAGGGCCTCAAGAGTGCCTTACGTTTGGGTACATCATTTGTTATATGTGTAAGTGACAAAACCATTCTGCAAATATTTTTAGAAGTTAAAACATTGCTAGAAAGAAACAAGATATGTATACGTGCATGCTGAAGAAGAAAAGTCACGGAAACCCTTCAAGGGTAGGATGCAATGTCTGAAATATTAGCTTGAACAAAAAAAGAGAATATAACTTTTTGGGTGCTAGTGGCAGCCGAAGTTGAAGCAAAGGGTTTGAAAAGAAACCCTAGCCACAGTTAATACCAGCAAGTAAAACCCAAAACACACCGAGGAAATAATTTCCACTCTTGATAAATGCTAAGTAGGTGTATTTTTTTAAATATACATATAAAACTTGTAATTTTAGGGCATTAAAATTTTAGTTTATGGACTAAAGCATGTCAGAGAATAAGTGTCAATGAGAGAGTTCTTACTGCAGGAGAGCAGGATAATCAATAAAGATATGAAGTAAAATATAGATAACAAAAAAAAAAGAAAAATAATTATAAGAACTAAAAATAAAAGTTGCCTTTTCAACCAGAAGATACATGCCATAAATAAAATGTGAGTGAGATTTCGTTCCTGTAAATATGTTCAAGAAATGCTTCAGAGCTATGTTCCTGTGGAAAACAGTCAAATGAAGATTCCCATTGGCATGACTGAATTACAACATCACTGAAACATTTCATCTGCTTAAGTGTTTATAGTCAGAACTAGAGCTTACACAAACATCGATGCTAAAACAAGAGGCACTGTAGATTGTTATTCATATTGCAATAAACAAAAGCAGAAAACTCGTGATAGTGGATCACAGAGCTTAAAGCCTTCTTACCAAAAGTCAGTATATAACGTCAAAACAGGGACAGCCCATGAAGCTGCTACTCATGCACACAAAATGGGCATTCAGCAGAGGCAGACCTGTAGGAGAAGTGAGATATGATTGCAATTTCCCTGAAAACGGGAGGAAGAGAGATGTGTTGCTCTCCCCTGGATAAGAACCAGTGATGGAGAAGCCAATGTTCCAAGCAGTGCTGTTGGCAAAGACCGAGAAGAGAAGAGCAAAACAAGACTAACCCCCTGAGGCTCTTTGGAGACTTCTAAGACAATACAGATGATTTTAGAAGTTACAGTTGTCCTTTCCTTTATAAACTGCTGCTTCTTATTTCAGTTAACGTACCTGCTGTCACCCTTAACCTGGAGCTTTCCTTAATCATCACCCAAGACAGTGATGAGATGTTAATATTTACCCTCTTCCATTGGGTTAACTATTGCACATACATCTTCGGACACATAATCAGTAGGATTATTTGTCTCTCCTGTTCTACATGAAAACCACTGTAGATTCTCACTCATCTGCTTAGAAACATCCCTTTAATTTCCTGTTAACACTTTTTTCCTCAGTTGCTTTAGTCTGTACATTTTTATGCCAACAATGTCTTTTTGTATACATTGCTCTTTCCCCTACCTCCAGTCTTTCAATTTGTGTGGTTTATAAATACATTTTGATTTATTCATCTATGTTTAACGTTGTAACCACAATAAATTATAAAAGAAATAATCTAGCATCTGAACATCTGTTCCCAGCACAAGGGTCTTTCCAAGATCCAGGACACGAAACTCCAGCTTCAGCACTGGAGCTGTGACATGAGCAATTCAATTACAGTGAGATTTTAGTGTAACTGCTAAATATTATCTTTCCCCTGTTTGCTGTAACTGAAACAAGGAACCTTTTTCTTAAGTAGCCTGTATAGGAATGGAAGGGAATTGCCCTCATACCAGCTCAAAGATTCCAGTGTCAACTCACCCATCTAGAATACGATACCTCTTGTAGAGCATTTCCATCATGAGTGTCCCACAATTAAAATCAAGCCCATTATGTGCCAGGAGGTAGATCTCTGTAACAGATCTGCTCCAAGACACTGAAAGTAATCCTAAACACTCCTTGCAGTGGGCAAATGTCTGATGTGCTGGATGTATAGCATCTTATTTATGCTTACGAATGCTAATGTCATGCTGATAGTGTATTAGAGACATAAAAAGAATGAACGTGTATTTCCATTCACTTTAGGATGTAAAGTGCATTCCCTTCTCTGACATTAGTGGCACAGTGGTAATGTGCTGGAAAAGTGGCCCAAGTACATGGGAGAACTTGGTGTATACTCTTCATCTTCCTCAATACGGCAACATGTTGTATGAAGCAAAACCAAGACGCATCACATTGTACAGCTGACATAGTCATAAGGTTTGAGCATAGCAGTAGATAAGTTGCACCTCCAAAATCACAGCAGACAACCAACTTAGAAGTGAACTTCCTGCCAGTAGTTGTTTGCAGGTAAGTGAGTTGCAAAATGCAGAAGAAAAGGAATGGCACCTGGGCAGCTGTTTTCATTTCTGCCCTCAAAATGCCAGTCGTCACTTATTAAAATGACATCTCCAAGTGGACCTCTTTTTCTTGGTCACACTACTGTCTGGTATAACGATTTTTTTTTCAAAAAACCAATTCTTAGTAAGTTTTGTTTATTTCTATAAAGACCTGAGCATTGATGTCCAGGATGGTGAAAAAGAGGTGCTAGACACAGAAAACATTTTCTTACCAGGGTTTACGGGACAAGGTTTTTTTCCTCATCATGTGGCTATAAATGTCAGTTAGATTTGGACAATTCAGAATCTTCATTGTGGCTTTTCCTCACCTACATGCAAACCAGCTTCCTAAATATAACGTTCCTTGAATCCCTCTTCAGCCCTCTTTTCTTTAGGGCAGCTTGTTATGATGCTTTTAGTGCATGTGTTATCATGTACTAGTTTCTTCTAAAATCTATTCTCCACTCTTGTCCTCCTCTTTCTGACTCTTCGCAAGATGAGCCCATCTACAAAAGCGTAGATTACATTTTAACAGATAAACAGGAAGCTATGGGTGTCCAGGGCAGCCAGCTTCATCTATAGGAATGTGATTAGACTCAGCCAGTGGAAAGTGCAACTATTTAATGCTTCCTAAGCTATGAAAGGATAGGGAGCTCCTAGGAGATGTCAATCATGTTTAGAGGAGCTAAAAAAAAAATATTACAATTCAAAGGGTTAAAACAAAGTTAACTCTGAATCCTTCTCTCTTCCTTTGCCCTGGGTTAATGGCAATGGGGACTGTATGTGTTATGACTTACGGCATCACTTCAGCTTGTTTTCACAGGCTGCCAGTGGCCAGGAAAGCATGGAGCAATAATATTGCACTATTTATTCGAAGACAATAAGCAGTCATTGCTGAGCTAGGGAAGCCAGGCCATGTTTATCTTCATGGATTTAGTCAGCTGGGAGATGAATAAGAGCCAAACTTGAACAAGCAAACATTTGCCTTCTTCTCCACAATGCAGCTATTTCACTTTGCATGGCTGAAGACATAAATCTTTCTCTGGTGGCAAGCAAACAGCTTCAGATACACGGCACTGGCTAGGAGTCGCAGGACATCAGCTGAATACTTGTGACCCTGAGTGTTCCTGAAAACAACCACAATCCATCTTCAAACAAAAAATGGCAACAATCTTCTAATGCTTCAGCAGCAAACAATAAAAAGCTGTAATTCCTTCTGTGAGCTGGTGTCTGCCTAAATTTCAGCTGTAAAAATTACTTCCTATCTATTGTTCTGCTCACAAAAGGAATTATAGGAAATTATTGATTGTAGCAACCAATTGTTGCAGTGCAAATACAGAAAATAAGGGTTCCGAGCAGGTATAAAGCAATTTAACTTCTATACTTCTATTGATGCCTCCATGGGGTGACAGGGAATGTTTCAAAAAAAACAAAACAAAACAACCAAAAACCAAACAAACCTCCCATAGAGGCTAAAGACATAATGATTTCATTGATATTTTCTTGGTGCAAGAATTAAAAATTCTATACCTCTGTGCATAGCCAGGCTGTCTTATGTCATAAGGGATGGAGGTGCAGAATAATATTCTGGGACCTTGATCTTTGAAGTCTTTGTGTGGTATGATTCACGGAGTGTAAACCTGTTGCATTTCCATGTGCAGTTCCTTGCTCCAGGAGTCATTGCAAGATGTTAGGAGCATTCATCTGTTTTAATCCTAACGTTTCCTAAAATTTCTTCTGCAAAGCCCTAAGCACAACTTAACTGCAACGCCTCCCTCAGTCTGCTCACTGCACGAACCAACAGTTGGGAGAGAGCTGGGGTGGACTTTCCCACGTTAGCTCTGGTCAGTGCGTACATGGGGGGGTACCTTGGCATGATTCGCCCAATAGAACCTGGGCACCCACCTGTGGGACTCACTTCCCAAATTCTATGGGAAAGAAAAAACTGGGTGTACGAGCCAGAAATGAAACTATGATCCCACTAATGGGTTCCGCGGTGCAGGTGATGTGCAGTCGGTCCATTTACTCAGGAATTAAAACTGGGTCATGCAATGCTGCTTGACGGGCACTGCAGAATGGGAGAAAGCACCTCGCAATGTTCTCACTGCTCCAAAGCTTTGTGGTGAGCTGCATTCATGTTTAGGTAAGCAGGTCCTGTGCTCCCCTAGATATTTTTTTTCCTCAGCAGGAGATGTGAATAGCAGGAGGCCGTTCCTGAATGATAACGGTATGGAGAAGATCACTGAGTGGTGCCATGAATGTAAGAGAGCCTTCCACGGGGTGCCATCACCAAGCCGCTCTGCAAAGCTCTGAGCGCAAATAGAGATACATGCTTGGCTCGACGGTCTCAAAGCAGCCCCAGGGGTCTCTCATTAAAACCAACAATCCAGGTGTTGTTCTTCTCGCTGAATGGACATTTCGAGTCCTTGGCTATTGACTCCTCACTGTCAATGGCAACGGAGGGGGGGGGATGGCTGGTGGTGGGGAATGAGGATTTGGCTGCAAGTCTAAAAGTAAATGACATTGTCCTTCATGTTCCTTGGGGCAGTCAGCTGTATGCCACTCCACCTCTCCCAGTTTTAGGAAGAGAAAAGGTGAGGTGAAGTAATAAAACCAGATGCATCAGGAACACAGAATCACATTTCATCTTATTTTTTCTCCAAGTGGGAGTCATCTGGTAACCATACAGAACCATTTTAACTAAAGCAGGATTGTTTCTGCTACTTGCTCCTTTTTAACTTTCACTTCTTTACAAGACATTCATTGCAAAGGATCTGCCCTAAGCAGCCAGACCCTCTGTTGCTGTAAATAGTTGGTTGCAAAAATGTCCAGGAGGAGAAGGCAGATGGTACGTCCAGGAGTATAACGCAATATATACTGTGATCTGCCTACTGTGTCTTCCCAAACTGTAGGTGAGATATTGTGTGAGCAGCTGTTAGACATGTGGGAGGGGAGACAGCATGAAATGAAATGGATTAATAAAAACACAGAGAAAAGTACACAGAAATGTTTTCTAGTAATGAGAGTATAAAAACCTCAGCAGCTCCCCTGTACCAAACATAATGCTCCCCCTCATACGCACAGGACATAAAATAGCTCTCCGCAGCCTGTGGGGCTTCCCGCTGCCAGACGCAGAAGCTAAAGTGCCGTGCTTTCACATCAGGAAAGAATAAGTGGCCCAGAGCCATTACGGGGCTGTTGAATCCAGGCTGGCACATATCTTAGGACATATCCACCTCCTGCTTTTGCAAAGGGTTCATAGCTGGAGTTGTCATCTGCTGGAAAAGAAAGGTGTTCCTGGGCAAAGCAAGTTCCTTCCCTCATACTTGATTTTAAAGGAACTGAAGGGCAGCCTCATTCTTCCACCTTCTCCTTTGTAGAGAAAAAAGTGTCCTTTCTTTGCAACTTCTTAATCACTTAAGTAATGTAGGCAGCTTCGGTGTTTTTTATCTGGAAATGCTGTTGGCTCTGAATTGCACAAAGCAGCATTCATCTCAAACAGAAAGAGGTTCTGGATTAAAATCTTACCTCCCAACCACAACTGTTTGTTGGGAGTTTGGACCTATGTGAACGACAGAGCTGGAATCTATACAGTCTTGGAAGGTAAAAAGGAAAAATGGGGAAGGGCGCTTGATGGTGTCCAAGAGACTTTCAGGAGTGTATGAAACCTTCACCTGGCCGCTCACAGTTGATGACTTACAGCTCAGGCTATGATTATGTGATTTCTTGCCATTATTTCCTAGTGCACTCAGGCTGAAGTCAACAGAAATAAGCCCTAATCACCTATAGTCAAATTAAGAACCGCATAATCATCATTCTCCTATAACTGGTGAAGAAATAGTAGAATCATAGAATCATAGAATGGTTTGGGTTGGAAGGGACTTTCAAGATCATTGAGTCCCACCCCCTGCCATGGGCAGGGACACCTCCCACCAGCCTAGGTTGCTCAAAGCCTCATCCAGCCTGGCCTTGAACCCCTCCAGGGATGGGGCATCCACAGCTTCCCTGGGCAAATAGGGCATAATAGCTTAAAAGTTACCAGCCATCACACATATTACTAATTCAATGGGAAAAAATAGACATAAGGTAAAAAAAGTTAATTTAAGGTATATTTGCATGTCTAACTTTCATTAATTCTTCACTAAAAAAAAAAGTAGAATTCAAAATATGTGCTGCACATTTTAAATTGGGTTTTGGGTCTTGACGCCTTTAGCTGATGTGATTTACATTTTATTTTCAAATGATAAGGTCTGTCCATGGACAGAAGTCAACTTAGAGTTAAATACAAAAAATCATTTCCAATGTGGAATAGGAACATCAGTGCACAAAGAAACATCCAGCATACTTTAATTCATATTTCAGTTTTTCCCATGCTTCTTCAAACAGGACAATTCTAGTTCAAATCCCATTCGTGTCACTCTGTTCAAACCAGATTCCTTTGGGAAAAGTCAAAAATGTTATTTTTCAGAGTCAAACACTCCTCCACGTGAGCTGAACTATTTTCCTTTAACTACCTGGGCATCTTGTCAGCATGGCTATGAGCTCAACCATAGTAACATGGTCTTCAGTGGCTAGCAACTCAAGCCCATGTAATGGAATAAAGGTAATCTTTGACATTAAAAGCACAAAGAAAACTTAACCGCTTACCCAGTACTCCACTGATCTTCACTGTCTTGTTACAGATGGGTTCTCCTCATCATTCCTGCTGAAAGACATCAGCCTGAAAAAGGAGGTGGGATCTGTGCCTTACTTCACTTGTTAGGAGAAAATTCAGAGCTGCTTTTTGGGGAGAGGGTAGGTCAAAGCTTTGTCAGATTCATTTTAGGAAAGAAAGATATTTGAAGTCCCTGTTCAGGAAAAAGACTTCATTGCTCGTAATATATGTGGGATCAAAGAACTCGGATGCTATAACTGCAACAACCTCTCTCTTGTTCTAGCAGCCTGATCAGCTTTAGTGCACAATTGTATTTGCAAAGGAGTTACAACACATAGATGAGATGACCTTCCCTCCTCACCTGCTTTCTGAAGCAGGTGTCCTCCTGTGTTAGAAATTGCCTCGCCCATTTCACACAGGCAGTCAAGCTCGGTTGTTGAGATGCTGCCTTCTGAGTTCAAACCAACTCTAACGCATACAGAGGGAAATCAGCTTTTGTTATCTTCAGTTAATTATTTCTTAACATGCCAGTTAAACAAAACCATGGCTACGCAAACCAGACACATAGCAGCGAGAAGACCTGATGCAGCAGGCGGGTTGAGATCTATGCAGAGCAATATAGATTCATTGCACATGGGCATAGATTCACTCAAGGCACACCAATTAAGACCCAGTGAAGTGAGGTTCTGATTCAATATGTTTATTTCATCACTACTATTGAGTAGTTATAGGGGAGAAAATTAATGATTTTTTTTTTTTTTTTTAAAACCCCCTTGCTCTGCCCAGGCAGCCATTCAAAGTTCACCAGGACATGCAGGCTCTATGGGGAGCAATGCTGGGCCAGTTAATGGGCACTCACTGGCAGTGCTGGGACGGAAATGGCAGCAGCACCTGAAGAGAGCCTGGGTGGAAAGCAGTGACCTTCACCCTGAAAACTACATGAGGAAATGAATGATTAGAAGTGGGACTGGATGAGATTTCAGCAGGCCACTCGCTATAATGTAAAATAATGGGACAAGGATGAAGGTAGGATTAGGAACAAGGAGGAAAAGAGTGAGGATAACAGTTAAAAAACAGCCAGGCTCAGAATTGAGTTAGAGGGTGATGGAACAAATTCAGAAAGAGGTACTGCCTCCTGAAGTAGGAGGAAGATGTTGAAGAAACCATGTGTGTGAATGGGATCAAGGGAAGACAACTGTTTTGTTGCTGAAATAAAGTCACGCGTAGAGAAGATAGATATTATTAGATAATCTTATCAGCTAAACAGCTATCTACATCTATCTTATTTTATCACATTCCAAAACATTTGTCATGGTATTTTGAATGAGTTACTAGAATGGAATATGATCCATTTCTTCCATTTTTGAATCATACGATAAAATCATGTCAAAATTCCTGCTACATTAATTGTGCCAGAATTTCCCTTCTGACTGTTTCCCATCCACATTTTCAGGTCAACAGCTTCCTTGGTCACCACACGCTTGCGTGTTATCTATGAACATGTTAAAAAAAAAAAAAGTACAGATAAAGCAGCTTTACAGAACTTCAGTGTTGTAAACTTGTATTTTAATTTTACTTCCAGGAGCAGCAAAAACAGTTAAATCAATTAGCTACTCCTATGAGTGAAGATAAGCATATGCACGCATAAGTGTTTGCATGACTGGGGTATAATTACGTAATTGCTGTATCTGATGCAACACCACTGCGTGCCTTAAGCTCAGGTTACACGTATTTTGACTGAATGATCAGAGCTTGTGCAATTCAACTCCTAACTTGGGTGCAATTCTCAGGAACAGCAGTTATACAAATGCCTCTTATCAACTTCCTGGGCTTTCTGCTTTCCTGTGAAGATTTCTGCTGCGCCATAGGAAACATGTGAGATATTCCAAATGTAGGATATCTGCCAGCAGTGATTTATCCCATTGATTACATTGTCATGTAGTGGGAAGAGGCAAACCATTTTAACTGCTCATATAAACTGCAGTGGTGAGCTGCATTCTTATTTAATACAATAAATTCAGTTGCAGCCTTGTACAAGTTGTCTGATTCACTCCACGCGTTACTGCCACTGTACGTTATATTCACTTTGGCCCCATCCAGTGTGTTGTTCCAACAGTGGTGACCACTAACTGGTGTCTATCTAAATAATCCAAAGGGAGGGAAACACGTGCCATTTGCTGCTGAGTGATTTTGATTATCTATCAAAATTCAATGTCGATTAGATACTTTGCATGTTTAAAACAAAAAGTAAGCACGTTTCAGTCTTGTGTTACACAAGTTATGCTTTTGATGTTACTTCTTCAGCTCCCCAATTACTTAGACTTCAGTACATTTTAAAATAAGTCATTTCTAAGTGATATTATTTAGTAATTATCACTATGCTGACCCACATACAGTATAATAGCAACTTATATTTATTATATTATACTGATTTCAGAGAACTTGGGACAAGGTTTCTCTGCACATCTAAACATTGATTTTCAGGACAGCTCCTGAAGGCCCATTAGGGTTGGAAGTGTGAATTTAATAACAAAAAACCCCAGAATATTTAAATTTGTTCTAAAATTTAAGATTCTAAGAGACCAAGACCTCTGATCAACACGAGCTAGCATAAGTAGGGAAATTGCAAGCTATCAATTTACCAACCTGTCAGTTCAGCTCTGACATGAATACTTTTACCCTGTTGTTTTTTTGCAAAGTGAAATAGTTTAATGGAGGAATGGTTGCTCACTAAGTCATCCTGAAAACCTGTACCTGCTCAGGGTTTCTGAGTTATTGTCAACTGCTGCGGCACTGGGAGACCCGTGAAGTCTTTAGCCAGTTCTGTAAGTTACCCGCAGATTTCCTGAAAGTCTAGGAATGCTTTAGGTCAAAATCTGCTTCTGAGGAAAACTCCCATACTCGAGAGGGTCAGGAAAGAAGACAATAGGAGGCACTGGGCTTTTGCCAGTCTTCCTTTTGCAGTTTTCTGCACACATTCCTTGTCCCGTCACTTGTTATTGATACAGAGAAGGGAGCTTAGTGAGCCTGCAGCACATATTTACAATGTCCTAAAGGAAAAAAGAAAAAAAGGAAAAAAAAAGTAAGTCAGAAAAAAAAAAAAACCCAACAAAAATCCTAAAGTATCCTCCTTATTCCTGGACACCTGGTAAGTGTTGATCCTACAAAAGGTTGGGCTCTGGTATCAGGCACCAGCCAACCTTCAGAATGCTTGGTTTCAATTTTATTTTATTTTTTTTAATCTAAACAAGGCGATTTCCCTCCTCCTCCTCCTCTTTGTCTGATACTTTACTGCACATTACATTATTTAGAAAAATGTCACTGGAGGAACACTCTGTGTGGTCTCATAAAATATTAACGACTCCTGAAAGAAAACTTGAAATCAAGATGCTCTTTCATGCTGGGGTATGTATTATCTTTTGTTGGCTTTTTGTCTTTTTTTTCCCTTCATGGAATGTGAATTGTTTGGCTGTTCTTTCCCTTGATATGAACTGCTCCTAACATTTATCATATTCCCCTGAAAGAAGAAGGGGAACTTGAGGGAACAAACGGTGTGATGCTGTTGGTAACCAAGAAGTGACCCTTCTCTGCAGTAACAGCTTCTGCAGATACGAAAGTCCTGTGCAGTCATTTGTTTTTAGGTTAATGTCGATGAACAGGAAAAGTGAAGGAGAGGAAGGAAATAAAAAGCCAGAACAAGCTGATTTCTCAATCAAACACAGATTTCTGGCAATAACCGATTTACTCTTTTGAAACATATCTGAAGAGACAACAACTGGTTGTAATTCTTTTAAGGAACAGAAAAAAACAAAGCAAAACAAAAAAAAGTACCCACCAAGAAAACCTCCATGTAAATTGAAAAGCAGTCTGCATGGGGGAAAAATAATCTGACTGAAAACTAAAAGCAAGTAAATCTTCCCATAGTAAAGGCCTATAAATTTTGAGGTGGACAGCAGTCCTGAGTAAAGAATACCGACATTTTAAGTGAAACATTTGCTGGCAAAGTGGCCGTCGAAAGCGGTTATTGAACGTCTTGCGAGAGAGCAAATTGTGGACTAGAGGTCTTTCTTATATTTTGCAGCAAAGCCAACTTCCATTGATACCACCTCGGTGTCAGCCCCTTTCTGCAGCCATTTGTAAAAAGGCTGGTGATGGGAGATTGACGACTTAAATACTTCATCAATCAATGCTTTAGCCAATGTGTTGTTCCGTGATTGGTGGAAAATTCAAGTAATCCATCTTACCCCATCACCCTTGTTCTTTATTCTCTTCAGGTATTTTCATTTTTCCCCCCCTCCCTCTTTATTTGTTCACTTTCACTACAATCTGAAAGAGGAGCCAGGCTGGGAGGGAAGGTCCTGCTGCTATCTTTGAAAACCTAATCATTGCAGGAAAACTCTTCGGTGCAAAGTGCTACCGAATTAACAGAACATTTAACGATCCTAGAGGTGGTCCTGGTGCATGCGGACTAGCAAAGTGCAGGGTAAGGCTGCAATTTGTGCCATTCTGTTAAATTTAGTATGTCAAACATCCTGAATCATTTATATAATCAACAATAAGGCACTTATTTCTACTGAATTAATCTGCTAAGTAGCTTTAAGGAAAAAATTAGGTATGACACAAAGCTAAACAGTGAGTGTAAAGAAACAAAAAAGGGTTTAGGTTATTCATTTTGGCATAATTGAAGGACATCCTTTGCTCAGAGGGAGAATGTCCTTTGCTTGTGAGTAAATATTTATGTTGATATGTGGTACTCCTAATTTTAACCTCAATAAGGATTTAAAATCTTAGCTGCCTACTTCAAAATTTTAGTGTAGATTATACAGCCACAGCACAGGCTTTATATCAATCTGGATGAATAGGCTTCACTCATCTAGAAATGAAAATGTTTCTAACCTAAAGGAACAACTTCGTGTTTTTTTGGAGATACAGCTGATGGTTTTCTTAACATATTATTGTTATATAGACAAATACAAAATTACAGCTAAATACTGGTCCAGCGGTATATGTTTTTAAAGGCTTGACATGGCAAAGCGTTTAGGTATCCACTTAGTTTCAGGCATATGTGTAGATGATTTCTGTTTGCTGGACCTAGTAGAAGTCTTTGTTTTTTGAGTTTGTTTTTGCAGGAGGTAAAAATTAAGCTCTCTTTAGGACAGACCTGTCATAAAATTTTTGACTCGCAGTGAAAAGAGTTTATAAATGTTTTATAAAATCTTTATTTGTCTTCAAGTATGTGCAAAAGTGACAGACATCTCAAAACCTGCCATTTCAGGGGGAAATTTTAGCACGCGTTTTAAAAGGACTTTTCATTGGACATTAAGTCAGATATTAGGTAATATGAAGGCAGAGAGTTATAAGCTTCTGGAGTTCGTGTCTGATTTATTCTGAGTTTCCTGCATAGTTTTTTGTTGAACATTATCTTAAACACATCGGTTTGAGTCAGGACTGAAGTCAAAGGGAGAGAGCAAGTGAGCAAGAATCTAAACTATGCTGGCTACTCCAGAAGCCAAGCAATCCCTTCATTCCTCATTATGTAGTTTTTTTTTCAAATCAACATAGGAAAGTCTCCAGACAGAAAAGAGAATTTTATGACACATTTGTTTCCTTTCTATTAGTTTATCTGTTTTCCACTTCCAGGATTGAGGTCTCCCAAGACATTTGGGAATGTCAGTTTGGGATATTCTTAATCTGCAAAATTCCAGATAGAAGCCACAGTCTGGGCAAAAGACCCTCAATGTTTGTCAGACAGCAGAAAAGCAGTGAGAGGATAACTTGGGGCTAGATTATGACCATGTTTATATCGTGATTTAGTTAGTTTTACGCAAGACAGACCTAAGCCTACAAAAAAATTTAAGATTGTTCTGCAGAGAGGGTACTTAAAAGAATTAAGAAAAACAAAAGAGAGGGAGAACTAAGAAAGAACTAAGACCTACAAAATCAAAAGACAGAACTTTTTCTCCAGATCCACACTAAAATGCTGTACAGTCTCAGTATCCAGCAAGACATTATTTTGTTATTAAGCATGCCCATTTTTCTGGAGCCTTTAGTGCTGGAGTGCCAAAATAGTCCAAAAAGTTCAAAGGACAATAATCAGAATAAGAATTTTCATAACTTGTCTCGACCTATTATCAGTCTCGACCCATTATCAGGAGAGTAACAAAAACAAGGCCAGGAAGGAAATGGCTACTCTTCCTCCATATATTTCGCCTTTCGTTTCAAAGCTCCCAATGCAATGTATTGCTAAGTTGATATTTAAGGGACATTCGATACTCTTCCACCTGAATAAAAAGCAAATTTCTTTGTGTGCATTTGTGTGTTCATAAATGAGCTGCTTGGTGAATCATTCCTGTCATTAGAAGGTAGATAAACTGCAGGGAGGGAACAAAGTCCTCATTTCTACCTCTGTGAAAATGATGGGGGTTTTTTAATTATTAAAATGCAATTATTTCCATTATTGATGAGCGTGATACTCAGGACAGCATCAATACAAACTGTCCAGGACACACACTCACTCGGATCTCAGGCTGGTCTGGCTGCAATAGAGTATTGATGCCAGTGTTTGTTTCACTTCTAATTCACATAATGGATGAGGACTTAAATACAATCCATGGCAAATTAGTACCTAGGAGATTGGGTTTATTTATTTATTTATTTAATGTGTTGTCGTGGGTTAAGCAGAGCAGAGTTAATTTTTTTTTCCTTTTCCCTTCTCTTCATAAATAGCTATCAAGAAGCTATGTTTTGGATTCCTGCTCAGGAGAGAATTGATAAGAGAAGAACGTTTATAGTTATTGCTAGGATGTTGCTATTTGTTCTCAAGGACATACATTCAGCCTTTTGGGGGGGAAGAGACAGTCTGGCT
>WKFP01014996.1:422700-446797 GCA_011057875.1 Pterocles orientalis | reverse complement strand
GGGGGGGGGCAGCATAATTGTGTATCACCTATTCTCTCCCTCCTTTGGGGCCATTGGCTGGGAGTGGGCTGGGCCTTTGGCCATCAGCCGGGGAGGGGTAATATCACTGTGTATCACATTGCATCTTTGTATATAGTATTATTTCTAATATTATTGTAGTTTAGTTATTAAATTGTCCTTATCTCAACCCACGAGTCCTCTTTGCCATTTACCTCTTTAATTCTCTCCCCTATCATTGGGTGGGGGCAGGGACTGTGTGAGCGGGTGTGTGTGGTTTGGCCCCCAGCCAAGGGCCAACCCATCACATTCCTTTCCCTTATCTCAACCCACGAGTCCTCTTTGCCATTTACCTCTTTAATTCTCTCCCCTATCATTGGGTGGGGGCAGGGACTGTGTGAGCGGGTGTGTGTGGTTTGGCCCCCAGCCAAGGGCCAACCCATCACATGTGTTTATTTTTGTTACATGCGAGCCCTTCCACGATACCAAAGTAGGAGACTCTCTGTATTAAGCAATGAAAGAGCAGTAGAATTTGAAACATAAAAGCTGATTAATATTTGAGGTACATTATCTAGACTCTAAGAAACTAGCCACCAGTATAGGTGTCTGGTTGCTTGCTAGCCTCTGTATTTTGCACGTTGCTTCAATTTTTCCCTATAATATACACATAGCCACATATTTGCATGCATGCGTTCATTCATATACCCATGCACTTCTGAAGAGAAAAAAAAAATGCAATTATTTTCCTTTGTGAATGGAGATGTTGCTTCGCTCTTTTGGACCTGACCCATGAAGACATGCGGCTCTTAAAAAGTACCAAGGCGGAGGAAGTTGGAGCCCTTCTGTGTGAGCACAAGTGGGGGCAGGAGAGAAGCTGGCATCCTCCGTTGCCTCCCTCCACTCCGTCAATACCTTCCGAGACCTTGTCTTGTGCCTGCCGCTCCCTGCTTCAGCATTAACCACTTGAAATGAAATGCCCAGAAGTGTGATTTATCCCATGGGCTCTGTGGTCTTTTTGCAGATATGCAAATCATAGAATCATAGAATCATAGAATGATTAGGGTTGGAAGGGACCTTAAAGATCATCAAGTTCCAACCCCCCTGCCATTGGCAGGGACACCCTCAACTAGACCAGCTTGCCCAAAGCCTCATCCAGCCTGGCCTTGAACACCTCCAGGGATGGGGCATCCACAACTTCCCTGGGCAACCTGTTCCAGTGTCTCACCACCCTCATAGTGAAAAATTTCTTCCTAATGTCTAACCTAAATTTACCCTCATGTTTGGATGTCCTGCTGAAAATGCTCATACCCCATCCAGCTGAGAGCCAGGCCAGAGGGATGCAGGATGCCTGCATCTGACCCAAGAGCTCCTGGCTCTGCCCTGTGATGGGGAACACAATGAGTGAGACCTGCGTGTGCCGTGGTTTCCAGCCTCTGTTGCTCTGTGTCCATGGGAATCAAAACCTGGTCTTTTAGAATCATAGAATCACAGAATCATTGAGGTTGGAAAAGACCTTAAGGATCATCAAGTCCAACCGTCAACCCAACACCACCCAACCCGCTAACCCATGTCCCGAAGTACCACATCCACATGTTTCTTGAACCCCTTCAGGGATAGTGACTCCATTAGGGTAGCAAAAGGACTGATCTAAAGCCACCCTTCCAAAAACACCATGAGCCACAGGCCCTCTCATTTTGTGACAAAGCTTAGCCCCCCTGCTTGTAATTTTTTAAAACTGCAACCCCCTCCCCAAGAAACTAGACAGTAACTCATATGGGGCCTCAGTATAACAACATTTACTCTTATCAAAAGGCAACTAAAGATACATCTTCTAATAAAACAAAGTCCATTTTTCCTCTATCTATACTGCAAATCTAACACAGGTCTTCCCTTTCATGCTTTCTGTGGAAAGTGGAAAGCATCATCTGTCCAAAAGCAATGACAGAGGCTAAGTTTGACCCAAACCCTGATGGGTTTGCAGGTTTTCTTACAGACAGGGAATTTGGTTAAATGCACAACAGCAACTGTGCAAAACAACCCGTACAATACTGTATATCAAGAGTAATTAAAAGCCTTCGTTAAAAATGTGACAACCAAATTATTTTATATTAGATGGAGAAATCCCTATCGACATTTGAAAATAATGAACAAACAGAATGCCAGTTCACTCACATTTGCTATTTGGACTTTGATGCATACTCTTAGCTCTAAAATCTGCTCCTGGATACACACAGGAAACTCCTATTGAAGTCAGTCTGAGTTGTTTATGTGTAGTTGGCAGTGAATTTTGGCCCACAGACAATTTTAGTGTTCACTTAAGAGAGTGCAGGCTAGCAGAACCCTCAGTTTAACTCTCTGCTCGAAGACATTGCTCTCATTGGATCCAAATGTCACGGCTAGGGACCATTCCCTTAACACAGACCATACTTGTTCCTGCACAGCTCAGGCAAAAGTGGCAATCCAGTTGCTGAATTCACTTATGTAGGAATTTATTACTGATACAGAGAGATAAGGTAGAGCTGGTTCACTTTTTCCTCTCTGTTATTGAAAAATCTGATCTCTACTATTGAGCAAAACACCATATAATTGTCACAGCAGTCTTCAAGAGCTTCTGTCCACAATGGAGGACATTGTCATAGGCATGGCACAGACATACCATCATCTCACTTATGGCAGAGCTGCACAAATGAGAATGAGGTGGGTGCTCAGAAGACTGGAATGAGACACCTGAGGACTGATGCAGATGTCCAGCAAGTTCATTTTCTGTATGTCTCACAAATCTCCTTTCCCTGAAGAGTCTCCTTAGACCCCATCTCTGCCTTCTCAGCCCCCAGCCCTGCTCCTTTCCCTTGGTCTCACAAGCAGCTCTGGGGCAAAAAGTAAGACCTCTTCAGAGCTCCAGGACATTTTCCTTGGAAAGCTGGTCCTCTTTGTGAAACGGGATGTTGCATCCTTCCTGGCAGAGAGTTAGCTAGAAAGCAATGCCCGTGCCTACAGATTAGAAGGATTCTTCATTATTAGTATAAATGGTCCAAAGAATGTAGTGTGTAGAAAGAGAGTTGCAGTCCTAGATTTACATGGGAGCAAGGAGGCCAAAACCAGCAGCTGGTGGAGTTTAGCTCTGCCTCTCTTCACCTCTCTCACTTGAAAAGGTGCTTTGGTTTTTCCACCTGCAGTCAGCAAGCACTTGGGTACATTTGCCACTACATTTACTATTACATGTTTTCCTTTCCACGGGCATTTTTCTTCTGTGCTTGGAAGCCTTGGTTTACCTATACCTCCCAAGTCTGATATCAGATGTTGAGGAGCCATAACTGGTGCAAGCATACGTCCAAGGTTCATGGTTTGCTGGAACATCAGCGCGGTGCGAAGTGATACAGCACTGGGGGTACTGGTGGATAGGAGAGGTCCAAAGAGAAAGTGAGGGCTACTTCTTGTTTACTTCTATAGCAGCCCCCTGAGTGCTTTTCCTACTTCAGTTACAGTCCAAGGTTCTACACAAGCAAGGAAATAATTATTTGCTCACCAAAATCAGTGTTGTGATTGTAGTGGTAAGGGTTAATACCTGTTTTTATAAATGCTTTTATAAATCATTCTCTAGTGTAAAATCATATTTTCACGGTAGTACTTCCATTAGTGTTAATTGCTATACACTTAAAGCAACCCCCAAAACAAGATTTAAATGCTCAATTTTGCGGTTTCATCTAATTCCTGCACTTCAACAAGTACTAGCCAAAGACAGTTTTGCCATTAGATTTGTGGGTGTGGGTGGGATGAGAGGAAATGGTCTCAAGTTGCACCAGGGGAGGTTTCGATTGGATATTAGGAAAGAATTTCTTCACTGCAAGAGTGATGAGGCATTGGAACAGGCTGCCCAGGGAAGTGGTGGAGTCACCATCCCTGGAGGTGTTCAAGAATTGTGTAGATGTGGTGCTTCGGGACATGGGTTAGTGGTGGCCTTGGCAGTGTTAACAGTTGTATTTGATGATCTTAAAGGTCTTTTCCAACCTAAATGATTCTATGATTCTATGATTTAACAGTTACATTTGCAGTTTTAAACTGTTTTAGTGACATCCAGCAACATCAAGGTGACAAGTCTACTGGTAAAACAACAATTTAAGTACTACATTTACAGTCAAAAACATTTTTTGTAACTCCTAAATTGAGAAATTTCAATTGCTCCTTATTGTTAAAAACAATTTTTAAAATTACACAGTGAGAACATAACAGTCTCTGTCACTGTGCAATTAAGTCCCTTGAACTGTTTGCTATATATAGAAATACTGTATTATAAAGTGTTAGTTACCGTTAAAAAAATTACCAATTACATTTATAGTGAAAACCACTAAATTGATTTAGAGCAGAACAGTTAATTCACTGGTTTGTGCATAAAACTGCTAGTAATGTGGCACAAAACATAGTTTCAGTCTGAACTCTGCAAACTTAGGAAGATTATAAACAGGAAGTTACAATAAAGCTAACGAATGCCTGAAATGGTTATATTCAGTAAACGGCTTTACACTCAGGAAAAATTTCTGCTGGAGAGACAGTCCACTCATTTCCAGCACAGTGCAATTCTTTGGTGTAATGAGAAATTTTGTAAAGAATTAAGAAGGGTCTGTTTCTTCCTGCAAGGGTGTAGCTACATTATGGGCTGAAATACATCTTTATTTCCAACTTAATTTCAAGCATATTCCAGTGCTTTGCTGATCTTAGTCTCCTAAGTGTGGAAGGTAAGTGGCGTGTATCAGTGTTAAATGCATTTACTACCAGCACGTTTTCATTTTTAATATGCTTTCTTTCATAGCTAATAATATGTACATTTCTCAACATTAATTCTGATGTTGTACTTTTTTAGGTGTCAGTATTAAGTCTACACAAGTTATTTCAAGGTTCAGTTGAAATGTAAGAGAGTTATTTTGCATTTTATCTATCTTCAATATACTTCAAAATCTCAGTAGTTATTTACTAGTTTGTCTATACTGCATGCAGTGAAACAAAACGATCTGGATTTATCCATGGTAAAATGAAAGCAAGTATAATCAAACCAAAATAATACCATACCACAGCAAAGTAAATCTGCACCTCTTTTCATCGTAAGTGTTTTGTTTTCTTTTAGACATCTTCATCCCCTAGTAATCCATTAGACAATAAGTCATCAGCAGCTTTTTTTTTGGGAATTTTTTAGCTAAAGGGAGAGACTCCTAATCCTCGTTGGTGAAATCAAACCCTTGTTCCAGTCCAGGGGAAAGACACCTATATTCCAGCCTGACCTGGAGTGGTTGGAAATCTTTAAGTTCCTGAAATGCACCATTTGGTAGTTGCTGTTCTATTAAATAAAACCAGCAATTATTAGCAGAAAAGATGCATGAATCGGCGGGTGACTGTACATTTTTTGTTAACAGACATTCTGCGCATTGTTCACAGTGATGACTTCTTTCTTCCTTACAAGTATGAGAAAGAATCTCCTCCTCCTCTAATCAGAATGCAGCAGGACTCAGGATTCGCAGCCACACTAGCTGAAGGCCTGATAATGAGATGACGGAATAATATATAAGAAGTAAATATTTGGCCGTCTTTATATAAGGATTGAGAAGAAGCGATGAAGAAGTATTATTAGCGTACCTGCTTTCTGTGTTAAAAAGAGTGCTTTAATTTTTTGAGCATTTGCTCACTGCAAACTTGAACTTGCAGAAGACAATCAAGCAATTTGCTAAATAAATGTCTTCCCACCATTCCAAATCATTCATTGAAACGAAAAACCTTGAAGACTCGTTTCCCTTTTGATTTCATATCTGACCTCGTTTTTCCTATATAACAATAGATTCCAAATAATATAATCCAGTTAAAGACCAGACTGTAGATGCAACATCTGCTTGTGAATCATTGGTACAAAGAGCACGAATGAGAGGGGGAAGAATGTCACGATTTTATCTTACACTGGTAAGGTATGGAACGAACTCTTGAGCACAAGGACATAGACATGTAGAGGGTGATCAGGTACAGACCACTCGCTGCTCTGGGATGTCCTACAGGTTATTGGAGACAAAGGTGAGTGATTCATTTGGAATCCAGATATTCCTCAACAAAACCTTCGATATCCTTGGACAGAAAGGGTGATTATGAGGAGAGTGATAGGGGCTAACAAAACCAATACTGCAGCTCATCTACTTTGGCAGTCTCCAGTTTTCAAAACCCAAGTGGTGTTATGCTCGATTATTTTAACTAAGGAAAACAGTTTGTGGTAAATGTTGACTTTTTATTTTTTATTTATTTCTTTTCATCCATTTTCTCTTAAATATGTGATAGGTTATATATACTGTGTTTGGTATATCATGATCGTTATTAAATGAAGCTGTTTGAAAGAGTCTGTGCTAAGATGGAAAGAAAAATGCCACACTCAGTTTGAAGAAAAGACTAAACCCCACAGAAAATGCAAATTATTACTTTCAGTCAAAAGGAATTTTACTAGCTCTAGAATGACGCCACATTCAGATTTTTAATGAAAATTAAATTATGTGATTTCACTTACTTTAAAACACTGAGAATGGCAGCAACATGTCAAGAGAGTATGTTGGTCTTGGCTTAAATTGTGCCTATATTGAAGTGTTAAAATTAATAGTGATACATGTCAAATGGTCAATTTTCTTGTGTAAATCATTTGCTACAGAAGTCAGGTTGCAATTCAATGAACAACATATAATTGCCTGTTTCTCCTACATTTTCTAAGTGCAAACTATAATTTCACAAAATATTTACATTTTTTACCAAAAGAGGAGCCAAACCCCTGATATTTTACTTTCTTGGAAATGCTTTTTCTACATAGTCTTTAATACGATGTGAATCGGTCGCTGGTTTAAACAACGTGTGTAGTTTCAACAATTTAACTTAAAATCACTGTCTCTAGGTATATGAAGTATGGGAAGGGTTATATTTCAGCAAACTTTATCATATCAGTTAATGAGCCTTTTCATGCCTTCTTAACTCTTATTTTACTCTCAAGTTTTAAACTAGAAATCACTGTGACAAGTTAATGACCTTGAGTTTAATGTTTAAACGGGGACGTTACTCGGGTCACAGCATGAATGAAAACAAAAAATCTTTTTATAAACTTCTTCCCTTTTGGTGCAGGCAGCCTTTCCCATTCTGTGCCTCCATGGGTGTCAGCTGGTCCTTGGCAGCAGAAGACACACGTTCTCGCATTCTCAGACCCCATGGTTGTCACCTAGAGTGAGGAGGACAGTTAATAATGTCCAACAGCACTGAGTTCTTCACCAGTTACCCAGATTTGCTGATACGCTGCCCCGACTGGCTTGTGATTGCACTTGTTAGTTATACAGTAAAAAATCGGAATCCTTTCAAGCACTCCAAATGCCAGCTCCAACAGAAGCACAAGACCTGCGAAGTGGATCAAAGCTAACTTTTCTGGCTTCTGGTCTCCCTCACAAAATTCCTGATCTGTGTATGCATGAATGAGCACAAAACTGGAAGACACAAAATTGAACAGAAGAATTTAGCTTTTCAGTTTCCATGAGGGGAAAAAAAAAGGGGGGGGCCAAAATGCAAAGGTCTGTCCTGTGCAGATCAACAATCCAGAGTCCCACGAAATCAGAGATTTTTACATGTATGCATAGTTTTATTTTGAATATGTTTAAAATGTCAATTTTGATGAAATGAGGAGCCTTTTGTCTCCCTAGTACCTTGATTCTGCAAGAACATTATGGGTTTAAAACGAGATTGTGCACCAGTCTTTATTTTTTCTAGTTCCAATTCAAGCTGAGCATCAGTGACACGATATCCTCTTCAGATACCGGTATGTTTATTAGCTTTGGCTCATCCTGTCGTGCCTTGGATGATATCTCCCCACGCTCTGAGCTGTATCTGTCAGCTGCTGACCCTTGGCAGCGAACGCCTGGTAGTCCAAGAGGCAGCCCTGAAGCCCTGCACATGTCCTCCCACTGAATCTGTGTGAATGGAGGATTTAGGGAAAGGGGTCTGCATAGCGTCACCACTGAGAAATCACCTCCTCCCATGCTTTCTGAGCCTGAGCACAAACAAGGGGCATGCTCCAGTCACACTGATTTCTACACGTCAACGCCTTTTCCTTTACCCGTGCTGACTAGCTCCTTTTTGATCTTCATGCGTTTTACTTGCCATCTAATATGCCACATAATATTAACAGACATAATTAACTGAGGAGTTGATCCTTCTCTCATTCAAATCAACAGGAATTTGTCTTGGAGTGAAAAGGGGAGGGATAAGAAGAGGTAGGGTCAGAGGTCACCCAGTTTAAAGAAATTTATCTAGGTTCCCTTTAAAAAAACCCACAGAAATCTTTCTCTCTTTGCACTGGGGATGGACAGCCAGAGGAAGTAAAACGCATTGCAAAAGATTTGCAGACAGCTTGTCATTTGGAAGCAAATGTAAAAAGAGCGGAAGCCCCCCCATTGTGAAGTTTTTCCCATTTCCACCACCTTCTGTTTTTCTCTTCCCCTGTAAAGTGTAGAAGGGAGAAAAACCAGCCCATATTCACGTTAAGATTATTGCAAACTTGTAAAGTTCAGAGATGCCCAACAGACTTCATTGGGATGCCTCTTGGCATGGATACCACTATCACATATGATGCTCATTCATCACATGGCCAAAAGCCAGGTGGCTGCAGTTCCCATGCCAGGTGCCCATCACAAGGGTGTACCTGCACTTCAGAGAGGTTCTTGTGACAGGTATGTCCCCACTGCTGTCACCAGAGAAAGTCCAGGCTGTATCTATGCTCCATTCCAATCATGTGGATGCAATCGACCTTTTTATGGTACGATGGATGCACATTTGGCCACGTGAAGGTGGGGGGAGACCTCACATCCTGAAAGGCTATGGTACAGAATGTGCTTCTGAAAATGTTGTCTGGTGCGGAAACTCATCCATCTTGGCACCTGCAAGGCTCCTGGAAAAAGACAGGAGGAGCATGTGGAGTGTTGCCTCCAGGAATGCACATCCAGCCTGCAGGGTGGTGGGTGGCCGCTCTTGGAGTAGATTGATCAGCTATCACGTTAGGAGGAGAGAAAAAAAAAAAAAGTAAAAATTTATATTCTGTAACAGAAAGGATGAAGGACTGATCAAAAATTTGCCCAACCTTCTACCACAGCACAGGGTTGTCTAGTTTGTATTTGCAGACAGAAATAAAAGGTGATGTTTTCATTCTTTCTCCTGTACTCCCTGCACCTTTCAGAGTGTTGCACAGTTTATGGAGGACAAAGTTTATGATTTGTACAATAATATAATATTTATTATTCATATAATAATCTAATTATTTATATAATAATATTATTATCTAATTCATCAACACATCTATCACATTTTGCTCTCACATCCAGCAGTCTTCTGACAAGAGAAAGCCAAAACACAGCAGCAGCAAAGACAAAGCCTGTGATGTGAATGCAGAAGCATTTTGCCTGTTGAGCATTTATGGGTATGTAGCATTTGGCATTTGAAGAATCCTTTGGCACACTATTCATACAAAAAAAACAGACACTTGAGAGATGAAAGTTTAAAAATATATTAAAAGACCTGATTTTTCTCTCCAGGCTGGTTTGTGAATGCTGTTCAATTTACATCTGTTTAGTGATTTATTTAATAGCTGTGACTAAAATAATAACACGGACTAACTACAGAAGATTAAACTAAATATTGTCTTGTAGATATCCATGGATAACCTCATTATAAAACAGCAAGAGCACCCCATTTATTATGACATTAATACTAGGGTGATTATGATAGGACTACTGTAATTTTATTGCTTTGATTTCGGCTTTAGAACTCCACTAAAGCTGTCGCCCCTTTCCTGAAACCCTCTCCTATTTGCACAAAGTGTATTTATGTCTGTGGGCATTTGGCAGTGCTGGTGGTCAAGGAACCGTGGAAACTGCTGCTGTCTGTGAAATTTTTTCTTCAGAATTTCTTGTCCCTGAAAACAAGTTTCAGCCTTGCCGCGTGTTTTCAAGGCCACTGTAGGACAGCATCACTACAAACTTCTCAAGTCTGCCAGGGGAAGATGCTGATTGCTGTAAAAGGGAAATGTTTCCTTGATGCGACAGTGGTGTGGAGGGGAGAGGGAGCGAAGGGTCATGGTTTAGCACTAAAAGGCTGCCAGGATTACAACGGCAGGTAGGGAGGAACTCTTGGGTGTGATACAGGTATTCCTCTTTTTGACAGGACTTCTACGATATAATTACACTTTCCTAACATTAGCTCTTTTATTGGACCTGGAGTTTTTCCTCCCTCTGATTTAACTAGGAATTTTTTTTCTAACAATCATTTACAATTTTTTAAAGAAAAGATTAAGTAATCTAAAAGTAAAATTGCTTTCACTGGGGAGAGTGAGTTGTTCCTGTGCTGTTTCTCCATTTTCTGCGCCACATGTTTTCTGTTTTGTTCACTAAAAGGACAGGGTGGTGGAGCCAAGAAAAGACAAAAGCCCAACCCAAACAGAAGAAGGAAATGCTTATTCCTGGCTTTTTTTTTTTCCCCCTTGAAAATACGTATTGAAACATGCAAACCTTTTGCACCTTGGAAAGAACAGACTATATTTTGTCAATAAGCAGTTATGAAGGAAAATAACTGATTAGCTTTATCCTTATTCTGGTAGATTCAGCTCTGAGCCAGCAGCAACACATTCCAAAATAATAACTGCTGCCACTATGGAGGTCTAGCAAGCAACCAAAATGCTAAAAACCCAACCCTTTTTATTTGTTCTTTGAAATTTGGGCCTCCTGTCTCATGGACATATATCCGTTGGGAGTTGAAATTAGGAAAAACCGATCCCACCGCAGACCTGACAGGAGGAAAGGACGGCCAGTGCAAAGGGAGCAGCTCAGCACTGCCAGGCAGGGCCCAAGATCTGGGTCTTTACCTTTTACTTCTTTGAAAGATTTGTATTATAAGTTTTGTAGGACAGGAGAAGTCATACTTCATCACCATAAGTCCATATATTGTTTGTCTGATTTCTTAAATTTGCTTTGGACTCATTAATTTCCTTTCTCGGCATCAAATTGTTCAATCAGCTATTGCTGGGTTTGAACTCTGCACTTCAAGCATCACGGATTTCAGCCCGTGTTTGCTGAACAGCAACTCAGCTCGATCACAACATCAGCTGATGAAATACGCTTTTCTGAAAAACCAAACAGGAGTCTAAAATTGACGGCAGTAGCTCAGAATATGCCTGGAATGTCAAAAGCGTTTGCACTTTCCTACTTGCCAATGTAGGGTCCATTCCTGTTACAGAAACACAAGAAAAAATACTCCCAGGTGCTTCTGAGACAATTGTGGGTTTCTGGTAAAAGTGGTCTTTTTTCTCCTCAGCTGAGACCTCACTCCTGACCCGTACACGTGTGGTAAGAGCACACAGCAGAAATTTTGCAGGTGAAGTGGGCCAGAAGTGTAAATGTAGAGAAGAAAAAGGAAGTACTGCCTCTCTCACCTTTCACAAACAACGGCACTTCTGTCATTTTCCCCATGCCCTAAATAGGCTGGATTCAGTAGCTTTGAATTCATTACATTCCTTCTCACACCACTCTCCTGCTCATAATAAGCTAGTAGCTTAGCAGTCTTTTTTTTTGTCTTTTTTTTTTTTTTTTTTTTTTTTAAATTGGCTAGGAAGGCAGGCAAGCTTTACAACCAAAGCAATCAATTTCAAGCTGCCGAACCCAATCAGGCTGGTTTGAGAGTGACCCTTTAAATTGAGTGTGAAATTGGGAGATGGAGCTCCCCTTTCCTACTCCAGATCTGGTGGAGAAACCATCGCTTCCTTTTGTAAGTGGGTGCATTAATAGTTGTGCTGCTCTTGCAGACGTTATGTGCTAACAAAACTATGTGTGCCTGGTTCTGCAGCAGGTTACAGGGGAAAAACAAAGCAAAGGCCATCTGGCTTCACCGGTTTGTATGTATAATGTCCAGATACTGATGCTTAATGCACTTGTAAATGTAAGTTGTCTCTCTCTCAGGGTCTGATTTTAATTTGGGTAATATTCCTGTTAATAATAACATCTAATTACAACATCCATTAAAAGTTAGTAACATTAATTTAACAGGGAGAAAATCTAAAAGAGTTCTTAGAGCAGTATTGGCATTTTTCCATTAAATTAATGTTACAAACTTTTAAAAGGATGTCTTAAATAGGCATCGTTAGTGGTGGGAATATTAAACAAATTAAACTCAGGCCTTTAATATGAGGTGGGAGCCTATTTATGAATCCAAGCAAAGGTGTCTGCTGTGCCTTTCAACCCATTTAAAACGTTCAACAGGAAGCATAAGGTTGTGCAAAATTTGCAGTCCGTAAGTTTCCTTCTAGTAAAGGCTCAAGTGAATGACTTTTTTTTTTTTTTTTACAGCATCTCTCTTGCTGACCGTGTGTTCCACATAATCCTTGCTTTTTTTTTCTTTTCAACAATCATGTTCTGGCCTAATAATTTTCTTCCTTTTGGTTATTTTATTTTTTTGATTAAAGAGGGCCATCATGAAATCAAAGGATTAACAGTTCTTCCTACTGCTAGGTAAAGGTCTTGATAGTTTTGAAACTAACTCATGGGTTTGGCTGAAGTGGGACAAATATCAGGGATGTGCAGGTTTTGAAATGCATGTCCTTGTCTAAATCCATCCCTCCTCTGCAAGTAGGCAGCATAAACATTTTAAACATGAGCCTGCTTGGAAGGCCAAACAAAGCTATGAAGAGATTTTTTTTTTTTTTTAAATGGTTCTTGGTTTACAGGCTGACTCTAGACAGATTTTTTTATAATGCAAACATTGGATTACACAGGTTATATTCCCCTTGGGGTGAGGACGAAAGCAAGAGCGACATAGGAAAGAAGTTAGTCAGATGCTGAACGTAATACTGGAAGAGGACCAGCAAGGGTCTGTCTCTATTTTATGCCCCATGAACAAGCTTCCAGCACGGTCTATTGTTAAACACTTCAGTACAAATACAACCAAATTTCATAAAGCAGCAGTGAGAACTAAATGAGCAGAGCAGTGCAGTGCAGCCAGACTCAGCAAGCTTGAATAACGCATACACTCGTATTTTTAACCAGAACTTAGCTGTTCCAAGGTTTTTTAAGTGGACAGCAACAAACACACCATATTCAGAGTACCTGGAAGAGATACCAGGATAGGAGCTAGACACAAGCAGCTTGTGTGTGACACCTCTGGGCTTGCACATCCCTTATGACTCTATACTGTTACAAACTGATCAAATCCCTATATAGAAAGGTCTGTTCTAGAGTAAACACTGAAATAGGCATGCATTCAGGCTTACAAATCTTCACAACCCATTTTATCATTCGTATTAAGCAAAAGGCTAAGTTTATGATTTTTTTTTTGCCTTTTTTACCTTTACCCTGATATATGGTCACCCTTCCCTTATGTGCATGTTTGCCTGTAACACCAGTCTGTGATGCCCAGCTGCTGGGCAAACTGCACGGACTCATTTATGTCTCCTAGTTGGGCACCAGAAACATCTTCCCACAGTGCGATGTGCGACTAATGGAGTAGTGAAAGAACTGTAGATTAACAAATAGTTTATAATCTGGCTGAAGCACGCAACCTTGCCTGGACACTCAGCCCTTAAGGAGCAGAGGCAGCTCTGCATCCCCCTCCTGAATGCATTTTGCTCATGAAGCCCAGCCAAGAAGCATGAAAAACCAACAAAACAGGAGCCACCTAACCCTGTTGAGTTGATTTATTATAAATACTTAGAGGTGGGAGAGTTGTCTGGAATTTGAACGGCCAGTTCTGTGAGTAAAGTTGTTCATGTCTCAGATAGCAACAGCATTTGACCAGTCCTAACTAAAAATAATAATAATAGAAAAGGATTAAGGGTAAAGAATTTAGAGGAAAATCAGTATGTCATTTAAGGAGCATCAAAATATTACTTTAATGATGAAATATGAAGTATAACAGCCAGGAAAAAAATAGCAAAAAAGAAATGCGGGAAAAATCATGTTTTGATTCTGGTCACTAAACTGAATGATGAATTGGAACAAACAATGAGCTCGTAAACAGTGTTTTGGGGTTTTTAAAAAAATCTTTTTGTACCTATTTAGTTACACTTTTGAGCTGAGAAAAGAGGTTTTACTTTACCCAAATGCTGAAATAATCCAGTGTCTAAGTAGTTTAGTGATACTGTTTGAAAGAGGAAAAAAACCTAGTATGCCATTAAGCAGATTGGTTTTCCTCTTTTGTTCCACAATAAGCTGCTGTTAATTGGGAAAATATTCAGCCATTTGTATCATCCTACAGCCAGAAGTATAAGAAGCAAAAATGTCGTGTAAATTTATAACCAATACAGGGTTACAAGCAGACTGTAGAGATGTATGTTACTTTAAGCAACAGATATTATTGTAGTGGTTTGAATACAAAATAATTTACAATGTTAAGGGCTTCTTTTTAAACATTTTGCTTCTAAGCTCTCTCCTAGTATCCCCCAATATATTTTACTTAGAATATATTAGTTAAACTAAATCATCAGGTGATTTTTATGCTAGTAATTTTAAATAGTCAAGACTAAAAAAGAAAAAAACCATTTAGAGCCATTGTAAGGGCTGTTGTTTGCTTTTGTACTTCTTTTATACCCAGCCATTAACTAAAAATGATTCAGCAAAGGATACCCCTATGCGCATGTTTACATACCTTCACATATGCCTTCAACATGTCCGTGAGACATAAAGAATAACGGATAAAACCCCTAAGAGCAACCAGTAAACACCCAGCTATATTGTCCTCCCTAACGCAGATTTTTCCGAAGGAAGTAAAGGCATTCTTACGGCACCTCCACAACAGGGATAGGTTCAATCAATAGGGATAAGCTACTGTTAATTAGTCTGATCTACTTTAATAACTTTATTCAGAAGGAAAGCGGGGGCGAGGCTGGGGGAAACTTTTCCCTGCTGTCAGTATTCTACCCTGTCGAGGGGCCTTACATCAGCACTGCAGTGGGAGGAAGTCATGTGGAAGCATTTCTGTATTGTTCCCACGAGCATTCATCTCCTAATTTGCATTAAATTCGTACGGAGTCTACACTGGTTTGGGTCCATACCTGTAAATCTTCTGTTACGAGATGAGAGTATTAAAGTGCAGCTCAGACAAACCCGCTTCCTCCCCAGGTTGAACAAAAGCTGTCTCTAATGCCAGTAAGATCAGCCGGATGCTTTTGGGATGTTTTCAGTCTCAAACTGGGAACTTCTCTTATGCAAAATTTCCCATCAACCATCTACCTCCAGACTTCAGTCAACCCGCCTCCTTTGCCAAAAGAAGCCCCAAAACCAGCAGAGCTCCCCCTCACTGCCACGTCCTTCAGCAAGGCGCGACAGAGGAAGAAATGCAAAGCAGCATTCGGACAAACATTGCCATCGGAGGGGCAACCTCTCCAGTTGTGTAACTCAGTGCCCTACTGATTTCCAGAGGATTACTCTCATTTACTCCACGTGCAGTTCTGGCCCAAAATGTTCCTGTTAGGAAAGCTTTTATTTTTTGTGGCTGGATTTATACCTGCATATTCCTCAGAAACCGAATCAGTCAGACCAAATCAGTTCATCTTTTTCTCTCCGTTTCTTGTGGTGCTATCTCCATATGTGTTTGTGCATTTTCCATCTCCATCTACCTATAATTATACAAGTAGAGCTTGGCTTGGAGGGCAATAGCAGTAAACTATTGTTCAAAGGAGATTGCAAATTGCTTGGAGCAGGGAACTGTCTTCTTAATTAGTCTGGAAAACATCACGCACACTTATGGCACTATAGGAATAATAAATAATAATAAAAATAGTTCCTGAAAATGGGTTCATATTGCCCAAAGGCAAAAGCTGGGCAGCTGTTGGGAAGATGATGGTTCCCAGCAGCAAATATGGAGTGGATAAAGCATCGACTCCGGGAAGGATCTTGTCAAGCTGCAGATTCCTTCCCAACCTGATACCTGACAGTGCATCTACTTCAGGTACGTTCGCTGGAGATATTTTCTCTTGTTGGGCATAAAGTTCACTCTGCTTTTAAATGACAAGGTAAAAAGTGCAAAGTAATAAGGTAACTTCCCAGGCTGAGCCAAGCAGCCTACTGCAGAAGTGTCCTTGGTCTGACTTTTATAGGCTTTTTTTTTTAATTTTTTTTTTTATTTTAAGGGCGAAAGAGTGCAAAGGCAATCCAACAAGACTGCTCTTAAGGCCCAAAAAAATAGTGACAGCCTTTGGAAACAGCTGTGCAGGGAGACTGACAGATTCATCAGGTACGGTGTGGCCCTGCTGCAGGTCTGCCTGGCTGAAATCGTTTAAGCTTTTTTACAGTTGCTTAACCTAGGGGAGAAAGGGAGGGGGCAGAGAGAGACTGGGAATTCCACTATCAGAGGCTGCAACGCTCTGCTCTCCTGTGAGAACACTTCTGGAGTCTGATCTGTTTAGTAATGCAAGAGATAGCCTGCCTATTAAGACCAAACAAAGGCTATAGAAAAAAAAAAAAACCTTGCCTGAATACAGCTTATTTGGTGGAATTTACACATTTCTGTAAATGAATTAAATTGCTAGATGCTGAAGTGATGTATCTCAGCAAAACCCATTCATTGGAAACCAGCAACAAACATAAACTTAGAGCCAAATCCTGCAGACCTTTAGTGATTACTCGGGCAAACCTCCCAAAAACTTAAATGGGAGTTTTGCCCAAGTAAAAACTGTTCAGTTTGGTTTACCAGACTGTAAAGCCCACATCCCAATATATCTTCTCAGTTTTTTTCTTTTTCTGTTTCTATCTGGAAGTATTCTGTGAGCGCTTTTGAAAAAAATGTTTGTTTATTTTATTTTTCAACCGAGGTAAATTAATGTAGGATACCTTAGACCATTGCATCCATCCCTGACAAGCTGGGTATTTGAGGCGAAGCCTGGAGTCCATGGGTTCAGACAGCAAATCTTCCTTTAGCTTTAGCAGGGCCTGAATTTTACCCCTAGATCTGAAGTAGGTTAGAGGAATGGCTGGTTAGTCTCTGAAGTGGGCAGAGCGGGAAAGGCTGCCGTGAGCTCTGTTCTGGTCCTCTGATGCTCCAAGGCTCTGATGTCAGTGCCACAAAACAGGACAATTTTTGTCAGCTCAAAGGTATCCATCTCTGAAGCCTCATAGACTATTGTCTGCATCGCCTTTTGCCTGTGGGCACAAGACCATAGGTGCAAACTCTTTTTTTTTTTTTTCCCCCATTGGATTTGCACAATGTTACTGCTGTTTTTCTGTCATGTACATCTTTTGCCCCATGTTATAGAAATGACAATGTCTTTATGGCAGCTAAAGGTTACCTTTTGGGTCCAAACACAATTTCCTTTTGTGTAGCTCCACAGGAATTAAGATTTATTTCATGGTATTTTTCCTAATGTTACTGACCAGCCATAAGGACTTTCAGGGACATGTGCTCAAATACACATCTCACCAGTTTACTTTTTTACCTCCACCTATATCTTAATCGCTGCGGCTGCTTGTACAAGTCAAAGGGATTGAAAATTGAGGGAGGTGGGAGGAAAGCTCAGAAATAGTGGGAGGAATATATACCCTTCCAAAAGTCTGCAGTTATTCTCCTGGAAGATGCCAACTTAGATCCGTTTCTAATTGAAAAAGGAAAAAGAGAAAAGTATTATAACAGTCAAGATCTAGAGGATGCAAAGTACACTCAAAGAAATAAGAGGCTATTTCGGTTCGCAGCACATCCCACGAACAGTGTCATTATCCTCATTGAAAAGAGTTTTTAACTGTTGTACAAGAAGGGGAACAAGTGGCTGAAGATGGAATCTTGGGACAGAAACAAGAGCTTCTTAAGCTCTGGCTTTCTGGAGGGAGTAAAAAAATCTGTCATGTGAGACTAATCTTTGGCCAAAAGTACTTTACCTTTAGGTAAGTAATCTGTATATATTTGAAGGCGAAACTACAAAGCTGCAGCAACCCATCACTTCTATGCAAAATTCTGGAAAAAGGCAAGAAATGAGATGCAAACATTCCGAAGCCTCTGTGAGGCATATCATTTGTGTAAGTTGCTATAGACTACTAAAGACTGAATTCTAATACTGAAAGCTAGATCAAGAGTAGCTGTACTGAGATATAGCTAAAACAGTAATTAATACAGTCATCATGCTTATTATTTTGACTGCAGTCTTTTCTGTATGGAAAACACTAATTGTTTATCTGTGCTTATATTAAGACAGTAAAAACGTCCTGTCAATCTCACTGTCATTGTTAAGGAATCATTTCTGCCAGCAGTTTCTGTGAGGTATTTTGGGAGGTAAACACTACCTTAACAATAAATTGATTTTCTTGGATAATAAGAATAATAATGAATCTATAGGCTATCCCGATTAAAGTCAGAAAAGCAATAAATAAAATGTATTACTAGTAAAGAGAAGAAGCCAGCAGCCTGACTGGTGTCTGAGAGTGAGATACAGATTTTTACTTTTTTAATGCTCGGAAACTCATTTATAAAGTAAGCACTCTATTTGAATGACAGAGGGACAGATACAGGGCACCACCAAGCTAGACTTACAGAGTTCAGTGAACTAAATCAAGACAAACCAAGATGTTGGGTGACTGCATTGTGAAATTCAGTACATTCAGAGCTCCTTTACTGAAGTACAACTCTTTTTTTGTCTGGAAAGTGAAAAAGAAAACAGAGCAGCAAAACAGATTTCTGAATTAATGTTAGAAATCAGTGCTAGGGGTATGATAAACAGCTAAAATGCTAGTTACTTGTTACCAATATCTTACACACAGTGGTGTTTATATTTTATTTTCTGAACAGCCAGATTATTGTCACCTGTTTGCTGAAAAATTGAGAATATAAGTGCTTGGCCCTTTGTAACCACGTTGACGACAATGCCCCTCCCCTTGCCATAAATATTACACATTTCACACGTGTTATGATCTGACCCCTCCACGTTTTAATGCTTTGTCTTTCAAAAGAAAGGGAATACAGGTTACACATTGTGATCTGATCCAGGTGTTCCTGCTCTGGCAGGGGGATTGGACTAGATGATCTTTCGAGGTTCCTTCTAATCTCTAACATTCTATGATTCTGTGTAAGTCAGATAAACATTTCTTGTCTCTTATATCAGAAATTATGTACTTTTTGCATTATTTGGCCTTTGAAGCAAGACTCCTCAAAGTTACCATTTGTTTAATCCCAATACAGGCCTTCCAGTTGACCTCAGTCAGCTGAGACTGACTTTTGCAAGAAACAACTGTGAACATGGCCAATTCTGCAACAATCATTAGAATTTTCCTTCTTCTAGGCAAGTGTATAGACTGGAGTGGTCTCAGAAAGGTCATTGAGGGCAAGGGATGACAGAAACAGTCATCTAAAAGCATGGCAAATCAATCATAATTAACACTCGGAGGTACTTCCTGCATACAAAGCCCCCAGAGGGAAAGGTCATTGGGAGGGATCAATGGACAATGTGCAGACATGGGAGCACACAGGTTTCCTCACCACAGGTCTCCCTTTTGGTTGATGAGTTCCTGCCCTTGCTCTTAGTACCACCTGATGCTGGAGCACCTTGAGGTGCTATGGGGAGGGGAGCGGGGCAGGACAGGTGGGACACTCCACAGCCAGTGATATGTGCATGCCTTCGAGTTTCTGTCGCCTCAAACCACATGTTGGGTGTTGTATGTGCCTGTCCTCAAGACAGCGGAAGAGCCATGTTAACACCGTGGTTCCCTCTCTTACAAAGCCACAGATGTTTTGTTCCAAGACGTGATGGATATTAAAGGCTAGATCCCCATCAGACAAGTGAGAAGTTTAGACTTCAGCTCTGAGACATGAACAGAAATAGGAAGAAGGATCCTCCATGCCCTTTAGGATGTTACTTGCAGCACCACACCCCAGAGGTACCCTACGTCCTAGGGGAGGCTGCAGTCCTTTGGGAGGACCCCAGGCACACACCAGTGATGGGGATTCTTGTGGCTCAATACCAAATGCTGCAGGAACTCAATTTAAATTTCTTTGCAACTAGTTAAAGAGTAAACTAACTGCTTGAGCCTCTTCAGTGAGACAGGGGTGGGGAATGCCACCTTGCAAATCCAAAGGGGTTCAGGCCTGAGGCAGAACTGAGAAGGTGCAACAGATAGACAGACCTTCAGAAGTTTTCAAGCACTTAACTTTGTATATGAGCAACTACAAATAGCAGTTGGGCACCTACGTTCCTTTTCAAGGCCCTGCCCACCTCTCCCCATACTGCACAGGCAGCTACAACTGTACTCTACAAAAGCCAATCTGAAGCTAATTGGAGAGTCCAAGGAGAAAGCTGTGTTTTAGAGACAATCTCTAAAGTATTTAGGCATAGAAGATGAGAGGTGTACGCATTTATCGACCACCAAAATCTACAGTCTTGAAGCATCTGCAGCAGGCACCTAAGTCAGCCTTTTCTTAATTCACCTGTTAATATCTGCACCTGAAACAGTATGAAGTGCAGGATAAGGAAATGAATTTCCCTCCCTCCTACATCATGTAGTAAGAGTTACTTAATTTAACAAGAAAAAATCGACACCCCTTCTCCGGAAGAGGGCAGATTTAGAAGAAATTAGGAAGAAATGTTTTGCTGTGAGGGTGGTGAGGCTGTGGCCCAGGGTGCCCAGAGAAGCTGTGGATGCTCCATCCCTGGAGGGGTTCAAGGCCAGGCTGGATGAGGCTTTGAGCAAGCTGGGCTAGTGGACGGTGTCCCTGCCCATGGCAGCGGGGGTGCAACTTGGTGATCTCTAAGGTCCTTTCCAACCTAAACCATTCTGTGATTTTATGATTCTTCTGTCAGATCTGGTCCAGCAAGTATGATGCAAGAATGTCTTCCAGACTATGCCCTGTGGTAAAATGCTCATTTTGTGCATCTTCTTGGGTCTCACATGATAGAGAAGCATGCACATACCTAGAGCTGTCAAGAGCTAGGTACACCCAGAAACAGACCCTTCAGCACCTGGCGTGTGTTCCTGGCATCCCCAAGGTCGCACAGCAGTCAGACTGGGTGTTTGGGGAAGACTGAATGTGAAATAGGCATTTGTTTACACAAGATCGCAACCTAAATGTCTGAAATCATAGGACAGAATCATTGAATCACAGAATAGTTTGAGTTGGAAGGGACCATGGAGGTAATCTAGTCCAACCCCCCTGCAGTGAGCAGGGACATCTTCCACTAGATCAAGTTGCCCAGAGCCCCATCCAACCTGACCTTGAATGTTTCCAGGGACAGGGCATCTCCCACCTCCCTGGGCAACCTGTGCCAGTGTTTCACCACACTAAACATAAAATATTTATTCCTTATATCTAGTTTAAACCTCACCTCTATGCGATGGACCTTCACTGCAGATCATCAATTAAGATTTATTGAAGGAACAAAACCACAGGCTTGATCTATTAGATTAAACCAACAGCTTCCATGTAGACTAGACATGAGAGAAAAATACAGTGTAGCCAATGCCACAGAGATACTTTTGCAGTTGTAGTCACAGTAGGTCAATTATTCAAATTGCTTTTGCAGAATAAATTAATTTCTTATATGAAAAATGATGTGCTTTTGAACTATTAGAGACAGAAGTCCAGGGGCCTATTGCAGCAGATGCCCACCATACACTTAGTAACAATTAGTCTGTCTCTACTTCATCTTACAGTCCTGACTATTTACATGTGAGGGGCCCGTCTGGTGATGACAGCACCTGAGCACACACCACTGCTAGACCCCTTAACCTTCGCTCTCCTCAACTCAAACCCTGGCTAGGATGGAGTCCACCAGGATCCACAGCTAAGCAGTGGACATCATAACATGAATCTCTGCCTCTTGACCAGGACTGTTGGGCTTTCACCTTCATTAGTGGAAAAAGAAGTGGGCAAATAGTTGGAGTATCTCTATTGCAGAAGAAAATTGCAGCTGTGCCAGTGGAAATCTGGAGTTTCCTCTTCACTAGACAGAGACTGTTGTGATGATGGCTGGCATTATTTCATAACTCTGGATTTCCGTGAGCTGTTTCAATGTTCTCAGTTTGATCATAGACTGAAACGAGGTATTTTACTTCATCAAAATTTACACTGAACACGATTAAATAGCTTACAGCTATTTACATCTATCACTTACAGCAATAATGCAACATAGCAAATGTGAAAAAAAAGTGTTTGACACAACAGAACTAGTATTCTTCACATAACAGTTATCTCACTATAGGCTCCTGATTCTGTCGGCACTTTCTTCTGTAAGCTTCATGTTGAACTCAATGATCACACGGAGAGTATCTCTCAAATGAAGCCCAGCTCCACTTAGATTCTGAACAAAAATCCATTTACTATGTAGCAAACCCTATGCATGCATAGCCAATTTAAATGCAATTTAAACACTATTATGGGGGTGAAGCATAATTAATTTTAAAATCATATTTAAGTGTTTTTTAGTTTGTGATCTCCTGCCTCATTTAACGTGAAGAGAACATCACTAAAACATTTACTTTGCACATAGGGGAGGCTTGCTTTCTTCTCAAGTGTTCAGCATTTTTATTCCTTTTTGTTTTGTTTTGTTTTGTTTTGTTTTCAAACCAGAAGATTTTCCACTGTTGCCGTGATTACATCGTAAACTGTTTAAAAGCCTCTGTTCTAAAAAGAATCCTTCAGGAATGCTGAAGCTCTGACTCACTTCAATTCAGCAGCTTTGTCAAATTTCTCTAGCTTGAAACATGATGAAACAAATTAGTGACAAACATTCAGTGTTCTGCTCTCTCTTATAAGGTCTATAAACATTTGGGTTTGTATGCATAACAGCAAATCTCAGGCAGCTGAAATAAATCCAGCCAGTGAGTTTCAAGGGTGACATTTCCCAGTGGAGAATGGCAACAAGTCATGATGCAGGATGGGAAGTTCCCACAGATTGGAAAAGGGGAAACATAACCCCCATTTTTAAAAAAGGAAATAAAGAAGACCCGGGAAACTACCGGCCGGTCAGTCTCACCTCTGTGCCTGGCAAGATCATGGAGCAAATCCTCCTAGAATCTATGCTAAGGCACATGGATAACAAGCAGGTGATTGATGCCAACCAACACGGCTTTACCAAGGGAAAATCGTGCCTGACGAATTTGGTGGCCTTCTGCGACAGAGCCACGGCGCTGGTGGATGGAGGAAGAGCAACAGACATCATCTACCTGGACTTGTGCAAAGCCTTTGACACAGTCCCACATGACATCCTTGTCTCTAAGTTGGAGGGACATGGATTTGATGGAAGGACCACTCCCTGGATAAGGAACTGGCTAGACGGCCGCACTCAAAGAGTGGTGGTCAATGTCTCAATGTCCAAGTGGAGACTGGTGACAAGTGGTGTTCCGCAGGGGTCGGTACTTGGACCAGTGTGTTAAACATCTTTGTTGGAGACAAGGACAGGGGGATGGAGTGTACCCTCAGCAAGTTTGCCGATGACACCAAGCTGTGTGGTGTGGTGGACACGCTGGAGGGAAGGGATGCCATCCAGAGGGACCTGGACAGGCTGGAGAGCTGGGCCAATGCAAACCTCATTAAATTTAACAAGGCCAAGTGCAAGGTCCTGCACGTGGGTCGAGGCAATCCCAAGCACGAATACAGGCTGGGTGGAGAATGGATAGAGAGCAGCCCTGAGGAGAAGGACTTGGGGTTGTTGGTGGATCAGAAGCTGAACATGAGCCGGCAGTGTGCGCTTGCTGCGCAGAAAGCCAACTGTGTCCTGGGGGCATCAAAAGAAGCATTAGCAGCAGGTCAAGGGAGGTGATTCTCCCCCTCTGCTCTGCTCTTGTGAGACCCCACCTGGAGTACTGTGTTCAGATGTGGGGCCCCCAACATAAAAAAGACCTGGACTTGTTGGAGAGAGTCCAGAGGAGAGCCACAAAATTAAACAGAGGGCTGGAGCACCTCTCCTATGAGGATAGGCTGAGAGAGTTGGGGCTGTTCAGCCGGGAGAAGAGAAGGCTCCGAGGGGACTTGACAGCAGCCTTCCAGTACCTGAAGGGGGCTACAGGAGAGATGGGGAGGCACTCTGTATCAGGGAGTGTAGTGAGAGGACAAGGGGTAGTGGGTATAAGCTAAAAGAGGGTAAATTTAGGTTAGA
>WKFP01014996.1:376894-422486 GCA_011057875.1 Pterocles orientalis | reverse complement strand
CTTATCCTCTGAGAAACTTTGGAGACAGACTGTTTCCTTAGTCCATAACATATATCTTACCAGGAATACTGAGGGCAATTCAAAGATGCTGTGTTGAACTGGTGGTACAAAATTAGACATCTAATATCCTCATGCGCAGGCACAAATGGCTGCAGATTTGGGCATTCAGCTTTCTGCCTTGCATATATTGCTTCGTGCAATATATATTGCAACATTGAAAAAATCCCTTTGAAAATAGAGTCAACAACAAACATAACAACTGTTGACCCTGCTCCAGCTCAGTATTTTGGTGCATTCCTACTGCCTTCAGCAGAACCAGGGTCCCGCTGTGGTATTACTCAAGAAAGAAAGAAGCGATATGAAGGATTTTAACCTGTACTTTATGCTGCTCTGTGTTCCCACCGTTTCATTCACTAAGTCGGTTTAGACTCAGTACTTTGGTCAAACTGCCAAGGAAAGTCTTGCTGCCGCAGGAAACAGAGCTGATGATTCATGAGGCAGCCCTCTTTCCTCCAAGAGGATCTGAGTGACAGGGCTGCAGAAGTTTGCTATTTTCCAGATGAAATCCAAGTTTAAAGAAGATTCATTCCCAAGGCCCTTGCAGCATGCCTCTGAGTGCTAATCCTGGTGTCCTGGCCAAACTCCAGCCTGGGTGATTACACTGTGCCTGTTGGAATTCTCTCTGTAGTTTCAGTTGAATAAGTCCCTCTTCCAGCTCCTAAAAACTGCTGTGTTATGTTGTTAATGCACTTTACCAGGAGCAGAACATCAACCTGGGCTAGTGGGAGGTGTCCCTGCCCATAGCAGGGGGGTGGAACGAGATGAGCTGTAAGGTCCATTCCAACCCAAACCATTCTATGATTCTGTGAAAATATCCTCCGTATTTCCAGACACTTGGAGAAGCACAGGATGACCAGAGAAATTGAAGAATTTTTCATAATGCTATTCTAAGTGGGATATGTAGCACATTTTCCATGGGCCTCCAGGTTTATTCATGCTGAGATTACACACTTGGGTGCAATACTGCATAGACCTATTTAAGAAGTCTGCAGTCACCAGCACCACCCGATTCTCGTTTCTGCCCACTGGCTGCACTGGGCCATGCTGCCCTGGTACATGGCAAAGCAGCTCAAGGAATACATCTGCCCCAAAAGAGGTTATTTCCTCTACTGTTGACTGTTAGTTGGGCAAGGACTCAGCCAACAACTGTGCTGACACAACATATGGGCAATTATGGGGCTAATTGATAGAAAATGCTTAAATCATCCTTGTTACAGGAGAAACACCATGTAACTTGGTCCTAAGCGTACTAGGGCAAAAAAGAGGGAAGGCTAGTCCTCCAGAGAGGACATTTGTGAGAAGCAGTAGTCTTGCAGAAAGGATGGGTTTTGATCACATATTTGAGCAAAATAATAGGCTAGTCCTCCAGAGAGGACATTTGTGAGAAGCAGTAGTCTTGCAGAAAGGATGGGTTTTGATCACATATTTGAGCAAAATAATGCAACATTCACCATTTGAATGCCTCTCACTGTAGCCTTCTGCGTGCAGGTTGTAAAGATAAAATCCATGGACTGAGTCAACAACTTTTGCACGGCCATTTTTTGACCTTTTTAACAGGTCGAGTTAGAGTCTCTCCTTGCCCCAATGCAGAGCAGGGACAATGTCAAGCTCTTTATTCTCCTCACGAGAGTATGGAGTCTGGTGGCGTATATTACTATAGAGACAATATCTAACCTAGCAAAATTCATAATTAAATTGATGATAGCATGGATGCTTGCAGCAGTCAGCACTTTTTGCCATTACAGGTCTGGACTAAATTCAGACCACAGAGATGAAAAAACGCATGTGAGCATCCTGCTGGTCTGTATTGAGTCAGTGGCTTGCAGATCAACACATTTTCATTCGCAAATTATCATATGGTTTGAGCCTTTGGGTCATGACTACCTAAAAGACAGATGTCTTTTTTCACAGCAGTTGTCCACAAATACAAGGTTTAATTCAAACACATTCTGTTATATCGGACTTCATGACAAGCATCATAAACTGTCATCCACCTCAGTAACTACACTCAGAATTTTATAGCAGCAGAAGTTACCTGCTTTGCAAGAGTGCATGTTCTTGGAACACTTATGTGTGAATTTATTGCATCTTCCATGCAGTAATACTCTGACTTGCAGGACTGTGTTAGATTTTTATATGTCAAGGCATATTGGCCCCTTTTTGAATGAGATTTAAATGTTAAATAGTCTCTAGAATTCATTCTGTGCTCATTCCTTTTCAGTTCAAGATGGATTATCCAAATTGATCATACCACAAACACACTCATTAAAAGAGTTCAACATTTATGATGCATCGTGTCAAGCAAGGCCATGATTTAATGTAAGTTGATACATCATAAATTAAGAAGCCAATGAAACAAACTCCTGAAGGCCAAGGAAAGCATATATTAAAGAAACAGTCTGTAGTGATCTACGCACAAAATCCATTACTGTCCGATGGTATATGTGGATGTAAGTACAACTGTAAACTAGAAGTATGTGTAGGACTTCAAATGGGAGAACTCACAAAGCTGAAAGCAGCTATGGGTAAAATAGAGTGGGGAAGGAAAAACAGATATGTAATGATGGTATGACTGGAAATTGCTTGATTATGCAACACTGGGCTTTTCAAACTGCACAACACTGGAATCTTGCAGGAGGTCTGCTTCATTTAAAATTATCCCATCAAATAAAAGGTGAGAAAGTAACATCTTAAAATATACCAGAAATGGGGGGAGGGATAGGAAAGAAAGCGTGGAAGAAGTTAAATAGTAATGGCACCACAGCATTTCAATATGATATAGGATACAACAGTGGAATACACTGTTGTAGAAAGTGATGGGTAGTTCCCCAATCTGAGTGTAGAAAAGGCAGAATTCTGGATTGCAAATGTGTATGCTTGTGTTTTCTAAAAACCAAATGTAATGCTGTCACAATTTCCTGTAAAATAAGGCACTATTTTCTGTTTTCCTTTTTCTAAGAGTGTTAACAAGTTCTAACTAGAAGTAAATATTTTAAAATTTGAAGTCTGCACAGTTTTAATCCAAAAGCCTTATAAGAATTGGATAAGGAATCATAGGAACTACTAATACAGACTGGGGAGCAAGATAACCCTCCCAGCTTTTGAAAAATGTAAACCTAGAAGAAAAAAACAAAATGCTGAAAAAAGGTCTGGAGATCATATTAGACAATAGTTGGTCATAATAGAGATATTCTCTGTTCAGCTGCATGACTCTGACGGTAAATGCAAATCCTCAATGTAAAATACAGAGGAAGGGAAAGGTGGGAAAAGGTAGGCTTAAACACAAGGAGGCAAGGGACATTACTTCTTTTTTCAGCAGGCTATTATCAGTGTATTCTGCTAAATCCACTTCAAAAGTAAGCTGATCAATTTGAAAAGGTTCAGAAAAGAGTCATAAAAATGACTTAAGGCCTGGAAAACAAGTCCAGGCTATTCCACAGAGATTTTAAACAAGAAGGATGGTTAACTACTAAAATATCCATAACCCCTGCGATGTAAGCGGGCCTTTGAATCTTCCATCAACTCAAATTGCAAGCAGTTCCCTAAATTAGTGTCAGGTTAATTGCTGGCACAGAAGCTACTTCTGCACTGCACTGGATGGGGACAGATCACCCTTCCCAGTCAGCTGGCACACCCACCCAGGGACATACAGAGCTCAAGTCAAAACACACAGGGATGAAATTCAACCACACCATCACTTTTATTTCCACAAGCACCCAGTGACATTCGCTTTCTCCCCAGAATCGGGTTGTTACACAGGAATCTAGCCCTTATTCTGTCTTGCTTAGGGGCTGGGGTTTTTTTGGTGGGGTGAGGGAGGGGAGTAAAGGGAATTGTGCGTGCAGCGTTTGTGTTGGTTATTTCACTCCCTTCTGCCCGTGTGTGGGGTTAAACATCTACATATACATGATCTCTATAGAGTGAAGTGGTTTTGCATTCACACACACCATATTAAAATGCGTATGAAAGTGTAGATTACATGCCTTACGTAACAATCTGTTTTAGCCGTAAGATGCGATCTCTCAGAAGAAAATCTGCTGCAAAATTAGAGTGAAACGTATGCTGCTACTGCAGTGCAGTTTTGTATAAACATATGTTTTCACTCACTGGGATCAAAGAGATCGTCTTCAAATGTCAAACTCTAAAAAATAAATCTCAATAAATTTAGGGCTTTTCTTATATACATGCATTTTTCTTAGCGTACTAGCTAAGTGTATTTATGTGGGTAGTTGTTCAGCAAATTCAGAGTATTTGAATTTCACTATCAATGTTCTGAAAATTGCAAGTGAGATATTATTCACATCTCGAGGAATGTGATATTCACATATGAACCTTTTTGTTTCCTTTTTTAATCTTTTCCTATCACAACTGTTTGAGAAAACAGAATTTGAAAAAAAAACCCCAAAGTGTTAATTATGTAAGAGCTGCCTAAAAATTTCCAAATTTCCTCCCTTAGTTTTTATTTCCATGCAGGGGAGGAGCCAATAGGCTTCTTTTATTAAATCTGCTGTGTGTGAAGTTGCAGAAAATGAAACTTTTTCCCTGTCCTGAGTAAATATTGGCTACCCCGGAGCCCTGTTGAGTCAGGTTACAGTGTGGAATACCCGTTTCTCAGGAAACCCCCATTCCTCGCTCAAAAGGGGCCACTCACTGAAAATCCCTTCACAGTCTGCTACAAAAGCTTTTCTGCTATTCTTCTTCACAATAATATATATTTTACCCTTCTGAGATGAAAAGACGAGGGGGCTCAAGCTAAGAAAAGTTGACCAGGAGGCTGGTGACAGCAGTCACTTGAGATCCTTTCAGAGATGCTCTCAAGCATAAATATTTAATCTCCTTCGTTCCCCCTAGTGTGAATAATTTTTTTCCCCTTCAAGTATCAAAACAAAGTTATTGAAATGCATATAACCCTGATATTTGATCCATGGCCTCTAAGGGTCAAATACACACTGACCAAGCTCTTAAAGCCTGCAGAACTTTCAGGTGGTCACTTTGCACACACCAGCTCATCAATCAAGCAATAATCAGCAGGACAAATGGGGGAAGATGCTGGTACAGATGACTTAAAAGGCCTGGGCAGCTGGTCCACTTCAAGAGTCCCCTTTATATAGTTTCAGCCTTTAGCCCTTCATGTTTGAAGGGAATTAAGTACACTTGTTAGTTTCAATAGTTTATCCCCACATCTGTTTGCATTAGCAAACAAAACTGTTCTTGCTTCAGCATCCCTCTTCGAACATTAGGATCACTCCTTCTGAATTAAGAAGTGCCCTGAAACCACTTTTGCAATTTCAGTTTTCATTTAAGGCACCCCACACGCCCAATCCCGCTTCCCCATCTTGTCTTTCTAATAACTGATTTGATAGAAGGTGAAGACAGAAAAAGACACATTTATCCCAAATAACTTTCCCATCACAGAAGTAGATTATAACAAAGCTCACTGAGTTCATTCCCCAAAATAAAAAACACTGGTGTACACATATCTTGAAGTGGGCTAGTATTTATTTTCTGGGGCTGTCAGTTGGTTGTGTTGATGACAAGCTAGTAGCAATTCTGAAATGTTGATCACATCTGTTTATCAAGTAATATGCAGTGATTATTCTTAGCTTTGCAATAGAGGAGAATGGATTTGTTGGCAGCACAAAGTACGAAATCATTCTGTCTCTCACCAAGGAACAAGCAAAACTGACAACCTCCTCCACTCCCAGTATGTCATAATTAGAAATTAGAGCTGCATGAAACTGTTTGCTACAGCTGTAAACTCTGGCAAAAGAAAAAACTTTCAAAAACTGTCTGTCATTTACTTAACGGGCTTCCTATTTACTGTGAGCATGGTGAAATTTAGGGACTGGGCTTTGGAGCAGACAGACAGCATGATATTTCTGAGACTTTCTGGAGTCAGTGAGATGAATGTGTCCTTACAAGACTGCCAAAAAGGTCTTCACACACACGGGTCTTGTCCTATATTAGGAAATTAAAGAGCAGCAAGGAAGATTCCCAGGAGCCAGAGACAGATAAAAAACTTTCTTAGCACAGCCACTTGCAAGATTTTGGCCCAGGCTTACCAGCATCGACTTAAAGCCCTCTGAAACATGGCTTGGGAACAGCTGTGTGCCAGGGACGCTTCTCAAAGGGCAGACTCCATGGACACAAACTCCTCTGCAAGCAAAGCAAGCTTACTAGCACGGACGCAGGTCGGTCCATACACCGCTCCCATCAATCACTTTGGACATGCAATAAAAACATTTTTTTTTTTTCACTATTTTTTTTCACTATTTTTTTTCACTATTTGAGAGTTATTTTTTTGTTGACTTTGTTTTGGGGGCCTACAGGAGAGATGGGGAGGCACTCTTTTTCAGGGAGTGTAGTGAGAGGACAAGGGGTAACGGGTGTAAGCTAAAAGAGGGTAAATTTAGACTAGACATTAGGAAGAAATTTTTCACTATGAGGGTGGTGAGACACTGGAACAGGTTGCCCAGGGAAGCTGTGGATGCCCCATCCCTGGAGGGGTTCAAGGCCAGGCTGGATGAGGCTTTGAGCAATCTGGGCTAGTGGGAGGCATCCCTGCCCATGGCAGGGGGGTTGCAACTTGATGATCTTTAAGGTCCCTTCTAACCCAAACCATTCTGTGATTCTATGATTCTATGATTAAAGTTCTGAGAGACAGACAGGTAGGGAAACCTTAGGCTCCCAAACCTTTTATTGTCTGTAAATCAGCTACAAGCATGTTCAATAGCATATCACCTAAAATAAGTTACTTATTTAAAGGCTACAGTGATCTTTTTTGCTGTTTATGAACCCAAAACTTAATACTTTTGCTTAATTGGAGTATTTCTGTTGTTTGGTCAGGATCTGAGTGCAAGAAAGAACAAGCTGTAACAGCAATAATACAACCATGGTAATATAAATGTTGAAATAAGTTTTTGAGAGTGATTTCTGTAGCCCACACAGTTTAGCAGGATTAATGAAAATGTATAGCACAAAAAGTACGAAGGGTGTGAAGAAAGTAGGTTATTAACATTTTTGCCAGTGCAAACATTTATTTCATCATCAAACTCTCATGCTCTAATAACCCCTACAAAAAAAAGCAAGACAACAACCTAAAGTGTTCACAGAACACTTCATTCTGTTCACAGAATTTAGTAGTAAAGAGTATTAACCTACATCTGTTTTTCCACTGAAGTTACCTGAAATCTGTCACCAACTAGTAAAAGTAACAATCTTTTGACCATGTTCTAACTTATCCTGTGGAATAGTATGGCAAAGACTTTGCTGAACCGGTCCGTACCCACTACCAAGTGATGTCTCACAAGTTGAATAAGCTACCAGAAAAATACTCTGTCGTAGCTGCTAGATGTAACAGGTGACCTTACAGGCACAGGGGGAGGTGGCAGGCTTATGAAATTAGTGTCATTGTCAAGCTGTTTTTAACCCCAGCCCTCTGCCTGGGGGTCCAGCTTTGCGAATGAGCACGTAATCAAATAGAAAGGAGACAAAGGTGGGGGGTAGGAAAAAGGGTAAATAGCCCTCCTTTCCTGTCAGTTCCACTACGGGTCCTCAGTAGCCCCTCTTGCTGCCAGCTGACTGGAGAATGAGGAATCCAACATCTGTGCGATGCGAGGAAAAGCTGTACCTGTGCCACTGCTGTGCAAGGCACAGAACACGCCAATGGCCCAGCTGCTCTGCTCCAGGTGAGCCAGGAAAAAGAGATGATCTGAAGAGCGATAGGCCAGGTAGTGCATGCCCAGGAACTAGATTGTCTTGCTGAGCGTTAGCCGTGCTGCATGGCATGCCAGTAGGCTATCTGGTCTCTGTTGCTGGGATAAATCTTTCAGGAAACAGTGACTGTCCACCAGGCTGATTATTATTTTTTTTTTAACTAGAGATTTCATCGCTACGCTGAAAGCTGAAAAGCACCTAAATACTTTGCCTTTGTTCAAATCGTGCAACACAAATTACACCACCTCTTGTGATAACAAAGCAAATTGTGGGAGGGCAGACTCACACATGATATTTCCATTACCTGATGCTATTTGTGAATGAACAAAACACAGTGGGTCCCTGAACAAAGTTAAAAAAAAAATCAGTAGAAAGCAGTTTTTCTACTGTTTAAAGAAGCATCACGTGTTTTAACTTCAGACTCTATAAATCAGCACTGCTTCAGGTTTTGTGTGCGTGTAAATCAGTTCAGCTAAAGGAATGAAACACGCTCCATATCTGTAAATATCAATAGAAATAGTGTTGCATCAGTTTAAGGCAGGGGAAGCACCAAATTAAGTCTAAGAGCTGGTTTAGTTCTTATTTTCCGTGGCACAAGCCATGCATTTACAGTCCTTCCTCCACTCTGAGCTATTAACTCACACATTAATATAATTTAATTATATTTATCTCACACTCAGCTTCAGACTCCTGACCTATCTATATTTTAAGCTGTCTCTGAAACATTTAGTCTTGCGATTTTCAGTGACGCAAGGGGAAATTTGTGGACTATCTACAAGATCCAGGCACCAAACACGTTGCTGATGTTTGTTTAGTTTCTTTTTAAATGACTTCCAGAAATGTGCATGTATTTTCATTTTACTACTCCCGTCTCTGTTGTCTTTATGGATGGGGAAGCTTGCTCTGGTGTCAAAAACACCACTGGGTCTATCGGCCTTTGCTCGCTCCCCCCGCCATCTTCCAGCCCCAGGTAAAATACACTTCAGTGGTTGGGATTTCCCCTTCACCCCCATTAAAACAAAGTCAGCAGAGTCCCCTCCACCAAACCATGCGCCTGTTGTGAAGAGGCAGCAGCCACAGGCTCTGGTTTTATCGGGATGAAAGGCAGGCACCGCAGCTGCACGGCAGCAGTCACAGATGCGTGAAGTGGGTTTCACATGCCGCTCAGCTGCCAGTGGGGTGGCTGCGCACGATTGCGTCTGCGCTACGTCCCAAAAAGCCTTCAAAGATATGCCAGCCATCGTCTCTTACAAACCCCACGTACCCCTTTTGACTGCTGAAAATAACACATTTAGTCATTTGTCATAAGAGCGCCGGTGACAAGGACTGCGAGCCCGCCTCTGAGCGCCACAGGGGCCGCCGCTAATGCCGCCAGCGGGGGACAGCTGCTGCCAGCAAACTGAGGCCGCAGGCCCGGCGACACTCCCGCCTGCCAAAAGGTCAGGCCTGACCTCTGCAAGCCGTTCATCCCCTGCGATTGATCGGCTCACAGCAAAACTAATAATTACACAGCTCTTTGTTTCCATTTGGCCTCGTAAGGTGGAATTTATTGTGGTGGGAAGGGTGCAGGTTGTGCAGGAGCCAGTTGGTGAGGCAGAAACCTACTAGAGCCCCACAGGTGCGACTCAAAGCTTCTTGGCCCCCGCCCTGACCCTCCTTTACTTCTTACTCTGCAGGTGTTTCCCAAATTTCAGTATTTCCCTTTTGTACTTCTAAGCCTAATCTGCAAAACTCGACCAATTTTATCCTCTTCGTCCTCTTCAGCCGCCCATGTTAGTGCTACAGTGTGTCTGCAACACACAGATCTCCCATTTTATGAGAAATATTTACTTAAACACCTTTTCAATAAGAACATAAATATACTTTTTTTCTTTTTTTCCCCTGTCAGTTACCTAGGCTCCTCAAGATTTTTGCAAACAAACACATGGAAAAGACATTCTGCCCCCACAAACAGACGCAGAGCCCCTCAGAAATGTGTGTGCGGGCTCCTGCAGGGATTGCCGTGCTTGCCAGGAAATCTCAGCAGGAAAACACGTGCCTCATGTACGCACCACGTAAATACGGGGAGGGACATTTCAAGGTGCTTGAAGGTAAAGCTTTCTGCTGAGCGGGGGGGTATGTGTGCAGAGTATCTGCGTAACTTGGAGTTACCCCTAGACACCCATGGAAGTAGTGACAGAATGAGAGGAAAATAGTTTGAATTTCTATGTTTCGCCCCACCTGCAGCCAGCAAACAAACACACATCCACAGAGGCTGAGAGTCACTTCCAAACATGGACTTCAGGAGACACCCACCACACGCTGAAATGCTTTGGGACCTGCTTGCTTTAAGCTGATATCCCTCAGTCTCTTAAGCCAATGCAAGGACCGGCTGCCACAGTTCCCTGCACCCTACAAACCAAGATGCAGGAAAAATGTATATATCCAAACTAAGGACGAAAGAGTTCTAGCAAACCCTTTCTGCGTTTTCTGGGATACAGCTTACACATAGATTAGCATGCCTTATGGGGTGTTAAAAGTGCTCTGGATAGCTGCACAGTCCTGACAGCCTAACACTTCTTAGGAATGACCTCTGATCAACAAGCTGGAAATACCACACTTGAATCTTTGCTTTCTTGAATCATTCATGTTTGAATCTTTCTTATTTACCAAGTAAGCAGAGGGCTGTGATGTTTGCTTTCTTACTGGGGAAAGCTCTTCCAACTCTGTTTACGAATCTTCAGTTAGTGAAATTTGGTCCGTAATAATCTAGCACTGAGTAGCATCTTCTGCAAACAGTCAGTAAAATTAGCCTACTCGTGAAACAAGGTCTTGGTATGCAGAAGTAAACATTTTGGACTCAGAAACTGCATTGTCAAAAACTTTGTGGCTGAATCCTTATGGCTTTACTTGCTTGTTTGTGTAGCCTATTTTGTCCATACTGCTGTTGCATTCACAAGTAGCATCCATAAAAGCAGCTGAAGTCAGAACCCCAAGATTTTGCCGAATGCTAGAAATATCTCATAAGACGTTACCAGAAACACGTAAAGACCAAAGAACGAGCTCGGTCTTTGTTCACTATACCAAAAATGCCATTAGGATTTGCTCACACTGTCAAAGGAGCCAGCTTTACCTTCCCAAGTTTTTTACTGATTGTAATCCTTTCTTGTAGCTCATCCACAATGAATAAAACTTTCTTTTAATTTAGAAAGAGGTGCTCGTGCTCTATTTTTAGTGCAAGGAAAACAACCGATTTCCCCTTCCCCCAGCAAAAAAACAGTGCAGGAACCCAGTCCCTGGCAGCTGCTGCTGACTTTAAGCACCATATATAAGGTATTAAACCACCCACTTGATGTTCTAATAACATTAACAGTCTCGCATGAACCAGGACATTCAGAGTTAAAGCTGAAATTCTCTCCTTAAGTCACCACATTGTGTCTAGGTACAGTATTGCAGCACTTAATCAGGGGGCCTCAGAGCAGTGGGGGGTTCGTGCCATATGTGCTATAATACCTAAGCACAGCGGGGTGAGTTAAGGACAGAGTTTTAGACTTAACTCTGAATTTCTTAGGTTCTGCCAGTCCTATGCTTAATGTTTTTGAAAAAAAAATGCATTATGTGTGTCTGGAGAGTTACTTTCCTCTTAAAAAAAATAAAAGACATATTGTGGGAGTGGGGAACAAGCGAGGATGATTTCTCAAGAAAAGATGAAAGCAGGCATCCAATGCCAACCATCTAGAGTGTAATCATGGACACGCTGATATTCTACAAACGTTTATACAACTTTCAAACACATTAACTTAATCCAGATGGCTTAATAAAGCTATATTTAAAATACTGTTTCAACATGAACTTTATAGTTTTTAAGCCATTTACTCAAATTGTACTGTGTTTGATTTTCTTAGCATCTTCCAGGTCCCAGCCTAGAGTTTGGTGAGCACTGCAAAATACACTTTCCAAAGAGATGCTTACTTTTTTATAATCAATACTATTTGTGCTAGATTTGTGCTTCTTCTTGGGAACCCTGTTAGCAAATATGTATTTGCTACTTATTAAAGAAGTTTCAGATTCAGAATTGATCCTCATAGAAACCCCATAAAACAACATGCAAGAAGTTGAGGAGACTAAGTTTGCCAGTGTAACACTGCATTTTCCTAGGGCAGCTCTATGTATCTCCTAGTGGTATTGTGGGAAGACAAAAAAATAGACCCTTTATTTCTTTCTAATGTAACAAAATATTAAATATATTTAAACATACAGAACCTACACATCCTCAAATCTAAAAAAGAACAGTAACAGAAGTTGGACCAAAAATGTACACTTCTACAAGGTACATCACATCTGTGGTTAGGGTGAAATTTTTTTTCATTAAATAGTTTTCAGACGAATTTAGGCATCTACTATTCCTGCAGCAAAGTGGCAAAGTAAATTTTCACAATACATACTACTCGAAAGAAATTCACTGGCCCTCAAGTCAAAATACCTTTCCATAAGTAGAGGGTAGCTCCTTTGCCAGTGTTGTGGTTTCACGCACTTGGCTAGCAGCAAAACCCCACACAGCCACTCGCTCACCCTCCCTGCTCCTGGGGATGCGGGAGAGCATTATGGGGTAAAGGGAAAAGGGACTTGTGGGTTGAGATACGAACAATTTAATAACTAAACTACAATAATGTCAATAATAATAATAATGATAATAATATATACAAATATACAAATGAGTGATACACGGTGACACAGCTCACCACCCGATGACCTGCTCAGCCTGTTCCCAGCTAATGATCCTGGAGCAGAGAGAGTCCCGGAATCACGCTCCCAGAAAAGAGATAAGAGCCTGAGCATCTGAGAGAGTGAGAACTGACCGAGAGACCGAGACATGGCCCAGAGAGAGGGGGAGATGATCCAGAGAGAGAGAACTTCCAGGCAGACCTTCATCTATATACTGGGCATGCCGTGCACGATATGGAATATACTATTGGCCAATTGGGTCTCAATCCTAAACCTAAGGTCGAATCTTAGGCTAGTAACTGGGGCTGTGCTCCCTCCCAGCTTCTCCTGCACCTTCAGACATGGGCACAGCAGATAAGCTGAAAAGTCTTTGACTTTCCTAGCAACAACTATAAAAATAAGGATGTTATCAGCCTTCTTGTTAGCACAAATCCAAAACACAGCCTCTTACTAGCTACTGTGAAGTTAGTCCATCCCTGCCAAAACCAGGACAGCTAGAATTATTTATTATGGCTGCATCATCTGCAAGTGAAATCAATCGAACAGAAAATGAACATGGTCCAAGGATCGTTGCACTCGTAAGGTCAGATACAGTGTATTGTACCTTGGCGAACAACCACCAGCTCACTTGATGATTTTTAATGTGGGAAACCAGCAAGTTCTAGGGAGAACGTTTGAGACAAATTTGTGAAACACACCTTCAGGAACAACCTCCAGTGAAAATACAAGTTCACCTCTTCAGAGAAAAGTTCATTAAAAACTAGCAGATCTCAGTGGTTTTATTGCAAACCAATCAACCTGAAACTGTAAAGGAGTCTGACCTCACTCACATTCATGGGTCTTCCATTTTTGACATTACCTGCTAGCGATAAGAATTGATTTCAAAGATTCTAAAATTATCTCTGTGTGTCAAAGGATGGTTATAGCGTGTCTTGGCAATGTTGCAGTTTTACACATTTTGCTGTTCTGTGCGTGTTCTCTGATTGGAAAAGTGTAACCCTTAAATCCAGGAATCGGTGACTGAGTTAACTTTTCTCCTGGAGGAGTGCTTGGAAATTGACTTCCTCATAAGTGAGGTTGTTTCCCTGGGATGCAGGTGGAAATCGGAGTGTCGTTCTCATAAAGCTAACAAGGTCACATTGCTGGACTCAGGCCTCACGTAATTTAAGTCATCTATTGCCAATGAAGGTAGGTAACATTCTCTGCCACTACAGATCAGCCCTCTGAAACCAGAGCAGTGATATTTTGCAGTTTTAACCCACCAAAAACGAATGGATTTAAAATGTCCCATATAATCCAAAACAGAAGAGGGTTTGTGTTTTTTTTTTTTTTTAAAAAAAAGCCTAAGTGCTTGTATAAGTAGTATAATAAAACAGAAGTGTATGGCGGGAATAGTTCTATGCTTTTCTATTTAAGCTTTTTGTCCTGGAAGATCTAAACACATTCAAAATAATATCAATACAGGCAGGGAGTACCAAAAACCATAGACATCACACTAAGTTACTAATCCAGAAAGAAGGCACCTCTGTGTCTTGTTTTTCTCTTTTAACACCTTTTAGCTTCTTTTCCTCACACTCCTACCCTCCCTGCTTTTAGGCTGGAAGAAACTGTGAAGTGGTAAAAGACATTTGTGCTCATAAAGGTTTGATGACTCGACCATCTGGCTGGGAACACTCATAAAGGAAGCCCTGCAGAGGTTAAGGAGGTCAGAGACTACACAAGCTGGGGCTGAGGTGGGTCCTGGCACCCAAATTCTGTCCAATTGGTTGTAAGGTGCTCTCATCAACCTCCAGAGAAAAGTGTCTCTGTGGACTGCTGATAAACATAACTTCTTTCTCTTGCTCACTTTCATAGTTCTAGGGAAACATAGAGGAAATCTCTCTGCCCGTATCCCATTGTAATCGCTTCCATCCTCTCCCAGGGCTCAGCTCATTAACAAGTGACCTGAAGGCAGGGGAAAAAACCCACAACTTTTGTGTAATGGAGCCTTGCTGTTTAGAGACTATAAAAGTAAACAGGCCTGGTTCACTTAGAAAAAAGAAATAAGAAAAAGGAGAAAAGAGAGGAAGAAGAATAAATACAAAATGTTTCTCTTAAAACACCTAAGACTAACTATCCGATTTTAAAAATTAGCTACATGATGGGTATCTGGGCAGTATTTTTTGCATTTGAAAATTATTTTACCCCTCTACAAATGTTATCCAGAGCCACAACTATTTGCACCACTATTCTGTGCCCAAATATGTTTAAAACCTCAACACACAAAGTCATAGTCTTCTGCTGTACTGATTGCCCTGGCAGCAGATAAGTGCCCAGCATCAGGTTTATGAATTGCAGACTTCATTAGTCTTAAAATGGTAACAAAGGAAGATGAGTCTTAAAAAGTGTCATCCTTCATCTGAGAGGGTAGTGCCTGACACATTAGGAATCTATATGCTCAATTAACCACTGTCAGGCTCATTTTTTCCATGCCTCTCACTCAGCCTCTCCCCCCAACCTCTAACCACTCCACCCTTCATTTTGACGGAATCCTTCAGCCCTTGCATTGATAGCCCTGACTGTATGCAAACACTCAATTACAGGCTAGCTTGAGGGATTACTTTTGGCTGCTACTTGTTCTCTCTCTACCAATTTCCAGTGAACAGCCAAAGAATCTTATTGGTGTGTTTTGCTTTTGATTACCAGAAGTTAATACATTCAGATCCTTTACCATTAAAAGTTAGTTCACAAATTCAAAATCTATCTTGGAAATTAACATAGTTTAGTGATTAAACTGTAATTTGTATTCAAAGTTCTTGAGATCAAGAACACTTTCTGAGGAAGCAGTCATGGATACTTCTTTCCTATAAGAATTAATATTTTTTATCGGTCTGAGATCAGTCTGTGAATCCAATATCTGAATCTTCCTACAATTTGGGGGTTTTTCCCATTATTTAAATACATCCTTAATTAGACGAGCAGCCTTTCAGAAACACTTTCAGCAGTCACAGTTTTAGGTGGAAGAAATAAACAGGGGAAAAAAACCCCGCAAAATAAGAGAGGGAAAGTTAACAGGTAAGAAAAACAACCAATCAGAACAGAAAGCCAGTGTCCTAAATGGTTAATCCTCCATAACTATTAGCATACACGTGATTAACTGTATAGTAGACCTGATTAAGTGTGTCTGTACATTATGCTAATCCCTGCCTGCTGATTGGCTGACCTGATTAATGGTACACCAGACTCCGTGCAGCAATGGAAGGACGATGTGCCGGTCTCACAGCCTCCCTGCAACAAAAACCGGGGAAAATAAAAGATGAGGGCACAGCTAGTTACTCAATGTGTGGCAAAGAAAGAGGATGGGAGGGGGAGGTTATTCTCCTTGTGTCTGAACACTGAATTTGAGATATGAAGTTTAAGAGAATGAAATTGCTTTTACAGTTTTGCTTCCTAAAATTCAAGTCTGTCTTTAGAATTTTTTGGGGGATTCAGGTCAGATATTTACTTGTTCTAGCGTTTGCCAGTGTTTCTCTCTGTCTATCTCCCAGCACCCATACGCACAGGACACCGACTACAGGAAAGTATAAGCACCCTGCACTAACTACCTTCAAAAATCTTTCCAAAAAACTATGTTATCAACCGTCTTGTACTTCTGTATCCTGCTGAATGGACAGAGTATGGAATTTCCAACCATACTTTTAAAGGAACTCATTTCATCTATCTTTTAAGGACTGATTAAAAGTATTGCTAAAGTCTACAGGGGATATGAAGTCTCCAGAGGAGACTTCAGTGGTGGTTTTGGGACTGGGTTGTTAAGCACTTTGATGATAAGTGCCTGAAAATGCAATTCATTGATGCCCCCACCCTGCCTGCCTGTAAAAACAGAAGATGTATATTTAGCTATACGCTCCTGCCTGTTATTGAGTTATTGAAATTCAAAGTCAGCAGTCTTATTAAGCTGAAAGGACTTGCTAAATGGCTTCAATAGAGGCTTAATATTTAGACAAAGAAGTTAAAACAGACCTGAGCCTTGTCTCTTTTGCTCTCAAACATATCCTGGACTACACGTATTAGGTAGGCAACTGGCATCTAAAAAAGCAAAATGCACATCAGTGTAAAACTACGAAGTGTCTAGAAAGTCTGTATACTATTGATACACACCATCTGTTCTAGGTCAGGTATGTAAACTTTTTTTAGCCATGTACATTTATCCAGAGCAACTTAAGGGGATTAAACCTCCGGCCTTTAAAGTGCTGAATAGCTTTTCTTGAATTACTTGAATGAGGTATTCACGTGAGGTCAATCTAGTTATAATGGGTCAAATTTGCCCTGTGTTCACATCAGCTGCTGTTGGCATAAGTTTGGTCTGGGCAATGTCTAGAATCTGCGCCCACAAAATGAGGTTCCCACAGGCGCCCATGGAGTCAGAGCCTGGCAGTGGCAAAGGCAGGGATCTCAGACTGGGGCATCACACCAATTAGACTGGTACAGGGTTATGAGCCGGTGCAGAGACCAAAAAACACAGAAGAGTTGGGCTCTTAGTGCTCTTCTTGCCCTTCCTCAGGTGAATTCCTTCATGGCCTGTAAGTCAAGACCTGTGGAAACCTGTGTTCATCGGACACTGGCGCTATTGGTATGAGAGGCTGGCTCAGCCCTTCTGTTTTATCTCAGTCATGGCATCTTGTCTGTAAGCAACTGTTTTACAGAAAGACAACCAAGAGAGAATCCAAAAACACCAGCGATGTGTGACAATGATACTGGTGAGGTATTTCTAATTGGTTAAATTTCATTGAGTAAGTGAAGCTGTTGTTCTTAATTACTTATTTAGTTCTGGTAATTAATTATTATCTCTGGAATGATTCAAGGGATGTTTATTTTCACTATTAGTAATAGGTTCCTAGATGCTTGGGCTGCCTATATAATAAATTGGAATAGTAACTGTCTTGGATAAATTGTTAAAAAAACCCATGCATTGAGGACAGAGCTGTTTAGAGTGAGCCAGTATGAAATGCTGTGGAAGAAGGTGTGTCTTCAACAGTCCTAACTGACAAACAGAGACGTAACTTGGGTGGAAGCCCCTTTTTCCTTCCTGTGGTTTGCAGCCCAGAACCTTTAATTAAAGTCTACATCTGCTGCTTGCATAAAAAAAGCTCATTCTTTAAAGTGAGATAGTGACGGAAGCATAGTGGCAGCATCATTTTCACCTGCATGTGTAACAGATCCTTTAAAAAACTTAAATGCAATGTTCTTTAAATAGTTCTGTTTAAAACCACAGTTCTTTATTAGGGGTTAGATGAGCAGCAGTAAAAAAGGGCAATTCTCTTCCTTTTTTGCAAGTATTTCCCTACTTACGCATTTCTCCTTCTACTGTTTCATTAAAGTGTAATCTCAGTTAAATACTCTGACATTTGATCCATCTCATGCTTGTGGTCAGAATCTCTTAGTAAGAATAGGGCAGAGACTGGTTCGAGTCCCACCAGAGTCTGAGATGCTTAAAGTATACATCTTTCACCTCTTCAAGGTTAAATACTTTGTGGAGGAGTGAAAAGAAATATCTTTCCTGTGAGTGCTATGTGACTACGCAGCAAATAATCCTGAGTCTGACAGAAAGAGGAGAGTCACGGTCAAGTGTTTTCTTCTAGGAAAGGACTGCAGTCCTGTGACCATTTTTGGACATTGTCAAATGACTTCTTGGCCTTAAGGTGTGAGCCAGGGACCACGATGTTCAGGTTGTCATGACCTGGGCCAGCACCTGAAGTTCAGGGAAGTGAGGAGCTCTCTGAGCGCCGTGTGATTTGAGATATCTCCTGGGTTGGCAGTAGCTGAGTATCTGGGACCTAGAAGCCCTACTTCACCCCACTTTGGATGTGCAAGTCACCGCCCCTTTCTAGTAGCAGAAAGTCATCCACATCACAAAACTCAGCAAACAAAAATATATCCCTGTATCTCTAAGGAATTCGCTTGCACTGACAGGGAAGATCACAACTTAATTTAACTTCATGGTGGATAAAGCTACCTTTACCAGGCCACCAGCATACCAAGCCTACCAGGGCATGCTGTCTCTAAAATTCCTGATTCCTGTGAATTCCAGATTCTGCTAAGTGAACTAACTGCCAATGCCTTACAAAAGTGTTTAGGCTGATTAGTAGAAATATTTGATAATCATCTGAATTTAAGGAAAGAGTATTTTTAAGCTAACATCCAAAAAGATGCCAATTCTGTTCCTCTTTCAATTTCCTGATAAAAACGCACAACAGTTTGTGACCCACCTAATGTGCCTCTGATGCATCCCCACTTCTGGTTACAGAAAAACCTTAATTTCCTCTGAGATGTGTGGCACAGAACAGATGTAGCTTCATTTTGAACGTGATATTCTGTTGAGTAACATAGACGACGACTTCATGAGATGGGCACATGCACATGATTTATCGGAAGTTTCTACAAAGTGACGCAGTTTTTGTATGGGTTCAAGTGGAAACACTGCTTTGAATGGACACAGCAAGTGTGGTAGGTGCAGGTATGAGTAAAGGGTTCTCAGGTAGTAATTTACTAAAGTCTCTCTCTCTCTACATGAAAAACTCACAGGCAAGTTCTGAGTTTGCAAAATATATTCATTTATTGCTTGCAGTTCTTGAATCATTAGCTTTTTGAAGTCTTTACTCTGTGGTTTAATCCCAATAATTTACATGTTAGCTGAGTCCTGTAAATAGCTTGGCACCCTTTCTTTTCACCGAAGGAAGAGGCACCGACGTAGTTCTGCTGCAAACACCTCAAGGACCTGTACCTGTGTGTTTAAGAAATGCACAGCCAATACCACAAGTAGTTTTCTGCTGGTATGTTTGCTTCTAGGACATGATGATCTGGCATCGCAGTTTTTTAACTCTTTTTTTTTTTGTCACCAAGAAGGAGGTATTTGAAGCTTAAAACCAAAGTTTTATTTAAAAGTAGTAAAGCAATAACTCGGTCAGTCATCTATGTACATTTCCAGAACTCCACCAGTCCTCCTGGAAAATAAGGTAAGCCAGCAACCTCAGAGACCCTCCCAAAGGAGCTTCACTGGTTTCTGCATTCATGCTGTGGTTCTGTCACCCAGTTACTTCTCCATTTTGGAGGGTCAACTTTATTTTAAAACACAGCCCTCTGTGAACGAAGGAGAACAAACCAAGAGGTAAAAACTCCAGAGCCATGGATACTTCCCAAGGAGTGCCTCCAGGCCAGTGCCCTGGTGTTTAACCCTGGGATTCATTTACTCAGGTATTTCAGGTGACTGAATTGTCTAAGTATAACAAAAAGAACATGGTGGGCTTTTAGACAACTAAAACCCATGCAGGTTCAACATTTGGAAAATACAAAGGAAAAGAGTGACAGCAAGCAAAAGAGGTTAATCAAAGTGTGCAAAGAAATACAAATACACAGGCTTGTTTTGGTGCTGACTGTATTCCTCCACCTCTGTTACACTCAGGAAACCACTGATTCCACCAACACACAATGGGTAAAATGTGGCCCTTTCCTGCACATTCTGAATTCTCGTGTTAATCTCTACCCAAACTTGGAGTCCACAGAAGACTTTGAGGGAATGTGTAGAAATCGATATTCCTCAGTGGCTGAAGAAGAAAGTTTGAAAAGTGCCATTAAACTGGCAGCATTTGCTAGCAGTTGCATCCGAGACATCTCAGTTTCCATCCAAACTGGGAGGAAGTTGCACGAGAACTGAGCAATCCTTGTGAATTTAAAAAAACCCAAAAGGTTGGGGCGAAGTTCAGTGTGCAATTACCTGCATTTGGTGTCCTGGCCAGAGGCAAGGGTAACTCACCAGCTTGCTGGGGAAGATCAAGAAGCCAACACACTAACAAAGAATGTGTCCAAGCATATTTATGGTTAGGTTGGGGTATCTGTTGTCAGTAGCTTAATTTCATATACACTTTAAAATAAAGTGTTGAGACCACTTGAGACCATATATATTTCAAAGGGAAACAACAATTTGCTGAAGAACAGAGTATATATTGCTGGAGGGCAGAAGGGGCAGATCAGGAGTTCCTAAAATTTCAGCTATTTTCCCCTCATAATACGAACTCGTCCAGGCCATGAACAGATCTGACAGTTTTGATCATAAAGGATTGATGTGAAAAAAGGAGAACAGTTGCACTGGCACTAATCCAGGATAATTTTACTGTAACCAGTAGAGCCACACTGGAAATGCCAACCAGAGCTGAGAGCTCAGCTTCCTGATATAGGGCTGTAAGAGGTGCCTGAACAGAAGCTTCTGTGATAGCCTGCAAGACTGAAATGTGTCCTCACCTATAATCACGCACTTTTTGGTTTGGAAAGGGCAAGGATAGGTACGCCACTGGCTCTGCAACGTACACACCTAAGCGGCTGATGTGAAATCCCCCATTTCACCCCGCCAGCGTTCTTCCTCTCCCATGTGTGCTGTAGCAGCAGAACAGCTGTTCATCTCCTTTCATCTGGGTTTCTGCTTTTGTTCAGCATTGACGACCACAAATCACATCGCTACAATGGCCACTCTCATTGTACCAAAGGCTGAAGGAAAACCAGATCCACTTCAAGACTCTCATTCATAAACCCTAGAGAAGGAAGTGGAGACTAGCATTTCCCTGGTTCCTAGCCCAGATTCTTTTCTAGGCTGCAATCCATTTTTTGCTCCTACCTGATGAGGTTCTGCGTTGAAACTGAAGCCCATGTGCTGGCTGTCAGTTGTGACTAATGTGCTCTGCAGGATAAAGGGGGAAGGCAGGTGGTGCTGGAGGTGTAAAAGCAGACGCTGCAGCCATTGAAATTATGTCTGTACTAATTGGCAGGAAAAGGGCACTGATAGGCATGGATTGTCAAGATGGCTCCTCTGACCCTTCTGCTTAATCCAAATGAGTAATTAATGAGTGTGTTATGATTAGCACTGCAGTAAACTCTTCACTAGACAAATACTTTAAAGCTCTCAGGCTTTAGCTCACCAGCTGATTGCCTTTTGGCTAGCAGATTTGTTTCCCTCTGAGAGGCTGAACACATCCATTAGTCATGCAGGGGGAGAACACGACTTAAAAACAAAAATAAGAAATCCTACTGAAATGACACCACCGTGAAAGTGGGAATGCACGTTCCCTCAGCGGAGCTGACAAAACAAGTTATAATATAGGGTTGTTGTGTATCAGGAGCAGTTAGCAGCTGATGAAGTGAGGGAGGGATTATGTACTGAGCATCAGAAAATGTAAACCACATACTTAAAGGCTTCTTTTCTATTCCTCTGAAAGAACCAGCAAAAGAGGAGACAGGAACCATTAGCTTCCCTTTTTCACTGGAATGTATCAGATAGATTTGTAATGGAAAAGTGTTTGTATCCAACATCTTTAATGCTGGCTCTGCCAAAAATACCAGCAGCCTGAAGTTGGATTTGCTTTGATACCAGCAATACCTCGTTTAATTAGGATTCCCCGTTAACTTGTGGCCACTGAGATTTTGCAAGAGAGGCTTGTGCATCTGCGGTTGGTTCAGGGAGCAGGATATTCTCCTCTGCTTTCTCGGTTTAATGTCATCTGAGGCTGACAGGTCACAGAAGTTACAGGATGGTTAGTGTGGGAAGATCAGACGCTCTTGCTACAGACCTAGGTAGCTCTGAGATAAACAGCGCTGGACCAGCTGGCTCACAAGAGAGGTGAAGAAGAGAAGATGCACAGAAATCCAACCAGCCTACCAGCCCCTGCAGCAGCCCCAGCCCATTTAGGCAGAGATCCACTGATGGGAAGAACAGGAGGAAGAAGTGTGTGCTGCACAGGTTATGGACTATCACCTGTATGAAAGGGACAAAAAGGGCTAATTTCTGTCTCCTTGGTCACTTGCCACTTGGTCACTTCTGGCCAACTCTGGATTAATGCAAACTCAAAATAGAATAAATAAAACAAAATAAAATAAAATAAAATAAAATAAAATAAAATAAAATAAAATAACTCACTTGCAAAGTACATTTCAGGCTTCCCCAAGCAATCTTAACTCTATTTCACGTGCTAATTACAGAGATTATAAAGAAGGGAGAAATATGACTTCCAGGTATCTCTCCCACTGCCCTTAGAACAAATGTAAAGGACAATTAACAGCAGATTAGCTCCATGGCCCAGTTTGCCATGTGAGGATGATCGCCGACCTTCTCATTTCATCCTCATTAGTGTCCCAGGCCTACAGACCCATTGCTCTTTAATCATCACCCATCATCCTTTGCTTCAACACATGGAAACAAATGATGTGTTGCCAGGAAGGTCAGGGGTCAAATATGAGTTTTGTTGTTGCTGGAGTGCAAACTGGAGGCAATGGGGTCAACTTTGGGGCAAATCTTTGCAGCAGTCTGTTTGAGCGCAGAAACTATTTTGAATGCATGAAGCATGACACCCGCTGTGTTTTTGTTTTCTCCTCGCAGCTGGAATTTACTCAAAGATTTTTTTTTTAATTTTCTACTTTTTTTTTGCAAAAAAAAAAGAAATCAAACACAGGGAGAAACAACTGGTGATTCACTTTCTTTCTGAGAGTAAAAGGTTAAATTGCAAAGGGATGGGACACATGCATCCAGGGTGTCGCACGGATTTTTTGTCAGTCTTTCAAAGCTGCATGTTGTTCATAAAGTTATGAATGCTGGAAGCTTTTCAGGCTGCATCTCTTCATGCTGCTGCTACTCCGGTGCTACTTTCCAATTTGCCATGGATAGCCTCTGAAGACTGACAGGGCTGAAGGCACCCAGTGCCAGTGTAAATGAGCCCCATTCATTTCTTGCCATGGGCATATGGCATGCCATTGTCCTCGGCCACCGAGGCAGAAGTGATGCAATTTGTTGGCATGTCCTGTCACAGCACAAACTATCTATCCCACTGAGCCCCTAGAAAACAACAGAAGTCAGAAAAGGGCAGCCAAAAACTTCACAGCTTTATCACAAGAACACACATGCACACATCACACTGGTAAAAAAAAAAAAAAAAAAAAAAAAAAAAGAAAAGAAACCTCTGTGGCATTTATGTTTTCTTTTTCATTTCTTCAGAGTCCCAGAAGTTATTGTCCAAACCAGCACAAAGCCTGATCCTTTTCTCATCTCCCACAAATGAGAATTAGGCCTTTTATTTCTTCTAAATTTAAAATTTAACTTTAGCCTAAGAGCACTGAACTGCAGAACTTCAGCATGTTTTCTGTGTAGTACATTTAGCGAGAAGGCATGAGTTAAAAAGGTGGTCAAATACGATACCTTCAAACTGGAGATATGATACTATATGCTCCCGAGAAACTATTAAAAAAAATCACATCCCCTGGCTAAGAATTTTTGAATTAACTTAAAACTTGGAGCAGTTCAGAATTCATAGCAGAACTTCAGGATTACTTAATGTTCCAGTTAAGTGAAACTGAAGAGAAGGGGGGAAAAATCCAGTCACAATCAAAGCAACAGTAAAGAAAAGGCTGAGCACAGAGAAATTCAAATGCAGGGAAGAGAGAGGGGGAGAGAGGTAAGAAAAAAGGAGGGGGGTGGAGGGGTAACCAGAGAGCTTCCCAGTAAGAACAAAACAGTTGAACTTACTCTGTCCTCATTTGCACCTGGCAAGCACAGTTGTCAACTGTTGCTCTGAAAGCAAGGACACTGCAAAAAATAATTGGACAAAGCCAGAAGCACTGCAATGTTGAGATGGTTTAGATCAAAATACAGCAAGCATGGGACCCATCTTCTTGTCCAAAAGCCAGCCACCTGTGCCAGTCCATTTTCTGGACAGAGTTCCATGCTTGGTGTCTAATTCAGCATTTCCTACAGTGAGAAAAATATGCTTTTCATTTAAGTCTGCCTTGAAGAAAATGTTGGTTTACATTACAGGAAAAAAAAAAGAATGACATTGAACAAGCTGTGCGAAACTCCGGACTAGTCTTGAGGGTTTTCTAAAAGCCCGAATCCTAGACTATTTGTGAACGCTGCGGCACGTATTTTGCATCGCTAAGGTTTGGGCTGATTTTTGCCCTTCAGTAATAAGCTGTGCTGCAAATAAGTTGTGAGCAATAAGTAGTGCTGCAAATAAGATAACTAGAGGTGACTGTGATCAGATTTCCACCGAAAATTTAAGTATGTGATAGAACGAGAGTGTGAGTTTTACAAGGGCAAACTTGTACCCACAAAACGAAGGCAGAGAGTTGGGTCCAAGGTGAAAAGTTCAAACCCAGATCCAAACTTCTCCAAACTTTGTGGTATGCAATATTAAATTCTACTATTTTTTTATATGAGCCCATTTCTAATTATATTACTGGGTTTCTATAAACCAAATCATATGCAACATTTAAGCTGGGATGTTCAGGCTGGTTAGGTTTAGAAAACAAACCCATGTTAGATGTCAGAACTAATTTTTGTAGAGGCAAAAGTATCATGCTCCATATGGTTCACATTTCTGAGCATAGAATAGGCCAAATGTAAGCCCATGTTATATGTATGATTATATGGGCTGTAATTATTCTTTTTTCTATATCTGTGATAAAGTGATTTCTCAGGTTTATTTGACAATGCGAAGAGAGCTGTGGAAATTGTTAGTATCTCCCTTCAGAAATGAAAGACAAAATACTTCTGCCCAAGTCTTCCTCTTTGAGATTTCAGTCTGAGCCAGTATCACCATCACACAGCTGATGAATTTATCAGTTGATGTGTCTGCTCCAACAAACGCCCTCTGAAAACACATCCTCCTAACGAACTGGAAGCTCTCATGTCCAAAGGTGACAGTTTCCATCATTGGCCAGTGGCAAAACCAGAGGGCTTTTGTTTTCAAAACAAGAATATACTTTTGCAGCATAAAAAAGGTCTCTTAATCTTTCAGTATACAGAACCACAAGTGGAACGCTTCAAGTATAAAAGAGGCAGTTAGACATGGAGTGGGTTCTCAGTCAGCAACAGTCAACAAATCTTTCAGGACAGTGAACGCTTGGAAATATAAAGGTATGAAAGCTATCCCAATTTGAGCTAGTTATTAATACACCTAAATCCAGTTTACTTACACTGGGGTTCCTATGACAATTTCTGCAAATGGAGCTCTGGAGAAAAAAATAAGTAAAGGCTTTTGTAAATTTGATTTTTAATTTTCAAACATTCAAACAAAGAAGCTTGTCAGGGAATTGCAGTGGGCCAAAGTAGAAGAAACAGTATCCATCAACTGTGAATGAACATGCTTTCTTTTAAACCAAACAATTAGTTCCAGTGAAAATAAATTTGTAGAAAGGTTCCTGCCTCCTCATAAGAATGACATATAGAAAAAAATTACATTACTGGCCACATGGCAAGTCAAGAAGGACCACTGGAAAAAGAATGGATTTTGTCATTGCAGTGACACAAGTGTCTAACTCAAAGACATTGAAATAAAAAACCTGGCAGGGGTGGAGTGCTCCAGTCTGTTTGGCCAGTGCATTGACCATTAACACTACAAAACATTTTGAGCAAAGCCTGCAGTGTCAGACATGTAGAGTCACAAAAGAAAATGGAAACCTTCTCTTCTAAAGGTAGAATCATAGAATCACAGAATGGTTTGGGTTGGAAAGGATCTTAAAGATCATCAAGTTCCAATCCCCTTGCCATGGGCAGGGACACCCTCCACTAGCCCAGGTTGCCCAAAGCCTCATCCAGCCTGGCCTTGAACCCCTCCAGGGATGGGGCATCCACAGCTTCTCTGGGCAACCTGGGCCACTGCCTCACCACCCGCACAGTGAAAAATTTCTTCCTAATGTCTAGTCTAAATCTACCCTCTTTCAGCTTACAATACACTCAAAATATTTTAAAACTATTTTATTCTTGTAATAATGACCTCAGCACAGCATGTTTCCTCCATTTTAATGACCAGATGGGGTTTCTAGCTCATATCTGCATGTCAGGTCACTGATCCCTTCCCAGCTGGCCAGGTGCTCCTTGAGCTGAAGTTGTTATACCTCAGTTACTGTTGACTGGGTGATGCCATGGGGAGAAAACTCAAGTAAAAGGTGGGTAGGTGAAAGCATTAAGAAGAGTACATGAAGCAATGACATTGAGTAAGTATACCATCTGCAAAGACCTGACTAAATAGTTTACCTCTCTTGATCTACCTGTGAGACCTACTGGTGAAGAAGGAATGACACTCTACCTTCAGTGTTTCGTAGGTTTCTCTTAACATGGTAGTGAGAGGTGAGGGTACTGCATAGTGATGTGTGGTTTCTCTCCTAGAGCTAAGATTGACATTATTAGGGAAAAAAAGGGATTTGAAATATAGGTAGAAAAAAATGTGAACAAAATTTGAAAAACGGGCTTTATCAGGAGGCAAAAAATCTCCCAGATTCCACAGCCATCAGTATGGGAAAATCCCATCTTATTTTAATAGCAGGGTGAAAGCATCCACTACAAGAGGATACTAACAGTGGCAAAACAGAGGAAAAATACAAAAAACAATGTAAAGGATTAGTAGAATATAGACTTTAGTATAAAGGATAAGGATACTGGGGACTACGGCATGGATGAAATGGTGAACAAGTGAAACTAGTGAGAGTGAGTCTTTAAAAGCTCACCAGAAAGAAATCCTAGCAGAGGAGTTGTATCATTCATTGATAATGACACAACTTTGAATTTTAATAATGAATATTGGTGTTTGGATAAAGATCAAGATGAAGAGTTTGTGACACATGAGCCCAATGCATTAGGAAGCAGTACATTAGTAACTCAGGACACAAAATTTTACTTGCAAAAAGAAGTTTCAAAGGAGGTGGAGTTCATCATATGTAAGAATTTAAGGAGAGCTGACAGACAATGCTGAAGGAGTTTGGGAAACTGAAAGACATCTAGAGCTATATCACTATTGGGAAAAAAATCTAACTAGCAATATTTACTGGCCTTACAAACTTAACTAAAGGAAGAAATGATATTTAGTTGCACCTACTTAGTTGTACGTTCCTTTTTGTAGGGAACTTAACTTTCTACTCGGAGCAAATCTAATGGAGCATTTGGTCAAACACCTTAATCAAAGTGTGTATTCGGAGCATGAGGCATTGGCCAAGTGTCTGGTCCTTGCAGCACTTTGAAGAGTGGCATATTTGTCAAAATATTTCTGTGGTTAAAATTCGGAGATCGGAAAAAGTCTAGTGAGCAAGGAGGAGTCTGGCTGGCCTGTAGAATGGATGACCTGCATCCACTGATGTTCTGGGTCCAGCTTGTAACACAACATGTTCCAAGTGAGGTATGTAGCAAACAGAAATGTGGGACTACGTTTTTTTAATGAGTTCTTCTAAAAAGGGTAGAGATGCTATGGTGAGCATACAATTCAATGAGTTCCTGTTTTAATTCTGTACTAAAAAGTTAATCTAATTGTTGGGTAAATAAAGAGAATAGACACGAGGGCAACTAGGACCACATCTCTAGAGGATGAGATGGAGATATTGCACACATAGCTTGTGCCTACTTTCTAAAAAGTATATTGAAAAATTGGAGAGGGTGAGATAAAAAGCCACAAAACTTATTCGAGGCCTGAAGGAGTTGTTTTACTGTGGAAGACTCACAGAGCCCCATCCATTTAGCTTATCAAAGAGAAAATTGAGAGGTGGTTTGATTACAGTACGTAAGTGCCTTCACAGGAAGAAAATACAAGGTAGTAAAGGCCTCTTTAATACAGAAAGAAATAACAAGAACCAATGGCTAAAAGCTGAAGTCAGACAAATTCCAATTGGAAATAAGCCACAGTGAGAATGATTAACTGTTGGAACAAACTACCAAAGGAAATGGTGGATTATCCATCTCCTGATTGCTTCAAATCAAGTCTGGATGCCGTGATAGTTACAACCAAACACAAGGTAGATTTTACTCTAAATTGACTTACTGAGGGAAACAAAGTAGTTTCAGATATGCAAGAGGTGAAACCAGACGAACTAGTTTCTCATTCTCCCCTTAAAAAGTTCTTTTTTTTTAATGAATAAGTATATTAACTGATTTTAAAAAAAATTTTCCCAAAGGAACTTTTCTAAGCAAAACTCACCATGAGTTGCCCCTCCAAAAGTGAAAAAACCTGTCATAGTTACCTCTGTCTTCACCTCCTTATGCTCAGTTTTGTAATTGCGTAGTGCCAACCCTTAGGCACTATGTATACGTTTCAAATATCTGCAAGTTTCCAAAAGACCTGGAGTGCCACAGAGAGAAACAAAGCAAGATTTCAAATACAAAGAGCAGTAAACTAACAAAAATTAGCAGTCAAGACAAGTCGGTGTGTATAATTTGAAATATCCTTCAGAAGCTGAGCTTTGTTAGATTTTTTTTTAAGTGTGCCCTGGCACAGAAGATCAGCAGAATTGTCTGAAAGTAAAATTAGCCCTGGCACTTTCACTTCCTCCCTGTTGTGTGGGAACAATTTTTCTTCTTCTTTCGCTTTGTATTTCTCTTACATACCACCATGTCTAGACTATTTTTATTCCTTTTTAGAAATGCCTATCACATCTCCAAGTACATAGGCACTCAGTGTTTTCAGCAAAGTGTGCAGCCTATTTTAACTCCACTGGAGCCCATCTGAGGGAGAGGGAGGGAAAGAAACAACTAAGGTCAATACACCCTCCCCTTCTCTTGTGTCCTGTGTCCCATGACACAGAGTCACACATCCTCAAAAGTCTATAAAGAGATGTAAACTGATTTTGAAGGCAAATTCCGCAATACTAATCTGTTCCGAGTACCTCCTTCATTTGAAAGTACACCAAATGTTCACACCGTGCAGTGCTCCATGAAAGCCGTGTCTTCCTGTACGTCCCTGTTGCTCAAGAGACAACAGAAGTCAACCTGTATCAGTAGGAAATGATTAGTCCTCTAAATTCAGCCCAGACATACTTACCAGCCGGTGTATCTTAAGAAGTGTATTCTCTGTTTCCTCTGTGCACCTCTGTCTTCAGTTGCTTTGAAATGGAGTTTGGAGATGAAGAATCACGTAGCACTCACTATACCTAACTGCACAAAGGCCGTGCTCTTCCAGTCTTGTTTAGACATATAATGTGTGTTGCTGCCTGTCTGTGTTAAGGTACTTACAGTAAATATTCTGGTGCTCCAAGTACTCTTTTAGTGCATGCTTTTCTTTCCATGGAAGCTCCTAATCCTTGCCTGGATTACTGTAAGTTAAAACATTTTTAAAACTTTTCATAGAAGAAATTTATATAAACAGACTTTCTCCTCAGATGGAGGAAGATTGAAAAAATATACCTTAGATGTATTTATCCTCACAGTCTTGTACTGGTTAGAGTAAATGTTAAGGTCTGTAAACAACATAAAGCAAAACAAAACAAAGATACGGCTCAGAAACAAAGTTTTAAGACAATTTTATAAGAAAAAGAAGGTCTTACCTGTTCAAGCATACTGTGTATATGGGGCAGAGTTTGGAGATGTCACCAACAAAGCAGACATTAGTTTGAAGCACCAATGCATCATTTGTACAGGGTGTGCACTTAGGTGGGCCTAGGAAAAAGGAGTGGAGAGAAGGAAAAGAAAGCCAAAGTTAATTACTTGGATACTATCCCTTTTTTCCTAAAGAAAAATATGGACCTTCAACTCCAAATCTTGATACATGAGCCAAAGCACTAATTCAGGAACTCTGGTCATTTGAGAAGCATCTCTTTGATCCAAGAAACAGTGACTTCAGTGTAGAACAAGACTGAACACAATGGGAACAACCTTGCTTGTTCTAGTCAAGGGTATAAGCACGTTGCTTAGATTAAGAATGATCCAGATTTTCAGGATCTGCATAGACAAGTCCAGGGTTAGATTTTTCAAAGGGCTCCATGTTCCATTTAACTACTACAGGCTCAGCAATCATGACAGAACACAGGTCCCTCTGGCTGTTTAGCAAAGTAGAGGCTGGAGGCATCAGTTAAATACAGGTTTTGTTTTCCAGTACTGCTATAGTACATGTATGTATAAGGAGATTATTTTTTAAATTTAGGTCCCACATCTATTAATAAGAGCCCTGCCAAAGGGATTAAAGTAATTTTTTTTTTTTTTATAATGAAAGGTGAACTTCCTCTGTATATTTGCAATGGCTATGAATTGGGCTTAGGGAAACTGGAACAAACTCTCTGTCTTCCCTCAAGATGAAACGGTCCTTGAAGTACAACTGCCAACATTTGTCCCCAGATGCATGATCTTCCCCTCTTTCTCCCCCTCACCAGTAGGATTTAATCAAGACTTTCTGCATGGGGCCAAGAGGAGAGGGGAAGAGGGAAAGTCTGTTGTATGTCATTAGAATTGTGATTGTACACGTCGCCAGTGACACAGGTGGTTTAAAACTGTACATATGATTTTATGAGAAAATGAATTAATCAGCTATAAACACTTTGATACATAATCTTGCTTTGACATTTATTTTTAATGAACCAGAAATGTCTCCACTCTTCTCTGAGGTCAACAAGAAAATAGTGCTCACTGGAAGAGAACATTTTTGTTATTACACATGAATGGAATGAGTTGTGTATTAAACAACATGCAGTGGGACTGAATTCATCTCCTCCCAGAGCTGAAAATTTAGTAGGCTCTGCCTTCCTTTTTTCCATTACAGTTATACATCAAGTGCATTCAATAAAATGTCTTTCTCTTAGAATTACTGAATATACATAAGGGGAAATTGTTGCTTATTACAAATTATTTTAACTGGTAATTCTTGTTGAGATGAAAGCTTTACTTTCTATGAGAGTTCTATAAGTCAGGTGAGACTGGCAGGAGGTAATCAATCACAATTACATTTAATCACAAAATTCAAAAGTCACAGCAGTTTAAAGTATGTTTACGCACATAGAGGTGATACCCTGAAACAGTTTCATTTTGCATAGTACAAACAGGAGGGAAAACAGGTTTATTTATTTTAAATAAGATTACTTATTACAGTGATGAAAATTAAAAGTCTAGACAAGCAAGGAACCCTGATTCTACTAGCAGGTTTACTGATAAATCTTCAGAAAATGTAGGTACTCCAAGATACTTCCTGCAGCGCCAGAAAGGATGCAGCACTGCACACCCTGACACATCCTGTGCACTGCAGATGTAGGAGTCAGACCAGGTGATCAGTGGATGCCTTAGTTTGGCTAATAAAAATCAAATGACACAAAGTGCATATCTGCTTTTTTTTTTTTTTTTTTTCCCCCAAAAGGAATTTTACTGTGTTTTACCCCCTAGCTCACCAGCATTGCAGGAAACCTGGCACCAGCTTCGTTCCCTGCCTGAGAGACTTGGAAACCACATTCCTTGCCCCTGCCAAGGGACCACACTACCTGCTGGTGGGCTGGACGTGCAAGGGGGGGAAGGCAGGGAGGAAGATCTCAGCCTGCTAGTTGAAGTTATTTCATTTGTAGAAAGAAAGCAATCACTGGGAGAAGCCAGCTGAGGTGCTTTTCACAACAGAGTATCCTCCTAGCAGGCCCAGAACCCTCCTTTCGTACATCCCCCTATTTAATGGTGATGGAAGAATTGTATATCCAACGTATGAAGAGTTTCTAGTGTGGTGATTAGGCACTAAAGATGGAGAACCTAATTCATTTCTGCTGCCTGCTTGGTTCACAGAAAGATTTGACCAAAGGCCCACCACTTCCTGGGTGAGCTGGATTTAATCATTGCCCTGAGTTTGAGAGGAAAATTGATTCCCTGTTCTGAAAGTCACCTGGGAGGTGGGAGAGATTGGTAGCAATGAATGTCTGGTTATTTGGACAAGCTGAATTGACACTAACAGTGAAGACTTGAGGAGGAATAAATCCTCAAAGCCTCATGGTTATCACAGCTTTCTGTAGGATCAGACACTTTAGGCAGAGGTAGGGTCTAAACGAGGGTCTACCATGTTCCCCACAAACTTGCCAGGTAACCAGCTGCTGGATCAGAGGAGAAGGTACTAACTCCTCCAGTAAGCAACCTAGCAAACAGCATCTTAAGGTTGATTGCCAACTGAAAATACATAATAAATTCAGTTACCTCCAAACCAAAGATCTGGATAAAAAACTGTATTTTTCTGTGAACTTTCCTTCTAAAATTCAATGCTCGAAATGAGACTCCCCTGAAATATCTTTGCGGAAGAAATAAAAAGAAATGCAAGTAGAGAATGCAAGTTTCTTTTCTTCCCAAAGAATTTTACACTCTGGTTTCTAAAATACAGAAAAAGTCAACATCCACCACACAGTCTGGAAGAATTGTGATTGCAGCCACCCATGTCTCTGCCTTACAGCGTAGCTGAGATCCAGTGGCTGGAATCTTAGTATGAATGATTGCATAAGTAGCTAGAAACAATACCAGCAAACCATTCTTTTTTTTGTGTGTAGCCAGGATATGGGTAAAAATCTCCCATATGAGACTTCTTTTTTTTTTTTTTTCTGAGAAGAACTAATGTCTTTTGTTTGACCAGCTTATATTTTGCAAATACAAACATTTACAAACCCTTTTCCAGGCCTCGGGACTCAGCTTCTGCACCTGGCACCGTTTTTTCCAACTACATGTTCTAAGTAACCAAAGATGCTACTGCTCTTTAAAAACTGTTATGGCTGTAAAGACTACTACTTCTACAAGCAGAAAAGATTGTACATTCTCAGCACTTTGGGCTTGTTTCTGTTACAAGAAGGCTTAATCAAAACCACCTACCAAAGAAGCTGTTCGATAATGTACATATTGTGATAAAATTCCTGGTATTTAGATAGAGTTTTCATGTAATGAAATGAATTCACATGACCGTAGAGTTTTTTCACATGAGCTTTATTTATCTGAAGCCTTGCAGGTTAAGATCACTGTTTAAGCAAGATTTTCTAGAGTAGGATTTCCAAAAACAAGTAAACTAGTTCTGCAAAAGATGCGGGAGTTTCTTTGTCACTCAAATTCTTAAAAACAAAATTACTCTTGAGGCTTGAACAGCCTTTCTTTAAAGGGAATGACAGAATACCTATTGATTGTATCAGGGTAGGAGCTTTGATGCACAATTTACTTAGCGAGATACTATGGGCTAGTATTATACAGCAGGTCAGAAGAGATGATCGCAATGACCTTTTCTGGTCATAAAAATCTATGAAGAGTGATAAGCATTGACCTAATACTGCTTCTCCTACTGATGTCAATAGTGGAAGAGTGAGGCCAAAGTGGAACACGTCTGAATTACTACTTTAGCGAAGAGTAATTTAAACAAAATTGCATTGAACCAAAGGTAATGCATTAGGTAGAACAGGTAATGCTTTAAAAACCCACAGTAATGAGAAGGAAGTGTCAGTTGTTTGGGCTCATCTGCTAGAAGTAAGATTATCAACTTTGAAAGTCCAAGTTCTTCAATCAGGTATAGAGGCAACGGGACTGGATAGCATAGAGACCATAAGAGAGGGAGAGACTTGGTGCTGTGACTTAGAGGAACCCTATCTTAGCACTTGAATTAGGTGTTCAAACTGCGAGGCCATTTGCCACAGATTCTTTCTGCAGCCAATGGACAAGGCAAGCTGGATATTTCCTACAGGCAACTCAGATCCTATTTTGGCTTAATAATTGTTTTGCAATGTGAATCTCTCTCTATGGTCACAGGTTAAGGAAACTAGCCTCCTTTCCCTGATGCCTCAGTTAAGTGTATCTTTCAGTTAGGATTAATCCAGGGTTATTTGTCAAGGCAAAATACACAGCACCCTGGAGAAGACTAAACATGTCACTACCCTTACAGTTATTAGAGACTAATCTCAAAAAGAGAAAGATCTCTTCTTAGAAATACCAACATGTTTTCTGGCTAATCAATGGTAGTAGTGTGTCCTGGTTTCAGCTAGGCATAGTAGCCGGTGTGAGGCTATGTTTTGGATTTGGCCTAGGAGAAGCTCAAATGATGCTTACAGTTGCTGCCAGGACAGTCGAGGACTTTTCAGCTTTTCTGCTGTGCCCGTGTCTGCAGGTGCAGGAGAAGCTGGGAGGGAGCACAGCCTCAGTTACTAGCCTAGGATTCAATCTTAGGTTTAGGATTGAGACCTAAACTGGCCAATGGTCTACTCCATACCATGCCCGCCATGCCCAGGATAGAGGTGAGAGTCTGTCTGGAAGTGCTCTCTCTTTCTTGGTCAGCTCTCTCTGGGTGATCTCTTGTTCTGGGTTGTCTCCCTCTGGGTCGCCCCTCTCTTGGGGTTGTCTCAGTCTCTTGGACACTCGGGCTGTTATCTCCATTCCCGGATTTCAGTTTCGAGACTCTCCCTGCTCTGGGATTGTTAGCTGGGAACGGGCTGAGCCTTAGTCATTGGGTGGTGAGCAGTGTCACTGTGTGTCACTCATTTGTGTATTTTTATATACTACAATTATTATTATAATTATTATTATTTTTGATGTTATTGTAGTTTAGTTATTAAATTGTTCTTATCTTAACCCATGAGTCACTTTTCCCTTCACCTCTTTAATTCTCTCCCCCATCCCTGGGAGGGGGAGGGTGTGTGAGTGGACAAAGACTGAGCACTTTACTTAATTTTTCAGCTTTCTACTTTCTTTTGCAGTATAGCAGCAACTTCCCCAGAGCTTGTGACACATCTCTGCTTTTGAACCCTTCGACCTACATACTTACATCCCTGAACATAGGATTTTGTATGCCTGAGAATACGTCTAGCCACCTCAACCTATCTGAATCCAAGATTCTTTCAAAGCCACATTGAAAGAAACCATAATTCCTTAAAATTAAGGTACTTTTACAATTTATAATGGCTGAGGATTGAGACTTTAGTTTATAGTCTCAGTGAGGTGGAAGATCCTCATGCTTGGTATTGTGTGCACGCAAAGTAAAAGAGAACCCAGAGAGCTTATAAACATACACCCATGTCGGACAAAGGAAGTATTGTTATCACCAACGGCATACAAATCCATGTGCTGCCAACAGTACTGGTTTGTTTCTCAAATATAATCTCTAAGGAAGAACTGAATGGTGGCAGTGAGAAGGTAAACCAAAGAATGCATCTTATCCTGGAGTTCATAATGAAGCAAAGCTCAAATCATTGACTGTTGGGGAAATACTCCATGAGAAGTTGTAAAACTGAACTTCACTAGTTGTGTGGTATTTCTGTACTTCACTGTTGCTAAATATACTGTTGCAACAGCTTTAATTCAGGCAACAATTTAGTGTCACTGTGCAAACAAGGGGTTGAAGGTGTGTATATTTGGAAAACAACGCACAGACAAACAGTCTATTTTTTAGCTTAATTACTCTTCAGTTGTGATATGAGTTTTGAATCAGAACTGGTGATACTATTTCTGGGTTAAAGCGGAGGGTGACTACAACGATGTGAAGAGATTCTCATGTCAAATGGGAGAACTGAGAAAACAGAGAAAACAGTGTACCGATTTAACTAGAGTTTGGATGGACTCCTAGGCCATTATTTGAGAAGCTGTCCAGATTCTCTTATCATAAGACAATAGTTTCACTTTAAAGGAACAATTATATTTTCTGAGCAGGTGGGGTGAGATGGGAAGGAGAGGAATATATATATGTACACATCGTTTTCTCTTTTAGTGCAGATGATTTCTTTACGTTCCTCAGTTTCACTTGGAGAATCAAGTTTGAGCAAGCAACGGAATTTCAAAGAAAAAGTATCACATTTCCCTGAGTTGTATATCAAAGCCATGCATAAAGCTTCTCATGGTTTTTATGTTATAGCATAAATCAACTAAGTTTACTCATAACCACACTGAACACTATATGATATGAGATTTGTATGGTTCAGGGATTTGTTATGTGCATATTAATTAAACACTTCATAGAATGACTTTAGTATCTGTTCATTCACTGGGTATGTTTTTTGAATTCCCTATCGGAAGATATGAGGTCTCTTTCTTCCTCCCATCTCTGGTATCTGAGCATCAGTTGGGATATTTAAAGAATTCCCATCAAATACCTTCTTTTGCTACTCATTCTGATTAGATCCTGTCTTTCCATTAATCATTCTACACTGAAAACAACTAATTAATAGGCTGTCTCTCTTCCCTTTGATCAGTGATTCTTGGAATTGAAAGGATGTGGAAACCTGATATAATTTTAAGTCCAGAATTACAATTCTCTACAGGTTTCTCATGAGACTAATTTCTCACTCTTCACTGGGACAACATGCATTTGACATGACATACATGTATACATAGAAATGTTTACGATATGGTAAAATTAAAAATTAAATTTAAAAATAATGCTATAATGATTCAAGCAAAGTCTAAAAACCAGTGCAGTTTAACTAAATACTTTTTTATGCTTCTAAATGGAAAATAATGTCATCTATTCATTCACTGCTGGGGAAATACATTTCAGAACGCTGATAGTCTTTTAGTGAAAATATGCACTTCTGGTAAAGACTTTCATGATGTTTATAAGATGTTTGTTGAGCGTCAAGTCCTTGTGAAGATGGATAGGTGTATTACTGTTTATCACTTGCTAGCTAGGTGAAGACTGCAAATTAGGATCAAACTGCGAACTTGTGCAAAAATCTGAAATAAATTGACAGCCACTTGGGAAGGCTTGAACAACACAAGGAGGACAAGCTTAATTATAACACAGAGGTGGAACAAAATGTGGAGGGCTGGCCAGTCCCACTGGTACAAGAAAAAGGGCTACCATTGGGAGGATCTGGGTGTTTTCCTAAGTGACCAAACCATCAGTAAAATGGAGTGTTGGTGGTTTTTTTTCTGATGACTGGTCTACAAATATGGAAGCTATAATTTGTTCAGGAAGAATAAAGTAAAGAAAAAGTGTCTATAAAGTGGACAGAGAGAGTTGCTGAAAGTCTGTTGGCAGTGATTACAAAGGAGAGGAATAGTGTGCTGCTGGGACAAGGGACACAGCGCAGACCACTGGACAAAGGTTTTGGTGAGGATCAATCGGAGCAATCCAAGACTCTGACCTCCATGTTAAGGGGGTGTTTCAATCACCCAGGCATCCATCAGGAAAAGAGTTAATGGGTAAGACAGTTTTATTTCATCAGTGATTGACAGGTTTTTTTGATTCATACGGAGAAAGCATTTGGAGGGGAAGGTCTTTTAATGATGATTCAAAATAATGGGAAAGAAATTGTCAAGAATATGAAGGAGAAAGGCTCAATAGGTAGGAGAGGCCATGAAATGGTCTCTGTGATTATCAGAAAGTGAAGAACAGATATAAGTATAATAAAAATGATGATTTACAAGAATACCAATTAAAAAACTTGGAGAATTGAAACTGGGAGTTTAAGATAGCAGAGTCAAAAAAATGAACACAAGCGAACACAAACGAACATCAGTAGCAAGTACAGCAGTGGAGAGGACTGACAGAAAATACAAAATTCACTGGCTTAGCCAAAACCTCATCGACTTGAAATACAAGAAGGAAGTAAACTGCAAGGACAGATTACTCAAGAGTTAAATAGCATCATCAAAGGGTCTTCAGGCTCAGAGAAAGAACAAACTAATGAGAATTTAGAGTATTGCATCCCACTACTCAACCTGAAGGAAAGGCAGGCTACTGTGGACAGGAGTAGTCCCTCTCTCGCCCAGCCCTGATCACATCCCTCTGCCAGTTCTCTTGGTGAGTTCTGGCAATGGTGACACTCCAAGGGAGTCAGGTCAGCTTGTGACTGGACAAAAATCCCCTAATGTGCCCAAAGAAGAAGTAAAAGGGTAGTTCTGTTGGATCAACACGTGGATCTGACTTGCCAAATCTAACACGGGAGATCTGGGTTGGGACCTGCAGGTAGGGATAAGGGCCAGGTGGCGGGACTGGACTTTTCAGTAATAGCTTACACTTGGAATGAATTAAATTAACATAAAATGAAACTTTTATTTAAATTTGACTTTTCAAATCAACTATGTTTAAAAAAATTAATCCCTGAGTAGCTCCCAAAGAGGTGGAAGTGCTCTCTGTGCAGACAGGGGACTACCCTGAGAACTTACTGAAGGACGAGGCTCTAAACTGGAGAAGAGCCACTGGTGTGCAGGGTGAGGAGGTGACAGAGGGGAGGAAAGGGTAGACATGAAGTTACAGAGTACTGGAGCAAGGAATCAAGAAATGCACAAAAAGTAAAAGGGGAAAAGCAAAAAGGAGGCAGTCCTGTATGAACAGACAGCAGACATTCAGATGTGGCAGCATCAGCAAATGTCATATGTCTGGACTTCAAAACAGCTTTGGACACTGACTCAATAATTTCATCATAAAGCTAGAAGATGAGTGCAAAGTTATTTCTGCATTCTTAGGAAACCTCTGTGAAACCATGACGGTTTCAAATATGAATATGATCTGTTGTTATTTAAGGCTTAAAAAAACCCATTTGAGTCACATAATAAGGAACTTCAAACTGTTAACCCAGGAGCGAAGGTAAAAAATGTGACAAGCTAATTTTGACCTTCTTTCTCTAAGTAAGATCTCTTTGTGAAATGAACAGCAATACAGCTAATGTTTGAAATTGGAAGGATTAACCCATAAAATAATACCCCTCTTTTACGGATTTCTACCCTTTCATTAAAGCAGAAGGAGAAACAAGCCAAGCCTGAACAACATTTCTAAACCAAAGTAATCATTTTAGTTCCTGGATATATTTATTAATTAAAAGTATAAATTAGAAAACAACCAAAGGTTAAACCCACAGCTGCAGCCAGACCCAAGCTATTCCAAATGTGCCTGTTTAATATGTACGGCAGATTAACGGGTATTACACGTTGATTCTAGCTGTACTTTTTAGAGGAGGCGGAGGAGAGGCAAGACACTGAGACAAAAAATACAGTCTTTGTTTCGAAAACAAAAATGAGATTGTAAAATTGAAAACACGAAAGTGGAAGGGAATCACTAATAACTATATTCTTTATCTTCAAAAAAAAATCAACAAAACCTTGCTTCACTCTGTGTTTCAGTGTACTACAGGCAGGCATTATCCAGCCCCTTTCTGAATGTTGGCAGGAGAGTTTGCTTTCTCAACTCTGTGAAATTCTAAAATATAATGAAAACGCAGCTACTGTACTTTCTAAGCTCTTGGTAGATATTTTCACTTACTTTGTCATTTTCAGGGGGGAAACAATGGTGGCATCTGTGCCCTGGTGCTAAGTGCTCATTTGCATGCAGAGGCAGAGAGATATCCGTTTATTATCAATTTTATGCATTACTTCATTTCATGGTGTTAAAACAATTACATTCAAAGGGTTCAGCAGTCCACAGCCAAGCTATTCAGGGCTCCAGCAGCATCATATAATAACGTCATTCAGGGAGAGACAGATACATCATAGTTTACTGACTTAGAAGTAAAAAAGAGAGGCAGAGGGAGAGAGAGAAGCAACTCCTATAGAGCTGGAAACAGAATGTGTAAAACATCAGAGATATTACAATAAGCAAAGAAAGTCAGGGCAGATGGACATGCAAGTTATTAACTTGTGAATTGCTTTCTAAGAAAGTTGGGCAAATTTTTTACACACAACAGTTCTACCAAATTTTCTGCCACATATACTCTCAATGTCTTTTATCCAACGCTCTTCATCACCCATACTGCAAAGCTCCACTTGAGCAAAAAGGCAGAGCCCGTGCACCTCCCCTCGATGATCTCAGAACACGTACCTTGGAACAGCAAACAAACAGTTTGGTCTGAAGAGACTCTTGTGCTCAGAGTGCTCTCTACATGCCGTGGATTTCCAGTCTGACTATCTGGTTACTCCTGTCAAGGCTCTGTCAAGCCTCCCATGAGAAATTTGCATTTGTCTATCAATTTACATTAGCTAAAACAGCTGCCTGTGCAAGGGATTTCCAGGTTTTAAAATGAGGACCTGCTGTCTGACACCAGTCAGCTCTCCAAAATCCAATGAAAACTGTGGCTCAGTAGCGAAAAAGTTAAAAAAAAAGCACATCCACCTTCAGAGTTTCACTTTTAAGTTTGGTGAGATGTTTGTTTCAGCAGAAAGTGAGCAAACAACTTAATGGCGCATTTGCTGAAATTGTTGAAAGTGCAAGAAAAAAAATAAAATCAAATAACTTTTAATAATACATCACTGACAGAGGAAAATAAGATCAGTGCTGTCCCTACAAAATAAAAAAGCAATTGCCAACTTTTGGATTATTACTTATATAAACATCTACTTTCAATAAAGCAACCTGTGTGAAGCACAAGGGAAGAAAAGCCTTTGTGAGGCATTTTAACATAGAGGACACACGAAGTAAAAAACTGGAAGAGGAGTTTTGTTATCTGGGCTATCACAGACAACTGTTTGCTGAAGTACTTAGAAATTTCCTGTCAGTTCTGGCTAGGGATGGTTGATATGCACATAGTGCAGTGATAAGGTCTGGGTCTGTTCAACCATGGAGAAATACAAGCTCGGAAGAAACCAGCTTGGCAACTGGGAAAACTACCTGCTTCCTGGTAAGCACCACAAGGGAAAACAGAGTCTGTAGCAGTCCTAAAGGTATGGGCCATTCTCAAAAGGATGGGTGAAAATATATCCTGGGCTGTTGCATGGCCAGAGTGCTGACAGATGCAAAGGACAGCATGTGGCCGAGGCGGGGATGGGTCCAGTGGATGGAGCGGTACTGAGGAGCTCAGCACCACTGGAGCTCACAGCCAGGGCACTGCCTTTCAGCCTTCCCTCACAGGGACCATCCCAGGTACCAGTGTCCCGGAGGAGAGTTGGAGGAGCAGTTTCATCAGCGGTTCCTGGCAGGTTTCCTCTGTTCCTGCTCTGAATATCTCAATAGCCAGCACTTCCTTCAGAGCTACCTGGCTGTGCCCCTTCCACAGCCGCCTTCTAGCATTAAAGCAATCAGGGTGCTAACAGCAGTCCAGCTGTGCCACATCTGCGTGGTCTGCAAAAGCCAGCTGAGGAGGAAGGTCAATACTCAATGAACTGGCCCATGTTGATTCCTTATTAGGCTGCCGGCAATGTCTTGTCTAGCCTGTTTAAAGCTTACGTGGCTATCTTTACACAACACTGCAGTCACAATACTTACCTTAAGGGCAAGGAGAATGCCTACAACCAGTTTGATTAGGCTATACAAATTAAGCAACTTCCAGAATGGAAAAATTGGGTTTATGTCAGTAGCTTCTAGTTTATTTCACTCTTCTTCTGGGCTCTGAGCTCAGACACAGCTCTGTGTCTGATGATGAAGTCCTGATAACTGACCGTGGGTCTGAAGACACAAACATTAGCCTAATAATAAAGCCCTTAAAATTTAACTAATGACTAACTGGCCTGTGAAATACACCTAGTAACCATCTACTGGAAAGGAGAGAGAAGAATAACCAACAGGAAGAGGTGCTGGTATTTGGATGGCAAGTGCACAGACATGGAAAAGAAGAGCCTAGCAAAACATGAATGTATTAGACAACAAGGGTATGTGTGCGGAGTTGTAAAGACAATAGGAAAATGACAGTCTGGCAGGAAAAGAAGGTTCAGCTTACTGGAAGAATGGAGATCTACAGGCTTGGTTTTAACTTTTTCCCAGTATCTGACTACAAAATATTTTTAAAGTCCTATTTTTTTAATTATTATTATTAACATAGTCTCTTCTCTTTTTTTAAAAAACACATCCCCATTATTGTGTTACAGGTCAGCATCCTTAGAGTTCAATGTTGTCTTTCCTTAACACAAATCATAAATTCATTGGCATGCATTTGTCAATATAAATAAATTAACATATTTTTGTTTAAGAGCTCATGGAATAAAAAAAAACCACACTAAGAATACATCTTGAAATTATTGCTTTTTGTGAGTTTTCAAGAGAAATACCTTGGTTTTATCAGACTAAATAGGTGTATTTGGACTAATTTAGTCCATTACAAGAATTCAAGGACCATACACTAACTGTATTCCCAGTCTCAATCCTTTCTCCACTGGTTGTCACTGATGGATGCTCAGGAAGAAGTCCAAGAAGTAGAGCATGCACAGAGGATATCTGCACTAACTGTCCACCCAGTCTTATGCTACGGCATTCAGCAGCACTGACATGAAAATCTTCAGAATTCTGAAAACTGTAGCAGTTAATTCTACTTCAATCTAACTAGAATCTTGAACTCTCCACAATGTGCTAGAGATATCTTTGAAAAACCTCATCTTGAACACTTCCAGGGATGGGGCATCCACGACTTTTCTGGGCAGCCTGCTCCAGTGTCTCACCACCCTCATCATAAAGAATTTCTTAGTTATAGCCAGCCTAAATCTACCCTCTTTCAGGGTAGATTTCTACATCTAGAAGCAAATTAAACACTGCATTAGTACTGTTAAACAAATTTAATCACCTTTAAACAAATATTACCTTAAGCATTTTAGATAAAAGTTCAGATCTACAAATTGTTGTGAAATGTTACCCCTATACAAAGAGGTTTACATATATATATATGTATATGCACAAATACTGGACACATTCAATGTTGGAATAAGTTACTACAGCTCTACTGATACCGAAGTAGCTATATTGGTTTTGCCTAAAGAGATTTTTGGCTCTGTGAATCTAAGAAATGTGACATCAAGAGAGTCATTGGAAGAAGAGAACGACAATATATGTTATTTAAGTATGCAAAATTAAACCCCTGAATTAATTAAAAAAAAATAATTGGAAACCAGCAAACCATATAAAACAGAAAACCAAAATTATATTCTACTTGACAGAATATTGATGGCACAGTGACAATACTGGTTCAATACGCAGGTCATCACTGTCAGCTGTCCAAAACCCCAACATCAACAGTTCGTATTCCAATGTGATCACTTCTTTGCTAGCCTGGAGTGATGTTCCCTCCCACAGTTCCTGCTGTCTCAAAACGGGAACCAGGGTGGGTAAGACAGACACTTACCAAGAGGCAGCTCAAAGTCCAGCCTACCTGCCAAAGATCCTAACATGCACTAGTTTGACAAAATTTAAGGAGGGCTACTAAGAAAAAAGAGCTTGTATAAACAAGCCGACAGTCAAAGCTTGAGTGATGATGAACATTTGCAGCTTCCATTATGATCCACAGTAGCTACAGGTGCACAGCAAGCGTTTCGTTGTCTGGATTTGGCCCATACATGGTAAAGATATGTTGCTCATTAATGTGCCGTAGTTCATGAGTCTACAAATAGGAAACACACAACAAACGTGGCAAATGCATCGCTAAATGACACAGCAGAGTCTTCCTTTGCTCCCCGTTTTTCATTTTTTCTTGTTATGGGCTTTGATGTTGCTCTCTGGTTTGTCGTAAGGGCTAAATAATCTTGCCAATTGGGCACTTAAATATTCAGGGGAAATGTCAAGATTAATTTTCGTATTTTAAAACACCCCCAAAGCCACAGTGTATACCTTTCTGGGGCTGTTAACAGGAAATTAGTTTTCAGACCGGCCTGCAACTAGAACACTTCCACACATAAAGGTACTCAGGGCAGGCAGGTGGCAGGTTGTTAATTCACCCCTTGCTCGTTCCTAGAGGTGGCATGATAAAATGAGCCACATGCTTATGACTTTAATGTGCTTGGTGCTCAAAAACGGAGACAATTTCAGGACAAAACAGCATCCTTGCTAGCAGTTGGCTAAGACATCAAGAACAAGAAGAAGAATTTCTAAGACCTTATTGGTGAACATATGGCAGACTCTGATTTCCTTACTAAATCAGATGATATTACTAGAACTGGGTCATTATGCACACATTGTAATCTATCGTTAAGCCCAACAAAGTAATATTTAGCTAGTCTTTTAATTGTACTACTGGGATTTATCTCTGCTTTTCAAAGAAAAAAAAAAGTCCAGGATGGAAGAAAGAGTGGTGAGCTTTCAATAACAGGAGATTGCCAGTTTTGACAAATGACACTAACAGCTTATTCAGATAATGTTTGCATATATACATATTTGCACATCTTTTCAATGTTATTTAGGAGATAGGAAATGTTTAAATTATTCATTCTCTTCTATTCCTTCCCTGAAAAGCACACTTCTCCTCCCTGTATATGCTTTCAAAAATGCAAGTTAGCATCACATGTTTCAAATAATCTTCTAGTTTGTTCTACAAAGCCTATAGCCAGCCCACCGTTACCCGTATTTTCAAATGACCACGAGGACAGCATCATGCATGTGCATGTGTTAGAGAACACACGGGAAGGAAATTAACCTCTTGGCCTGGAAATCAAGCAGTCCCTCACAACGCCAATCCATGTGGCTACCAGCAACTAAAAGAAAGACTCATCCCTCTTGTCTGAGACTGCTAAGCAATCACACAGAAAGAGTTAAAGGGTGGTAGAACCCAGGGCTTCTAGGGGGTTTTTTTGGTTGTTGTTGTGGCTGTTTCTCGGTGTGTTTTTTTCTTTACCAATCCTTCCCACACGATTTCTGAGATACGGATGCTGCTGACATGGGTACTGTTTAACCAGGGCACGGGGCAGAAGGAAAGATGTGCAATTCAGCTGTAGGCCAGTCACCCCAAACCTGTTCAACACACTCATTTTGCAACGTGTTAAGCACAACTGCTCAGACAAATCCCATATCTGTCTCCAACAGCTGGAGATAAAGAATCCTGTTTTCTTTTCTGTCAGGGTTAATAAAACAACCAACTTATTAAATAGCATTTTGGCAAACGCAATGGATAATGAATCCTATTCTATAGTTAAAGACTTTTAACAATTACAAAGATTTATGAGCCCAGCATCGGAACGCACAAGTGCGGGAGAGCGAACCTGCTCCTGTTCAGCCCCACGTGGAGCGGCCAAGGCACACGTCCAGCCCGCCCTTGCCGAGGATGGGTGCCTCCAGAAGAGCCAGGAAAGCCTGGCAGGTAAATGTGCTGCTCAGGCCCGTGAGGACAACAAGATGGACACCCCAGGAGCCTGGGCCTTTGATGAAACAGCCGGGTACGTCAGATACCGTGGCCCCCCAGCCCATTGTTCCCCATCAGCTACAGTACATGTCTGGCATCTGGTTTGTCAATCATTGGATTCAATGGCTGTTTGCCTGGGAAGCTGCTGACGGGGGCTACGGGGGCTTGACAGAGCTTAATTACCGTACCTCATTAAAGGGCTTCTCATTCATACTCAGTAAGGATTCATTTGAGCAGACAGATATGTCTTTGTTAGATGAACTGAAAAACGTACTTTTAAAAAAATCCCTACCACTTACGTATTTACATTTGTTTGGTTAAAGAACTCTTTTCATTCTGCTGAAGAGAGAGAAAAAAAAAAAAAGGGAAAAAAAAGGAAAAAAAAAAACAGGAAAGAAATAAT
>WKFP01014996.1:307451-376874 GCA_011057875.1 Pterocles orientalis | reverse complement strand
TGGGGGGGTGGGGGGGGGGAAATCTGTTTCTATTAATGAAGGCTGGAGGGGTTAAAATTGGTTACTTTTCTACTGGCAAAGGCTTGGTTCAAAATGTCACTACTGCTTTTCCTTAAAAGAAAAGGTTAGGAAAATTTTGCACCTAACTTTTTTTTTGGTGCAGGTTTTCTGCTGTTGTTAAAGTGAAAAACTGCGAGGCTGGAGCCACAAGCAGCAGAGTTTAGTGCAGCCTCCCCAGAAGTGTATTGGCACTGGTGAGGACGTGGATTGTAGTCTTGTTCTCGCTGGTGATGTTCTTCCACCAAAGATAGCCTCGGCTTGTATTCACTGGCCACTAACAACAACCCCATCCTTCTGTGGACAAACTGACCAAAGAGGAAGGAAATACCTTTGTGATCTGCACAAGAGGTTCCACCTGACAGATCTCGGTGATAGTTTTATAATAATTATTTTTAGCATGTATTTTTGTTAAAATAGAAGTTCAAAAATCAGGATGGACAAAACCAGTGGTCCAAACTTCAGTTACTGACCATAAAGAAACTTCTGCCTAACATATTGGTGTTTCCTGATTTCTGAATATTAATTATATTGAGCTATTGAATGTGAGAGGGCACAGTAAACCTTTAGTCTGAGACGCCTTGGCGCTAAGAAAATTGCCCTTATAATATTTATTTTAAAAACCCCAGAAAACTGCATGTGTAGTGCTGATATCTCAGGAGGAATGACAATGTGAAAAGCCATTTGAGCTAGTCCTTAGTCCTGTTTACCCGTGGCTGATCTGGGTTAGAAGAATAAAAATGCTGAGAAAAATAAGATAAATTACATATCCTTTCTTGTCCCAGGCTGCTGAACTGCACGAGGCTGAGGTTTTCAGTGCCCAGCAGCTGCGGCTGACTTTTTTTTGTCTTTGAGCCTGCACTTTTGGAAATGCAGCAAGACATGAAGAGAGAACTGTGAAGAGACCTTGTGTGGTTAATATAGTTTTCCCTTATTTCTTTCTCAGAAATGGCTTCAGAAGAAATTAAAAAGGACATTCGCCTAAAGGCAGACACAGGGCACAGGAAATTTGATGCTGCACAGCTAAAGTTTGGCCAAATTATGAGCATCTAATAACAGGGTCTTTTATATATAATGCAAAGGATTTGGCAACTTCAGCTATCAGCAGAGGAATACAGAAGTTGGGGATGTGATATTTATTGCTGGTTTATGAAAGGGAGCAGCCAACCAAACCACAGGATTTTCAGAATGTATATTGACAGCTAACAACAGCCCAGCTCATCAGGGCCCCTCTGCCAGAAGAGTGCATCAGTCCTGTAATTGGGAAATAAGTACATCACTCCAAGTCAGGAGTCCCTACACTCTGTTGAGCTGAAGCAATTTCATCTCAGTATAATAAGGCACGAAGCTTAACATCATGTACACTAATAAAAAAAACTGTCTTTTTATAATGTGATCAAATTTGAGTTCCTGTTGGAGCAATAACCTGGAGTTTCCCGATACGTCTGCATTTAAAACCTCAATTATAGCTCTATGTTCCACACAGTTTTGCCTTGAATACATAACAGATGTTTATATTGAGATGAATGCTTTGTGGACCCAGAACTGTCATCAGACCTCTCATAATCACATTTTCACCTATGCATATGGTGTACACCTGTGGCTTGTTGGAATGGTACTCAATTGCAGTGTGGGAGGTTTAAAGACAGAACCGTATTTTTATTCTTTTGTAATATTTTTCATTCACATTCTGTTCCACTTTTTAATGATTTTTTTGATGTTTAGTGTGTAAAGCAAATGCATAAATACAAGAACAAACAAAGTTCTTTTAAAGTGGCACATGTCTCAGTATTTTGCATAGAAAAATACACATTTAGGTTAGTAATATCGTATGTAATATAAGGGAAGATTTGAATGTTTTGAGGAAATGTCATGGGACAGCAGTAGATTGCTCTGCTAACGATATAGAGAAGGATGCTAAGAAAACCACCCTAGAATACAAAGTAGAGGTATATCATATCCTTGTGGGTTTTGAAGTTTATCTATTTTTGTAAAGCAAATACACTTAAAATGTACTGCCAGGAAACTGCCAGGATCTATTTTTCATTCCCGATTTACAGACACATCTACTCTCTTGTGAAAGGTCTGCAGTGGTATATTTCAGCAAGGGCTTGCACACACCAAAACCACCCAACATCAGAACAGCAAGGGATGGGATTTAGACCGCTGTAGTCCACTAAGATGAGACATGAGATGTTGCTGGGAACTGCATCTGTATCATCACAGGGCTTAGTATGAAACACAGGGCAACTGCTGGAATGTGTGTGCTTGCCTGTGAAGACCATTCTCATTCAGAATAATCTTGATGCATAAAGAAAACAGCTGTTCCTAACGGGGCGAAAGGACCATCATGGGCCTAAACACAAGGATGGCTTCTCTTTGTTGCAGTCTGTCATTACCAAGTACCTGGTTTATTGTGCATCAGATGTCTGCTGAGTATAGTCAATGGAACGAAGAGTCGCCAGTAAGAAGGATTCACCAAGGCCTTCACGTAAGAAGAACAGAGACAAGATGGGGAACAGCTTGTTAATGAAAAATAGTGACATCCCAGTGGATCCTCGCTATGAATTTCGAAACTGTGTTCTGTGATTTTGCATTCATGGCCTTACTATTGGCTTAACCCAACACCTAATGAAACTGATGGGACTACTTCCTCCAGTCAATGGTTCAGCAACTAGTGCACAAAACCAGCATTTTCAAATGTGTGTGCAACTGAAGATAAGAACAATATGTTTCTTTCATTTGCAATTCCAACAGACAAATCCTTCTTTGAATTAATTAAAATTCCAATGAAGAATCTAACGTAACTCACCTTATCTAGCTCTTTTGCGTAAACTTAATATTAAATTATTTACTGGCCAAAATGCATTGCAGGTTCTTTAAAACATTCCACACTGTATGGTTGTAATATCAAAATTTGCAATCCATACAATGAAGAAGCACCTGCAAAACCTGAATAATAAGGATTCCTCTTTTTCTTTATCATACGCTCAATTGTATCTCCCTATGGTACAATTACAGATGGAATAAAATCAACAGGGAAATAGTGGGTAAGAGACACATGCTATAAACTTAACATTAGCCTTAGTAGGTCCTCATACATTTTCTGCAGCAGATTTTTCAGGTGGTTACGAGAAAGATGTAGGTTTCTCTGAACCGTATGAAATGCACCTCTGTAAGTCAAGTGGGTTCAAGAGTACTCTAAAAGTTTTAAACGATTGTGCTGTGTGGCTTGTTTGTCAAGATCAGCTAGCAAATTGCTTTCTGTGCTCCTAGGCTTCTTTTGTGCATGGATAGTTGTGCTAAGGAAAAAAAACCCTAAAAATAAAAACCCCCCAACAATCCTCATTTATTAAAGCCATCTCTTTAAAAAGGAAATATAACAATGGTGTCTTAATAGCAGAGTTTTATACACAGTTTTATATGGAAGAGTGAAATTGGTCAATCCCTAGAGGCATAACAAAATTTGATATGCTTAGGCTTTTTCCTGCTGGTGCTTATCTCTCTGGTATTTAATTTGCAACTTGTTAGACATTACTCATGCTGTTTGCCATTTTCTGCTGTTTTTCATATACAGTCAAATTAACTTTTTTTTTTACACTATAAGAAAAATGGAAAAGAAAGAAATTGTTATAACATCTTCTGTCACTTACAAGCCTGAACTTTGGATTTAAGCAGATGAGCAAAGGACTTAGGGTAGACAATAACAGATTACAAGCATCCGCTTCTGCCACAAACAAGGATAAAAATCCATAGCTGGGATCCAGTTTTCAACTCAGAAGATACGTGAAGACAGTTGTACACTGCAGTTTCAGCATTCACTGGAAGCTGCTCTGAGCTACTCACACAAAGTCAGGCAAAATCACCAGGAGGCTTGCATGGATGAACGAGGAACTCCTGCACAAACTTAAACTCAAAAAAGAAGCCTACAGAGGGTGGAAACAAGGAAAGGTAGCCTGGAACAAATACAGAGAAATTGTCCAAGCAGCCAGGGATGAGGTTAGGAAAGCTAAAGCCCTAACAGAGTTAAATCTGGCCGGGGACATCTAGGGCAACAAGAAGAGCTTCTGTAGGTACATTGAGGGTTAAAAGGAAGAGTAGGGAAAATGTAGAGCCTCTCAAGAAAGAAATGGGAGATTTTGTTACCCAGGATATGGAGAAGGCTGAGGTACTCAATGACTTTCTTGCCTCAGTCTTCACTGGCAAGTGCTCAAGCCACACCACTCAAGTTGCAGAAGGCAAAGGAAGTGACTGGGAGAACGAAGAACCGCCCACTGTAGGAGAAGATCAGGTGTGAGACCATCTAAGGAACCTGAAGGTGCACAAGTCCATGGGACCCGATGGGGAAGTGTCCGCGGGGAGGTGTCCTTGCCCATGGCGGAAGGGGTTTGAGCTATATGATCTCTAAGGTCTCTTCGAATCCAAACCATTCTATGATTCTATGAATCTATGAAATAAATAAATGCTTGCACTTACCTTACCATTATTCACAACTCATTGCTGCTGCTTTCTGTAGTTCCATAATTGCTGGAACTCCTCTTACAGAAAGAATCTGTGTAAGAAACCCAAAACGATTTTATTTAGCTCCAGACGATGATGTCTTACTCTGTGGTATGTATATTTAGGGCTTGGACTGATTTATTCTGCTGCAGCTGTAGCCACCTAAGATCTTCTCTCTAAATACTGTATGAAAAACAACATCCCACCCACAGCCTTGTTAATATCGACTTGTCTTTGTATCACTGCTGTAGTGCAACTTGGAAGTTGTCACAGTTAATACTACAGGAAAACTGTTACAGCAGGGGAGAGAGGGGCAAACACAGTAATGGATGTTACAGGAGATCCATTTTTCCTGTAATGAGACGGTGTATCACATCAAACATACATCTGGAGTTACAGTGATATCTTGGAAAGAAGAGAGTATCTTAATAGTATATATTTTCTTTCTCATTAGCTAATTATTTAGCAGTTAGTGCTACCCTGAAAGTAATTCTCTCTGAAATCCTTTCTTACACGAAGTGAAGCCCAAGGAATCCCATCAAAACAGGCTGACTTTCAAATTCTGAATGTCAAAACAATGTCCTCTTTGAAGAGCCACAGATCAGAACATTGTTTTCACTTTTGTTCAGGGAGTAACTTCAACCTACTGTGAGCGATGCACCAAAAAATTTAAAAACATTTTTGGGCAATCTGGGAAAATGAATTAATTGGTAATAAAATTAATCCTTTGCGGAGTAGTCTGCCATTCTGATGAGTATTATGTTAAAAACATCTTAGTTTAAAATAGCCTTTTTCTTCTTCTTCTTCTACGGAGTCACAGTGAAACGTCAGGAATATTGTCAGTGTGAAGAAAGCTATCATACCGCCACTTTGGAGATATGACAACATGGTTACAAAAGATCACTGGATTTTGAGAGATCTGCATGTACAGATATTTATTTTGCAGATGAGAGTATACCTGGAGTGGCCCAGGCACGCATTCCATGTCATTCGCACATCAGTCAGAAGTAGTCTATGTAGCACACAAGAGACTTTATTTTTTTTTCTGTATCTTCCTTCTTCTTGATAACTTTTTCAATGCTGAGCAGTTGGGTTTTTTATTATGAGCACTGCTTTTGGTGTTATCACATTCAGTCTTGATGTTTTTTGCGATCCAAAAAGAGTAGATTCACAGAAAGCTCCTCCCAGCTAGGGGACAGCTATCTAGTAAGCACAGTGCAACTTTCACTTTTCCTCAATGTTTTTGTGTGCCATAAAGATGTCTTTAAAATCCACAAAATGCGACTCTGCTTGCTAGGCAAGTTTGCACCCTCTTCTGGCCACGACTTTTTCTTTTTAGGCAGAAATCTTCTGATACAGGTGGATTCATCGTGAAGTTATTCAGCATTAATACCAACAGTTCATGCTGAAAAGTGTATATTGTATACAGGCAAACTCCTCCGTAATAGAGAAATACTCAAACCCCAAACCATTCAGATCTTGAAGGTCAGCCTTGTTGTTTTCAAAGGCTTCACATCTACACCTAAGTAAGAAAAAAAGGTATGTTTAAATAAATATTCTCCTGAAACTGTCATCTTCTAGATCTTCCAGCAGTCCTCTTATCACCAAGACAGAAGTCGTCTTTTTTCCTACGGTGAGGGACAAGGTCCATCAAAACTAGGCAAGTTTCTATGCTGCTTTTTTATCACCACATATATATCTTCAGCATGTATAGAAAAAAGGGAAAGTGCCATTTAAGAAAGTGAGGAAAAAAAACTTCTGTGGTTCTGTAACTTGTGCAAATATTTGAATAAACCAGCACCTGCTCCTATATTTCTCCTTGAGTCGTCCTACACTCACTGTATAAACAAGGAAACAGCTTTAGCTCAGATGGTACAAGAGCATAAGCCAGACAAGGTCTGTAGGTACATACTACATTGAGCAATAAACCTTGGCTGAAAAGAGCTGAATGGTTTGACTTAACCACCCTTAAACATCTACTGCAGCAGGATCTAAAGCAGCTGAGGCTCAGCTGTGGTTTTCATGACACTGCACTCACTAAAACTCTGCTGAATCTTTTTAACTAGAGGCGTTTCTTTTCCCCTTTTGAATGGCCATGGATATTTTACATTGCTGTCAGCTGAGAGATCTCCAATTTTTGCTGCCAGCTCACTATCTCTAACAACTTTCGAAAGATGCTCAATAATTACAGGTCACATTCAGTCCTAATGGTGGTCATTAATTTTTTACTTGAAAAAAAAAGATATTTTGTTAATTTTGGTGGGTTTTTTATAGTTCATGCATGGCCTAGGTTGTGATTCAGCATGTCTCAAACATACCTTAAACCTATTGTAATTTCTATTTCAATGCTGATCTGTATTTAATAGATGGTTCATGTTCTTCAACTATTTTTCTGGATTAAAATTAGAAACCAAGGAGAACCTCAGAGTCTCCTTATCTAATGGCCTACAAATACAGAAAATCCTTTGGAAATATTTGTGGAATTTACACCTCTGTTTCTTGGGTAATTGGGGAGGTATTATTTGCTCTGCTGATTTTGCAGTTGAATGTATCACTAAAAAGGAATTATTCACACGGCGAGTGCACAAGACACAGTATAAGTAGAAAACACACGCAGAATCAAGGCCAGAGCTGCTGGAGAGGCATTTGAAAAACTCCACTGGTCATGGCTAAAATGTTGCTAAAATTTCTTCAAAGGAAAGCTAGATTATTTTTTTTCCTGGCCATTTTCCCCCTTTTTCCAAAGACAGAAAATGTAGTAGGCACTGTTTTACCAGTCTAACCATTATAGCCCAGTAAAGTATTCCCTGATTGTTTCCTACTCTTTCCCTAGACTGCAGGTTTTAACATTAGCGGTCATCCCTAAGAACTTGAACCAACTTGCCATCCTATCTTCCAGCTAGTCCAACGGCCTAAGGTGCTGCTCAGCTGGAATAAAACTGGCAGCATCTGGCCTTAATCAGTGCCAACAGATCTGTTGTTTTCTTTTCCTTTCTGGAAAATCGTAATCTTTGATTAATAGGAACATTCTCACGGAAGTGTCGAAGCAGGATTCAGAATTTCACAAACGGTGGATACCACAAACAATCATGGTACAGCACAAGGATTTGAAATAGGGGGCTTTGTGGATCAAGCTAAGAGAACCTCCAGTCCTCTCATTTATTGGTTACCAATGCATGCTTTTAAAGAGAGAGGGTTTTATAATATTTATACTTTTTAATTTACTATATGCTTATATGGGGAAGATCTATAATAAAATCTGCACTTTTCCTCTAAAAGATCTTAATTTTCTTTTTTATTCTCAGAATAAATATGTGGCCAACACGACTCCGAGCTCCTGGCTAGCCTACACCTATGTATCCTGTAGTTTATTGGTGAGTCATTGGAGGTTCTCACAAAAAGTAGACTGCCTGGGACTACAGTGCCCAGAAGTTACGGATGTTTTCCAAAAGCCTCAATAAAGGCTATACAGCAACTGTTTTTCTGCTATTCTGGATGATGGGGGCAGGGGCTAGAGGCTTGCACAGGATCAAAAAGCCATCATTTTCACAACAGTAAATTTCACTGGTTCCAAGATTGCTGCAGTTTCCTTTTTATTGCAAATACATCAAACTGTCTCTGATATATCTAGCATGTCAAGGCTGAAAAAGGTTCACACATCAGATGCTGACTTTGAGGGGGTGTTTAGAGGCAGAGGGGGAAGTTGACATAAGGTACAAACAGTCTTTCAGATGCACTTAAAACATGCCATTTTTATGATTCTTCCTTTTTTATTTTTTTAACAGGCAATGGGGGATTAGGATAGCAGTGTCAAGAAGGCTGGCAAGTATGCTCCTTGATTTCAAAGGACCTGGATATCTCTCCCTGAGCATATATATATATATTTTTTCCATTTCTAATAAGCAGATTCTGTTGCTGGTTAGATCAACTTGTAGTTAATGATTAAATTTCCATTACTGTTACTAATATTTTTAAGTTGGAATTTGACTTTTACTGACAACTTTTTTTTTTCCTCTTAAATGAAACTGTGGACTCAGCTATGATAGAACCTTTGCCATGTTTTTGAGAAGATATCCAAGTTTCTCTGAGCACGGCATGTAGAAAAATGTTCTGTAATTCCATAACATGGCATATACAAATGGCATCTTTACCCCTTTAATGTACAATCCTTTCATTCACTTACCATTTTCTTTCATTTGTCAATCTGATTTCAGGTTTGGTTGAGAAAGAACTATCTTTGTTGGAGACATGGACAGTGGGATGGAGTGCACCCTCAGCAAGTTTGTTGATGACACCAAGCTGTGTGGTGTGGTGACACGCTGGAGGGAAGGGATGCCATCCAGAGGAACCTGGACAGGCTGGAGAGGTGGGACCATGCCAACCTCATGAAATTTAACAAAGCCAAGTGAAAGGTCCTGCACGTGGGTCGAGGCAATCCCAAGCACAAATACAGGCTGGGCAGAGAATGGATAGCGAGCAGCTCTGAAGAGAAGGACTTGGGGGTATTGGTGGATGAGAAGCTGAACATGAGCCAGCATGAGCCTTGCCCCAGAAACCAACCGTGTGCTGGGGGCATCAAAAGAAGCATTAGCAGCAGGTCAAGGGAGGTGATTTTCCCCCTCTGCTCTGCTCTCATGAGACCCCCACCTGGAGTACTGTGTTCAGATGTGGGGCCCCCAACATAAAAAAGACATGGACCTGTTGGAGAGAGTCCAGAGGAGGCCACGAAATTAATCAGAGGGCTGGAGCACCTCCCCTGTGAGGACAGGCTGAGAGAGTTGGGGTTGTTCAGCCTGGAGAAGAGAAGGCTCCGAGGAGCCTTATCTTTGACTGTGAGAACTTGACAAGAGCTCAGATGTAGCATGAGGTCAAGACCTCTTTCTTTGTAGTGACTCTATATTTGACATCCTTGGCAGCCAATCAGTCATATATTTTTCCAAAGCTACTTCAGTGCAGTAGATGGCATCAGAATGTTTTAAATCAAATTTGTGTCTGAAAACTATTCGGTAGGAACTCAAATGGAGCCAAAACCAGCAGGAGCAGAACTAGAGAATTTCTCCACATGTTATGTCTCTGTCCTCCTGTAATAGCAGTGCCATCAGCTGCCTACGCTAGAATGATCACAATACAATGCAAGAATGTATTTGTCATGTTCTAAGGTCTTCTCCAACAAGCTTCTGAGAAATAGAAAAGCCCAGCAGCCTGAACACGCAGAAAACAAGAGATTGGAGGTCTGCATAGTGTTAACTAAGCGTCCTTAGCTATCACTGATTTACCTGCTGCTTAGTACAACTTCAAAAATAAGGTGTCAGCAAAAGAAATACTGGAAAGTCACCGCTGGACTCACAACCCTTCACACCAGTTCCCTGCCAGTCTCCTGTCACAATTACCTAGTTCAAGCTACACTGGATTTCCACATTGAGGCCTGGAGTCTCAGAACATTAACCATTGTCAGGTGATTAAATGTTGACTTGAAATATGGACAACTGTGTACTACCTGTTGTAATACCGTACATATTCACATAGGCAATGCCATTTGATTAAAATGCTCATTCTATGAGAAAAACGTCTATTAAGAAAGGAGAAAATGAGATGTTTTGTCAGTCTAGCTCTTTGTTTTCATTCTTAATGTGGCCAGGTGCATAAAGGCCAATATTATAGATCTATATCTTTATGCGCTAGTTTGATAAGAGAAAATCAGGTAGGTAGCTCATGACCATATAGGACTATGCTTTAACTAAGTAAAGAAAAATACTGCATATCTAAAAGAACCAACCCCAAATTGATAACTCCCTCTCCTCAAAAAAAAAAGAAAAAAAACCAACACCATCACCATCATTTCTAACGGTCCTCCATAGTGACACTGGAAACTGCAGGTGTTCAGTTTATTTTCTGTGTAAGATATTTATCATTGTAGTAATTTCTAAAGACAATGATCACTATGTATCCTTTCAACAATATGACAAACGCATTTGTAAATGGATTTAAACAGTCACCCAGAGAAACAGAAGGAGGTACTATATTTTCCATGACCTGTATTTCCATTGCTTTCCCCTTGGAAAGCTTTCTGTTTTAGTGCCTCCAAAGGAACCGACTAAGAGGTCATACACGGAGTAGCACAGAATTAAGCGTACTAAGCATACTGTGATGTACTCAAAGCCCCACGCTTCTCCAAAAATCCCATCAGTTTACTAACTCCCTTTCCCAATCCAGTCAACACAATTTTCCCTACATGAGTTAAATTCACAGCGTTAGCTTCAAAATGCCTTTCCCTAAACCGGAGATTTCCACAAGACTGCCGATGTTTGTACTGACAATGAGCAACCACACTGTAAAAGTTACCCAAAAAGAGCTGATTTCAAGTCTGTAGCTATATTTTCTTCTCCTGCATTCAAGGCTTAGTCCATAAAATGTCACACGTATTACATTTGTCTGGTGAAATGTATCATTTCTGGAGATTTTGGTCAAAATTATTTAATATAAATACTAATGCTTGTATTTTAAAATACGCTTAAAACATCCAGTGGAATTATATTAAATACATATATTTTTTCTATCAGCTATCACGGACCTTCTTCTATAAGGAAGCAATCAACACACACCCCAGACCTAACCTAGCTCCAAAGCAGTGACCTGTGGGTTGATCTTTAATTATAATGCGAGATTTTCCAGAACAGCTGAGCTTTGTCAGTTTTTCCTAGTATTGCCCTTCCTGCAGAGGCAAGTGCCTGTGCTGCAGGAGAGGGTGAAAAACTTTTTAGGTATTTGACTACAGGCAAGTACATGCCTGAATTCCTGATTCTCAAAGGCAAACGTTTGATCCCCTGAAGTGCTGGGTTTGACTCTCACTAGTTTTGATTATGTGGCCACGAATGTTGTTGGCAATCAAAACATGATGCAGTCCCTCTCTCCAGTCCGTTCCAGTAAATTTTCTCAGTGACCTCCACTGACAGAAAATACCATGACGAATAAACTCCATGTACATGTTTCCTCTCATTGGCTTTAAATATGACAACCTGTGATGCGAGAGTCCAAAAGCAGAATGGGATGAGCCTCGTCACAGATGAAATGAATGACAAGAAGAGTCAGCAAAAATCTGAAGCAAAGAGCCCTGTGATCCCTCAACCAAGTTCTCTCTTCTTGTGTGCTTTTCTTCTTGTAGCTCTAGAGAAGACCATGAACAGAAATATTACAGTCCTGATAAGATTTTGTGCCTATTGAGACACTGGAAATGAACAGAGAAGCAGAAACTCTGACAGTTTTTCAGAGTCTCAGACTCTCTCAGTCTTCACTTACCATTACTAAGAAAATGACACTGAATCATTCCTGCTGCTGCCACCAGCAAACCATGCAACAAGGAACATTTGATTACACAAAACATATTTGGGGTCTAATGGTTACGTAGCACAGAGGTGCATCTACCACGTGGTTGTTGAGACTGTAAAATTACTCTGAATAATCAGCCATTGTTCATTTAAAGGCAATTTGCCAAGACAAAAGCCAAAAAAGAAAAAAAGCATACCCTCAAAAATATTTGGCATAGTACCCTCAGATTATGAGTTTATTAGCATACCTGAAGTATTTTAGGTGTTTGAGATGTATGTTTCTGCTTTGCTACTTCTCTTGGACTCCAAATTGATAAAACCATGTTTAAGAATTTGCCCTGGTGAAGTCCTCAGCTAGACCGGACAGTTTTATTAAATTAAACTAGGATGGATAGTTTTGCCACCAGGTTTTGGCTTGTTTCACCTTCAGCTTTTCATAAAAAACACAACAAAAACAAAAAAATAACACCACTGTGGCTGACTTATTTCCATTTCGATCAAATGTATAATTCATTTTTTCCCCAACTACTAAATTAGAGAAATATTCATGGAATTGTTTCTGTTTATTCCTGCTGGTGTGGAATTCCTCTTTTAAAAGCACACTAAACCTGGGACTGCAGGAGTATCACAGGATTCCTTTAACACACAAAATTGGTCTAATAAAACTCAGTGTAACTCCTGGTTACAGTAAATGTCTTCAGGGATACCTTGTTTTAAGAGTTAACATCAGCTATTTATCCCTTTAATAAATGTACTGACCTTTTTCCAATTTCTAAGAAGAAGCAGGCCTGAAGTTTCAAAGTTATTTTAAGAATAAACAGTTAGGTAACCTCTGCAACAGAGGATCTTCACTTGGAAATGTCACAGCGATGGCTAGGTGCAGGCAGAGAGCAGCCAGGAAAAGAGAACCTTTATGTGAGTTTTACTGCCATCTGAAGTCTTTGCGCGGACGACCTGAGGCATAAACTGAGATATTTTGACTCTTTTTTTCTTTTTATTTAAATTGGGATTCTAGAAAGCAGGACTTCTGAGCCTCAGTGAAAATCACTCCAGTTCATCAAGAGAAAAAGTTATTGACTAGTTTATTTAATTATATTTCTACAGAGAATCTGGTGAGTTCTGTGCAGGTAAAAAAATATAGAGAGAACAGTGTTCAGCTTCAAAGAGCATGAAGGTTGGGAGGGTGAAACACAGTTTACTGTATGGAACCTTTTTTTTTTTTTTTAATTTGCCTTGATGGAAGTTGACAGCTCAGCCTGTATTTCAGCTCTGTCCACGGGTAGTGAAATGTGTGAGAAACCAATACTCTGAAAATTCTCATATGCATATGAAAAATCATGGTATGAAAAGAGGCCAAGGGATTAGGACAAGATAAATTTATACTAAGCTTTACACATTCCATTGACAAATTTGCTGGTTTTGCGTTGTTGCCTCCAACCTCCTGGTTACCGAGGGGATGACATTAAACTGGGGGAAAATGGCTTATTATGTGTGATAAATTCAAACAAAGATGACGCACTTTACCCACCAAGTATATCTAAGAAATTGTGAGGAAATGTCAAGCATTTCAAAAGAAAGCTGCCATAAATTCTGATGCTGGAGACTTTTAACGAATTTCTGCCAGAGTAGAAAGGTCTCTTTGTTTGGACTCAGCTGACACTCAGCGTGTGGAATATTATGAGCTCGGGGGTCACATAAAAGCTACGGGAGAAAGAAAGAAAACTGTGGATGTGACAAAACTCAGGCACTAGAGGGCTAAGAACTGGCATGAAGAGTTTACATCGACTCAGTGCAGACGGTACATGGGAATCGGCACTCACTTGTCAAAAAGGTTCAAACACAAATGTCCACCCCCTTGTGCTCGCTCCCGCTCATTCCTACTGCCCCCAGTATGTGTGCTTGGTCTTTAGGCAAGAGTTGATTTGTCCCAATTTTATTCTTCCTTGTGTTATGGTAAACTTCTAGGAGAGAGGAAGGATTTGGGGGAAAAGGGCGGGGGGATCCAGAGCCTGGAAAACCTCCTGTCCTGCTGATGTTACATAATTGATGAACAAATGATCCCACGTTGTGTCCCTGATTCAGGTCAGGAGGTGGCAGGAGGAGGAAGTGCTGTCAAATGTTTGAAAGAAAAAGGAGGTAGAGGAGTAGCAATGAGACCCCCTGCCACTGTGGCAAATTAGCTATTTCACAGCCGTGTTTACACTATATAGTGCTTTTCACATGCTGACCCCTTGGGTAGAGGCAAGATGGAAAAGGCAAAAATGACAAAAATTATAAGCTAAGGTGGTGAAGAAGAGCAAATGAAACAAATATGGAACTCCCTTGCTCCCCTCCTGCTTCTGTACACCCAGCACTACTGGGTGTCATGGAGGAGAGATGGCAGTAGCCTCCTCATCCCCAAAACCATCTCAGCAATGGCTCTTGCACATGGCCTCAGAGGGGTTTTTGGTAACACTACCTTTGAGCAGGGGCGTAGTATGACAAGACACACTTAATTTGAAGTGTTTACAGACTGTGTAGCTTAATAAAATCAATAAGTAACTGAAAATTCATTATGGAGAGAGCTTGTTTTAAATTTACAACTTTGTTTTAAATCTAAAATATTGTCCTTCTTATTTATTTATTTCAAGGAAAAAAAAAAGAAGGAAAAAATAATCCCAGCAAGAACAACAGCACTGCACTTCTGCCCTCTGAATATCGCTCAGTCAGTTCCAGAGACGCACAATAGCCTGCACCTGCCAGAAAAAGCCACCTCTGTTTGGGGGTGACATAGTTTTTCCCAGTCTCTTTGATGAAGGATTATTCATTACACCCTGAAAAGGGGACGTATGCACTATGTAAACCAGCAGATTCCACCTCTTCTCAGGATTTAGCCTTATCAATGAAGTACATAATAAAAAGAACAACATAAATTGCATCCGAAGTGTTGTTGTCTAGAAGATCTTTCAAGAGAGTCTCCTTGCTCTAGCTGACAGGTCCCTCTGCCTGGAGATCTGCATCTGCTTCTTTCCTGCCCCCAAGGTCTCAACAACAGTCAGCGGCTTCACTTGGGCATCTGGTACCCGTCAAGAGAGAGGATCCATGGGAGAACCTACAGCCCTGTGCCACCCATGCATTTTACCCAGCTCAGAATCCTATAGTACCCATCCCCTCTAAAAAATGGTATGCAAAATTTAAATAAATCGCATATTGGCCCAGAAAGACATTTTTAGCCTTTGTCATTCCAGTGGTTGTTATACACCATTATAAGGGCATTGATATACAACTAGGCTATGCATATCACACATGACTGCATGCTCTACTATAAATAGGTGTATATTCCAGTATTCTTGCCTGATACTTCGAGCATGTGGGTAGTCCCAAAATAAGCATGTGAAAGGATGAAAAATGATGGGCCTGAATCACCCCGTCTCCCGCAAAAACAAAAGCAGCCGGTGAGGCCCGCTCTGGCTGACAAGCATTGATGGCAACACAAGCATTAGCCCAAGGCTGAAGTGTTTTGATAATCCCACCTATAATGACTGTCTGGAAAGTTGCCAAAATTCATGAAAATGTGTTCATATTTTTCTTTTTTCAGCCTAGCATTTTGATTCATAAGCTTACTATATTAACAGCACTAATAATGAACAGCCATCTCACCGATTACTTTGACATGAGGTTAAACATAACCCTTCCCTTACTTAGGGAAAACCCATTAGCTTTTACAGACATTGAGCATCTCATGTGTGACGTTTTAGCAAAACACAATTTGAATGTTGGGATTGGAAGCCCAAGTATCTCCACTTGAACCGACCAGTCTTCCAGCTTCATTTGTCAGGAACAGGGCCCTGTTCATTTACTACTTTATCACATTGGCCAACAAATCTCTTCATCCCCGGCTAAATAAGACTTCATATAAAAGACCACATTCTGTCTGCAAACCTCTCTTTAGGCACTTACATATTATTTTTAATTCTCCAGTTCAATCCTTTCTCAACAACTGCAAGAGCTGAAACATCTGTCATTTCTCAATCCAGCAATCCCTAAAGACTTGTTCCCAAATAAAGAAACACAAAGGCTGATTTTTATCAGTGTGTTTGGCAAGATGTGACCACAATGTTTTCTGCAAGTCAGAAGATTTGACAATCCTTCAGTGAATCTTGGTTAAGCCACAAATCGCATCCCTCTGTAGAGCAAGTATTATTGTCACATAGCCACACAGATGCATACAGAGAGTTAACAGGATCACTGACAATTCCCTTGTCCAAAGCCTGCAACTTGTTTTCCTAATACAAACATTTTTTTAATTATTAATAATTAATGAAGTAATGATGGGGCTCAGAAATCAAAGTTTTGGTTCTCCATTTAACTCCAGAGCTTCAGTGTTAAATATACTTCAGCTTGAGAGTAATCTAGGCTAGATGGGGGGGGGGGGTATGTACTGCTACTCTGTCCTTCCTGAATACATTCAAGAGCAAAAGTCAGCAGTTTATCCCTTCTGATACCCATTGCTGTGCCTTGGGATGGTCCTGACAGGAGAAAGAAAGACAATCTTTGCATGTGGTTAAGAGCAGTCAGAGCCAAAACAGCATGGAGATCATTACAGAGGATGGAGCTGGAATGGCAGTGAGAAGAAAATGAGGACAAAATCCTTCTGCAATTTGCCAGTAAGCAAGGTAAGCAGCTTTAATTAATTACTTGCTTCTGCAATCCCTTCTTTTATATATGCTTTTACAGATACATAATTTACATTTAATTTCTTTACATTACTGTGATAACTCTACAAAGGATCAGTGTTGTGCTCTGGGTGACTGCACCAGAAACCAAAATCATAACTACATTCATACGTCCCTCGTCCTTCCACTTCCCAACAGCCTTCCATTAAAAAAGAAAACCAGCAGACCAGGGAAGATGCTAGTGGCCTTGCCCTTGCCCTGCTCAGTCACAGTCTCCACCTCCCCGTTGCCAGCAAGTCGTTACAACGTCCCCCCGCCAGTTCCCCTCCAGTTGGGTCTGGCTCCCTGATTTACTTTCTCTTTTCAAGTCTGGTGCTTGTTTAGGTCCAGCAGCTGGGAAACGAGGGCTCCATCCTCATTTCCGCTGCCCAGACCCATTCTCAGCTGCAAGAACCAAAATAGCCTGTAGGGCTCCACTTTTCCTTATACAAATGCTACAGGAATTTTCTTCATCTGCTCTAGAAAAGGGTTCCAGTTTGAGAAAGCAAGTAAGTAACGACAGTTTTAGAGCAGAAAGCACCAAATAGCCCCCAACGATCAGCAATGCTACCAGACCTACCTAAAATATTTTAGGAATTACATAAAGGTGGCTGGCATTTTTTTAACTAAAAAATAACATTTATCCCTCACTTCTTTTAGTCAATATTTTCCATTTTAAACGGTTCTAAATATCATTGTCAAGTCACAGCTAGGTAGTGAAATATCCAACAGAAGCTGAAGAAGAGTGATACTCTACTTATCAAATGTAAAGATGTCTCCAGAAGGGGACCTGACTTCTAAAAAAAAAGCACCTGCCTTCAACTTTGGGCATAGTGGAATATCCACATGACTGCAGTGGAGGCAATGTTGCTGTTTACAAATAAACTGAAATAACGTCTCGGTTTATTGCCCTTTCAGGCCCTATATTGTAAAAATTTCCTCAATACACAGAAAAAAAACACAGAAGCAATCTGTTCAGTGCTTGCACTGGAAGGAAGAAGGGTCAATACATTTATTTTCATCTTTCATACAAGGAACTGAGGAAGACTAGGGAGCGATAAGAGTCTCATGTTTACTCAGTTGCATTTTATTTAACAAAAGTCCCTGATGTTGCAGAACACCACGTTGTTGTTTTTGTTAAATAATTAAGGCTGTCGAGGAATCTGTTTCACAAGCCAGGTGCAAAATTAAAAAGTTCCAGGCAGAAAACAGGAGATCACTGTACTCTTGAAAGCAAGTAGATACCAAGTAAAGATTATATAGCAGTACTTACTAAATTTTTTAACACCTTCCAACAAAAGCTGAAGCAATGAAACAAGGCAATTACACAGGAGTAACAGAGAACAAGAGATGTCAGTGGTCATGCCCTGCCAATAATGTTCTGGGGATGAAGTGAAGTTCCTGATAAAGCAGAATAATTTAGAAAAACTTTAAATCAACTGCATAGCTACACTTTCATTTTAAATCAATTCTCTCAAAGTGCCCCTCCTTCTATATCTGACCATGGCTCACTTTCCATCAACAGATGTGGGACCAAGGTTTGTTAGAGGAAAAGTCTTATGAAAGCACATTTCAAAGTCTCCTGGGTGAGCTATCATAGAAGCTTAATTTTAACTTTTTTCAAAGATAATATTTACATATTAAAGATAATGAAGCACTGGGATGGATTGCCCAGGAAGCTAGTGTTTTTTCTGTCACTGCATTGTTTTTAAAAGCAAGTGAGACACATACTGTCAGGAATGGTTTATGTTCTGTTGATTCTGCTTTGGGGCTGCGAGATGGGGCAGGTGACCTCCTGGGGTCTTTTCCAGACCCTTTTTTTTTAATGATCCCACGTGTGTTGAATAGGAAATAGGATTATATCCTATTTTAAATCCAAGCAGCAGCAAATTCACCACAACCTGTACGTTAAATTAGATGAGAGTGGTGTTTGCTGCTCCTTGAAATAAAGGGAGAGGGTAGAGTCATTTACAACTTCCTCCCTGTTTTCCAACCTCTACCCTCACAGTGAAGAGACTGAAATAAGTTGAAGAGCCATGGCTTTCTCAGAAAGGAAACTATAACTGACATTTGCTCAGACTCAAGACATGCAAGTTATTTCATCTTGCCCATGGACAACTATCCATAACTTAGACTTAGAATTAAAAGCATTAAAGGCAAACAATCTGTTTCTTGTCTTGATGAAATAAGAAAGAAAAAAACCCCAAACCACTAATTCTGCCATTATTTTTCATTTTTTCTATAGGTAAAATTTAAATCAGAATGTTCAGTACCTAACTTTTCTACCACCTCAAAAGGCAACATACTGAGCTCTTCTGATAAACTTTCAACCACATTGTGCAAACTACTATGTTAAACTCATTGCTAATAAATATATATCACAATTGCAGGCTTTTCCTAAGGCTGGTAAAATCTTCTGGTTAATCAGAACCACCAAAATGATGGTTAGAGTAGATTTTAGAAACTATTTCATACATCACTGTCTCTATTTTAAAGTAGATGTACAGGTGTCATATTTACAGAATTTATTAAAAAGGATGAGTAAAACCTGAGACGTTCTTGCATGGCAAGCCATGGAGACCTATACAGAAAGCATCCACCCTTAAGGATGCATTTTCAGTAGCAAGAACAGACTTACAAAATAGTGCAGCTGTACCATTATGGTGCAGCTCAAATGAAAGTTACTGAGTAGTGAACTCCATTTCAATGTTTAACTACACATGTATCAGTTTTTTTTCCCTTTAACATTTAAATTTAGTAATTAGTTTCAAAAAGAAAATACAATTTATTTGCTACTGTCTGACTAGCAAGTTCAAACATGGCTTCCTACGCCCTAATCAGTCTAAGTGTATAGTGATTATTGACAGATACCTAAATGAACTATGGTTCATGTTCCCAAAACTAGTTTGCACATTAGCCCAGAAAGCCAACTGTATCCTGAGCTGCATCAAGAGAAGCATTAGCAGCAGGTCGAAGGAGGTGATTCTTCCCCTCTACTCTGCTCTCGTGAGACCCCACCTGGAGTACTGTGTTCAGATGTGGGGCCCCCAACATAAAAAAGACCTGGACCTGTTGGAGAGAGTCCAGAGGAGGCCACGAAATTAATCAGAGGGCTGGAGCACCTCCCCTGTGAGGACAGGCTGAGAGAGTTGGGGTTGTTCAGCCTGGAGAAGAGAAGGCTCCGAGGAGACTTAATAGCAGCCTTCCAGTACCTGAAGGGGGCTACAGGAGAGATGGGGAGGGACTCTGTATCAGGGAGTGTAGTGAGAGGATGAGGGGTAACAGGTATAAGCTGAAAGAGGGTAAATTTAGACTAGACATTAGGAAGAAATTTTTCACTGTGAGGGTGGTGAGGCAGTGGCCCAGGTTGCCCAGAGAAGCTGTGGATGCTCCATCCCTGGAGGGGTTCAAGGCCAGGCTAGATGAGGCTTTGGGCAACCTGGGCTAGTGGGAGGTGTCCCTGCCCATGGCAGGGGGTTGGAACTTGATGATCTTTAAGGTCCTTTCCAACCCAAACCATTCTATGATGCGATGATTAACAGGAAATACGATTTTGCAGTTGATGGTCTTTGAACTGAGATTGAAGGGGGGCTTTTTAAAATCTGTCCCTAAAGGCAATTATTATTAATTTGAATAAAATTTTACTGCAATAAAACAAATAAAATTGTTGTATATTTACAGTATATCACTCTTCACACACTGTCTTACTAAACATCATCTGGAAGTTACCAAGCTTTCTTATTAACACTCCAGGTCCTTTCAGTGATGAATTCTTTCTTAGAATATAGGCTTTCATGGCAGTTATTTCTACAGTACTCAAATTCTGACGTGTACATGACAAAGAACAGAACACTTACAAGCAATGAAACCTGTAACTGAAATTAAATATCAGCTTTGAATCTTTGTTTCATTTCCCTGTGCAATTAGGTTTCAAAATTCCGTCTAACTTGTATAGATCCTTGTTAAAATACTTAGAAAAAGTAAACACTGTTATGTACTCATAGTATTCTTCCAAAATTTCAGTGAACATTTACATACAACTTTTGTATGTGCATTCTGCCGACTATCATTTCAAACTTTGATTCTTTTATGTGAATCTCAACTGATTTGACCAGGCATCACAGTGATGCTAAAAAATTACTGTATCAACACACAGCTCTCTCCGAATGAACATGAATATGACGTGGGTTTGGAAAAGAAAGAAAAACTGAATTCTGTGTTGCTTGTTTAAAATCTGTAGTAGGAATGCCAGTAAGAAAAAAACTGAGGAAGCTTCTGAAAAAAAGCTTCTTTTAACAATGAATCAGAAACAGAACTGTATTGTACTGATGCCTATGAAGATTTTAATATTTATCAAGATCCAAAAACCGTTGCTTACATTCATTCCCCAAAACAGATCTTGACTGAAGCATCACATCATGGATCTTGCATCACACCGTTACATTTCTGATAGTCACGCTCTTTTGCGGAGTTTTAATTCACAGGACTCCAGGTGGCTCAAGTCCCTTGGTTACTCAAAGTCAGCATGACCAAATTGCCCCTGTTCCCTTGCAAGTTCATTGTCTCCAGCATCATTGAGAGATGAATCTCCAAAGCCGGACCTTAAAAGAAGGCCTATAGTCTCTTCCGCAACAGCCTTTGCTCCTTTTCCTGTCATTTCCTCCTCAGGAAGAGAGGTGAACATCATAGGTCTGAGAGACACTTCACCCATGGGCTGGATAAAGAATTTCTCTTTGTGTTTTCTTGTTGTCCTTCATAACGGAGAATAGCTATGAGGGGGATGAATGCCAAAGCAATGGACCTGATGCAGAGGAAGAGAAAGTGGTTAAAACTTGAGGTTTGAGAGTCTTCATTAATGTGACAGTAATGAAGGCCCATCCACTAACTGGAAGAGGCTGAGGTTGGAAGGGTGTTCTGTTTCAGGAACTCTTTAGGAAGAGTTTTTTCAAAATGGCAGTCTACTTGGAGACATTTGATGTTCCTCCAATACAACAGTTGGATCTTCACTGACTATAACAGAATTATTGCTGAGTTTTTTCCCTAACAATCCGTTGTTCCCTGTTGCAATCTCCTTGTGCGACTCAGAGTATCATGGTTGACCCTTCCTTCCCCTTCCTGCTAAAGCTAGCTGCCATTTGTCACTTCCAGCTTCCACTTGCTGCATTTATTTTAGTAAAACAATGCCCATTTTAAAATGTTGTAAGAAACGATCATATTTTCTTCCGTTAATGTTTTGTGAATAATTAATTCCACAGTCTGGATCCTACATACCTAGTTTCAGCCTGGGAGGAATTCTTATCAGATGTATAAGCTCTGGAAAATAAGGGGTTTTAGCAGAAATGCTATCTTTAAATTAATTATTGCACTGCTAGCAGGCACCATTATACTGTAATAGTTCATGAAAATTCACAGATAGCAGTAGATTACATCAATTGTAATATGACTTTTTATGTTATGTTCTACAAATGATGATAATTTTCAATGGTTTCAATGTGACTTACATAAGAATCAGCATAGAGGACACCAGGAGGCAACCTGGAAGAAAGCATCAGCAGCCACCCCAGACTGATTTAGGTACAGTGGTACTTTCTGAACCCTGCTGCATTTATTCATGCTTTTAATTTTTTTTTAAATTTTCTTTTTCCTCTTTCCCCACCCCCTGCCAAATGACACTGCATGAAACAATTCTGTCTCTCTAAAATCCATCTAGTCACAAAGGTAGTACCACTGGATGATTACTACAAAATGGCAATTAGTTTTCTCAAAAAACACCCCACTTCTTTTTTTGTAGTGTAGAAACAAATGTTAAGTCTAGACTTGGCTTTCTAGCACAGAATAGAATAAGTTATAAGAGACCTTTGGAGATATTTATTCCAACTCCAGCTCAAAGCAGGTTCAATTAGATGAGTTCTGAGTATCTGCAAGGATGTATTTTCCACAACAACTCTTGGCCATCTGTGCCAGCATCTGATTACCCTCATGGTGAAGAATTTTTTCTGATCTCTAATCAGAATTTCCCTTGTTGCAACATGTGACCATTGCATCTTGTCCTATCAATGTGTGCCTCTGAGAAGAATTTCTCTCTGTCTTCTCTATGCCCTCCCATTAAGCAGCAGTAGACAGCAAAATTATCTCCCTCAGCCTCATCTTCCTAATGCTGAATAAACTCATTTCTCTCAGGCTCTTCTCATACGGCATGTCCTCCAGCTCCCTGACCATCTCTATGTCAATGTCTTCCTCGTATTAGGAAGCTTCAAACTGGACACATGCCACAGTGAGAGGAAGAATCACTTCCCTTGACCTCCTGGTTGCCCTTCCACTAGTACATCCCACTGTGCATGTGGCCGTCTTTGCTGCAATGGCACACAGCTGAGTCATAGAATCACGGAACGGTTTGGGTTGGAAGGGACCTTAAAACTCATCCAGTTCCACCCCCCTGCCATGGGCAGGGACACCTCCCACTAGCCCAGGTTGCTCAAAGCCTCATCCAGCCTGGCCTTGAACCCCTCCAGGGATGGGGCATCCACAGCTTCTCTGGGCAACCTGGGCCACTGCCTCACCCCCCGCACAGGAAAAATTTCTTCCTAATGTCTAGTCTAAATCTCCCCTCTTTCGGCTTATACCCGTTACCCCTTGTCCTCTCACTACAATCCCTGATACAGAGTGCCTCCCCATCTCTCCTGTAGCCCCCTTCAGCTACTGGAAGGCTGCTATTAGGTCTCCTCAGAGCCTTCTCTTCTCCAGGCTGAACAACCCCAACTCTTTCAGCCTGTCCTCACAGGGGAGGTGCTCCAGCCCTCTGACCAATTTTGCGTCACATTCAACCTGTCCACCAGGATCTCCAGATTATTTTCTGCTATTATCTGAAAAGCAGCCCTGTCCTGCACTTTATCAGTCACTTTTCTCAACTAGGTATGTCCCACAAACTTCAGTTAAACAGTATTGCTCCAGCTACACCCCCTGAGGGAAGTGACTCTTAACTGGCTACCATCTGGACTTTCTACCACCAACCAAAACCCTTCAACACCAATGGTCCAGCCACCTCACCTTAACATCCACTTACCCAATTTGTAGATTGTGAAAGACTGTGTATGTCTTTCATGTGTTTGGACATTGCTTTCAAGAGATGTGTTCCATAACCTTCCCAGCGTCCTTCACTGTAATAATTTATTCACCTTACAGAGGTGAGGTTCATTTCATTTGAGACTAGAAGGCACAGCTTAGGTGTTTACCTTAGGAAGAGATGAACTGTAGATTAGAAGTGTCAATTTCTCACCATTGACTCCAGAACAAATTTGCACAAGGACATCTACAAGCAGACAGATTGTCTCATGCACCCTACTGTCCTGGCTTCCTGTGCTTTCTGTGTACAAGCAAATGTGATTTGGTCTATTTTCTTATGCACAAAACAGAGCTGTTTTAGCAATATCTGACATGTGTAATAACACTAATATCCTGCTCAAGCTTAGCCTCCCTCAGACAAGCTCACTGCTTACTCTAGCAGGTATAATTCCAATACCTGTACAAATGCTAAGACAATATCCCATGGCTATACCCTCTTCCTGGGTAAAGTATGTTTTTTTTCCTGTGCCACTGCAACTGACTACTTCAGAACAGTAATTGGACCTGCTTGGATTTATAGCCCAATTAGGTGCCCAATATAAAATTCTGACCCAGAGGAAGTCAGTGGAAAAGTCTACCTAGTCAGCCTTAACAACTCAGTTTGTCCTTGAGTTTACAAAGCTGAAGGAATGCAGAGAGAGAAACTTCTATAGCTCTCTATCTTGCCCAGGCATACATTTTAAAAAAATAGTATAATCAACAAGTGTAGTTAGGAAAAAACCTTTTACATTCCTTGACTCACTTAAAACAAGAGCAGTTAAAGGTTCTAGCTTAAGGCCAGCCCCACAAGTTTAAGAACAATCTCATACAAACATCTTCACAAAAAGCTATAAAGCATTTTTTAATTTGAATATTCAGAATAAATATCCCCATCTCTCCCAAATCTTCTATGTGTTTTCCACTCTAAATTTTAACAAATCAGTGAAAATATATCTACGTAACTTGCTTTTTCTATTGCTCCAAAAAGAGAGAGAGAGATGGCTTCAGTAGTTGCCAAAAACATCAGCAGCCGTATTACATCTAAGTGTAAAGGTTCATCAAGCTATGCTTCACAAAAAAAGCTCTTTGAAATTCACCTTTTTTTTTTTCTTTCCCCTTTCAATGCATTAGAGTAAAAAAATGGTTTAAAGCACCATGCCATTATTTTAGAGCTAAACAGTTAAATGTTTTATATGGGAACATCAAAACCATATATGCTTCAAACACCAAACATTTTTTTAATGGCTTTCAGATAAAACAATTTATTTATGCAATTAACAACAACATGCAATTTCTAATAATTAGCCGATAATAGTTATCCACAAAGTACTTTATAGAATTGCCTTCTGAACTGCATTCATTCTGTAGGGAACCACTGAAAATTAGACTATAAAATTACCAGAAAATGTACTGCATTAACAAGAATTTTCAGTATTTTGTTTCCCCTACAGATTTATGGACTTGTATATCTGTAAACATTTGTTTTCAGGGAAGGACACCAGGTCCTATCACCTCACATTTATACAAAGAAATAAATACTGCAGCAGCATTTTCTGAGAGGTTATATTTAAAATAAGATTTTTCAGCAAAAATATGTGATAGAGTATATTCACATCACTGTTTTGCAAACTGTACATTTCAAAAAATAGTGATCACTTTGTTCTCAAATTATAATAAATTCTGAGCATTTTAATGGCCTTATGACTATTGAACATTTTGAGTTTGCACTTTTGAGCTTTTCCTGACAAATAAAAGGCATCCAGAAACAGTATTTATCTGCAAGTTCAAGCTTGCACCCGATTTGAGACTTCTGGACCTAGAGTTGAAGCCCCTCGCTAGTTTATAATAAAGCCAAGAGAGCTGGAGCAGGTTTAGGCAGGACAGTTGGGTGCCCTTGGTTCAGCAAGGTATATATAGGTCCATTGAAAATAATAGTCAAAGTTCCATTTTACTAAGTCCGGGCACAAAAGCCTACTACAATCTCCCTCCTCTTTTACACATAGGTTACAGAAGAATTAGGCTATTTCTCTGACTTCCATTGGCACTGTTGAGAAAACCAAAAGATCTTTTTCATGGTTTTTCTTTTAGGTATGGCTAATGGTCTGAATGAGTGCTAGAAAGAAAGGGCCAGAGGGCTCTTTTCTGACGTTGACAAGCTGGTATCATAAAAGCACAGAAACATTTTGAAATTTACATTGAACTATTTGTCTATATCTGGATAAACAGATTTCGTTTCCTGTGCTCTCAGATACCTACGTCTCTGATCTGTCTGGATTTCTGGAACTTCTAAGCAGGGCTCTGAGTGTTGCCTGTTGTACAACTGCGTCTACTGTAGATCAGCCACAAGACAGAGGGCAAGTGACAAATAACTGTTCTGCCAACATGTTTTCTCAGTACTAAAGGATATGTTAACCCAATAAAATTGCAGACTTTGAAGAACACACTTTATTTATTTGTGCTAGTACAAAAGAAAATATTCTTTAAGTGCTCATTCTGTTGTGTGTCTGCCAGCTCAGGAAGGTGGTGAAATACCATCTAGCCCTGGAAAAAACAGCTCAGATAAAGCCAACAAAAGCAGGTTAATAATGTAAAACTGAAAGTTAAGCTTTACTTTGAAGACAACAGGGAATAGTGATGAACTGGGGTAGCTATTAGGAGCAAGTTCTGAACTGGTTCCAGTTAATACGAACTTTCTCTGCCTTAGAAGACGTAGCTTCTGACTGTATGGTGAAGTTTCTCTGAATGGCTGATGTAGCAAGTAGCAATGATTATGAACTGGGACTTGAGGGCAAAAAGATGGGACAATGAGAAGCATATACATTTAATCATGAAGATAAAGAAAAGGGGAAAAATAAAATTATAATATTTGAAAAATCATAGAGTAATTTAAAGTTTAAGAATGAGCTGACAAATGTAGAGACAAGAAAAAAGATAAATGGTATTTTAGTAAATTATATTTTGTAACCACACACGCATTCATCTCGGGGACTATTAATTTTCAAGGTATCTTCTTTGCACATTGACAATAATCCTGGTTTTTCTGACAACGATCAGGACTAACGTGGCTTTGAGCAAGGGGAAAGGAAGTCAGGATATTCTGAAGAGGAAGTTCCCCTGCTGCTCTGGGAGTTGCCATCATTTCCTCTCACTTGAACCATATAAACATGCTTTGCATGATAACCTTCACATTCTTCCAACAACTGCTCTGTTTTCCTAGTTGATATCACATCTGGGAAAGTCACAACTTGCTTGTGAGCTCTTCGGACTGCCAGAGCCTGTGTAGATTCCTTCTGAAAGTATTTCTGAGTAACTCCTTCGTTTTCTAAATGTCCTTCATTTTCTAAAAATAAAGGCCAGTTACAATACAGAAAGGTAGAATTTGAGTTCTCTTTAGACTTAGGCCAAAAAGTGACAAACTGAATATTCCTGAAACCCGAAATCCATTTGCATGTCATGCACCATATTTTGTTCCTAGTCAGTGCACCAATCCTTCTATCTATTACTGCTAACCAAACAGGATGAACTATATGTTCAGGTCTTTTACCTGTCTAGCAAGTGTTCCTTGTGTTGGTAACCAAAATGCTTCTGCGTACAAATTCTCCCAATTATCTGTCATAGAAGGTGGAGTTTGTACTGAATACTTAAGTGCCTAATTTAAGATCCTTGTTCCTATAAAACACACCAACAAAATGGTTAGCTCAAGGAAAGTGACATTCAGCGTATAACCAATGTTCCAGTAGCTGCTCTTTCACAACATTTATTTTCCTCATTGCCTGAGCAAGTTTAAGATTCTAATGTAGCCATCTGAGTACTTGTCTATATGAGGCAATATAAATATTCTCGAATTACCTATGCAACCATAGTTCTATCATTGCTCCAAGTTTCAGCAGAAGCTGGGACACTGGATTTTACCTTCTCATATAGTCCAGTCAGGGCAGATGCAAATCTGTTAATTTTGTACATCTGAATTTTAGCTTCAAAATTTCCTGTGGAGCCCAAAAATGAGAGATAAAGTCAAGGGGTTTACATTTGGTTCCGTCTGAGTTCACAAGACCTCTCAGCGTCTCTTTCACCTCCAAAGCTACTTGGTTTAAAAATCCTCCAAATATGGAAATCACTTAACACCTTGTAAAAAAGCCAGTGTGATTATTTATCCCTGCCACAGATCCATGGTATATTTTCTCCCTGACCTAAATTGGGGATAAGAGGGCTTGATAAGGCAGAAACAATATAGCAGAAAAAATGGTGGGACTTTGGAGCTCTTTCCTTCCTATTTGCAGACATATGTACGTGTTAGTGTACAGTACTCTCACAAGTGGACAGGAGAGAATGGTAGGGACGAAGCACAGCCCAGATTAATTTGGCTACTACTTCTCTTCTCCAGAGCCGTCCCTTTTCTTTGATTAAGAAATATTCAGAGAACATCCCATTTTGCCTAGCCTGGTAAAATAAGCCTTCAACTTTCTTATTGACAGCTTTTAAAAGCTTTTATTTACTTAGTAATTCTTCCTGTTTCTAGCCTCAGATTTATGTACAAAACCACTTTGTTTCTTCTGGTTCTCCCTGAAAAAACAACTATGCAACTGACCCAATATAAATAGTTTGAGCAGCCAAATACACTGTCCTTTTTGGCAGCTACAGTAAAAGAATGACTGATAATTTTACTAACATACATAATGTTTTCTTCTTCTAAAGTAGATCTTTTCAGACCTTTTCTCCCCATATTAATACTGCCATGCCTTGAGCAAAAATAAACACAGGCCCTTCTTCCCATTCTGAGTATCTTGCTGCAGGGAAAATTTGTTGATCAAGGTAAAAAAAAAAAATCTTTCCTGATGGAGCTATCATTGCACAGTGGCATTTCTACCATTCCAAGTTATGCTTGGCCTTATGACAGACCAAGAAGTCAAACAAGTAGTGGAAACTTCTTATCTCTATAGTCTGTACCAGAATCCAAGACATAATACAAAGCATTCATTTCTGATGAGTTTAGCAACAGCATCTTTAATCAGACTGAATAATATAGCCATTCTTACAGCAACTGATAGCAAAAGAGCATATGTGGGTGAAAAAATTCTCACTAAATACATGGATCTGTGTTCTTTGTCTTCCCCTTACCACACAGGCTTGCCCTGAACCCCAATGCCATCAGGTGTCAGCTGTAATGTTACACAATGGGACAGCAAGATATCCTGCCTACCTCTGGATTAGTAGACATATCCCAGAATGATGAAAAAGGGCAGAGGTTTTCTCTTTGCCCAATCAAGTACTAAATTCCATTTGTTAAAATCTCTTTTGGTTTCCAAACCAGATATTCTTTCATCACAATGCTACATGGGGGAGAATCCAAAAACCTCTACTGTTGTCACACAACTTCCTTATTGATAACTGCTTCAATTCACCTCCTGTGAATTAATCTGATCTGATTCTAGTTACTACAGCTTTTTGCTCCTACATCACCTGCACCTGAGTATAAGAAAGACATCAATACTGTTTCTTTCAAAACTCACACACTCTTGAAAATGAGCTTCTGTGCTTAAATAACCAGAGTTAGGAAGAATGCTTCAAATTAAAATTGTGACTCATGATCAACAAATTTTAGGTCATGAGTTTTCAGAGGTTCAGTGCTGATTTAGGACCTAATCCTTTTAAGCAAATACACACCAGTTTGATTTTATGAAGGTGACACACTTCAGCCCTAGAACAAAACTGTTCATGATACCACACTTTGACATTTGAGCCTGGTTTTCCAAAACCGAGGTCCAGCAGCGAATAAATAACTGTACAAGTCAGCCTCTTGTACAGTAGCACTACTTGGTGAAGCAGCTAATCTTTAATGTACCTGTTGAAGAAATGACATGTGAATACGCTGAAGAACAGCTGATGATCTTAATCATTGTATGGAGTTTCTACTGTAGACTAATAAAATTTCCACTTTATGTAAAATAAAAAAATGACGTCCATAGCTTTAACAGTAAGTACAGTTCATGACGAGAAAATTTAAATCACCAATTACTAATAAAGATTTGAGGTTACTAATAGAGATTTAAAGTCACTGATAGAGATTTGTAATTAAAAAAAAGATGAAAAAAAGTAGTAGACAGAAGGTGGGCTACAAACGCGATTAAACTCTTTTTACTTAAGCATTTTCTTTTAATATAAATACAGCATTGAAAGTTCCTTTCTATCCTCCTCCATAAAGAAAAGCAACCTCTGACCAAGTCTTGTTTCAGCCAAAACAGAAAATCTTGGACAAAACAGAATGATCAGATTAGTCTTTGGGTGTTCCACTTATGGCACCCTCAGGTGGGGAGGGAATAGTTTACTCCTTTCTATAGATCAATTTGCCTTCAAAGTGACTATGGCTTCCCATGTTACACTGTTCTTCGTACTTCTTATACACAGTCATGTGTAGGGACACAACAAGGCGTAATGGTTATAAACTGGAAGAGGCAGATTTATATTAGCTATTAGGAAGAAATTTTTCACTGTGAAGGTGGTGAGGCAGTGGCCCAGGTTGCCCAGAGCAGCTGTGGATGCCCCATCCCTGGAGGGGTTCAAGGCCAGGCTGGACGAGGCTTTGAGCAACCTGGGCTAGTGGGAGGTGTCCCTGCCCATGGCAGGGGGGTGGAACTCATAGAATTATAGAATCACAAAGGTTGGAAAAGACCTCAAGGATCACCAAGTCCAACCGCCAACCCACACCACCTAACCCACTAACCCGTGTCCCAAAGCACCACATCCACACGTTTCCTGAACCCCTCCAGGGATGGTGACTCCACCACTTCCCTGGGCAGCCTGTTCCAATGCCTGATCACTCGATGATCTCTAAGGTCCCTTCCAACCCAAACCATTACGTGATTTTGTGATTCTTTATAAAGTGAAAGTCCCTCACACAGGGAATCAAACTATTAGTTCAAGTCTCTGTATCTAGCTCCATCATACAAGGCAGCTGTAGTTTCATTTCCTAGATGAGCTCTGCCATACTGATCTGAGAACCTTCCATGATGAGAAAAGTGGTTGGGCAGATGTGAGAAGAGTGTGGATGTTTGTTTATACTGACTTCAGCAAGACTTTGACCTTCTCCCTTAACAACCTCATTGACACACTGAAGAATTACAGAGTAGGTAAGCAGGACAGCAAGGTGGACTGCAAACAGGCTGAACTGCTGAACCGCAGGGTTGTGATCAGTGACATGAAGTCCAGTTGGGGGTCAGTCACTAGTGATGCGTACCAGGAGTAGATACTGGGGTCAGTACTATTAACATCATTAATGACCTAACTGATGGGTCTGAGTGCACCCTCAGTGCTGATGATATAAAACTGGAAGGACTAGCTGATTGGCCAGGGGGTTATGATGCCATTCAGAGGGACCCTGACATGCTGGAGAAATCGGCTGATATGAATCTCACAAAGTTCAACAAAAGGAAATGAAAAGTCCTGCCCCTGGGGAGGAATAATCCCATACACTATTATACGCTGGGGCCAACAAACTGGAAATCAGCTTTTCAGAGAAAGTACCTGGGGACCCCGGTAGACAGGCTGACCATGAGACAGCATTGTGCCCTTGCAGGAAAGCAAGCCTAAACCCTCCTGGGATGTGTCAGGAGTGTTACGAGTAGGCTGAAAGAGGTAATCCTTTCCCTCTACTCAGCGCTAGGGTGAAACATCTGGAGTGTTGGATACAGTTCTAGGATCCACAGTACCAGAGAGATATGGATGCATTTATTTTTTTTTCAATTGTGAGAGTGGTCAAACACTGGACAAAGCTGCTCAAACAGGCTGTAGAAATATCCTTGGATGTATTCAGCACCTGACTGGACAAGACTCTAAGTAACCAGCTCTAGCTGACCCTGATTGGAACTGGAGGGTTGTGCCAGACCATTTCTAGAGTTCCCTTCCCACCTCAACTATTCCATGAATAGGTATGGGGAGCTAGATATTATTTTAACTGCATCTTGTTCCTTTGTCACAGGAGACATGCTCATGCACTTTTCTCTTACCTTCAGTCACATGATTTTCAAGTTGTCCTCAGGTACACTTCAGTTATCTTTGGTAGGACTCTGTTTCATTTTTTACTAGGCCTGCTTCTATTTAGAGTTTTCTTCTAGTTTCCTCCGGCTTCCTTTTAGTGTTCTTTACCTGCCTTTGAAAGTTTAGTACACAATCCTTTTCATTACATTCCTGATTGTTTCTTTTTGGTTTTTTGAATGTTTACATCCAAACTGTATCTTTCTCTTCATTTACATGTGTTTGAAACTGATAGTTCTGACCTTGGGTAAACTCACTGCTTGTTAGAAATATATTTTATTACAGTTTTTTCTTTTTTATCTCCTCTGTAAATTTTCTCCTTCCCTGCCTTATTCAACTAAATCACTGTTTTTCTTCTATTTATTTTTTAAATTCGTGTCCCTTCAATTCTCTCCAGTGCATGATTACAGTCTAAGGAAAATAATTCAAGAAACATCAAAAACCTAAGGAAAAACTTTTTTCAAAGTCTGTAGTTCAAGGACTTGGAATAAACACTCAGAAGAAGATGGAACTCACAGTTATCCAAATCTCTGAGAAAGGGCAGAGTTTCTTCCTGCTTAAGGAATTACCGCTAGTCCTACCACTCTTCTCAAGTCAGGGGACTGATAGACTACAGTCAAGATGTGAAATCAGTGATGTAAATTTCAAAAAGCTTCCATACCATGGTGGAGAGGAAGCTCCCTGGCCACCATGAAGCATTAGTAGACTTGCCAGAATTTGTCTTTCAGGTAGCTCCTAAATAAAAGATGTCATTATATACTAATAGAAGTAATATAACATTATATTTTCTGCACCTTTTGGTTAGTTTACAAAAAATTGAGTTTTTCAACAATAAAAAAACACTGAAATCAACATAAGGATAAATAAGCTGAAAGTACGAACTGCTCAAAGTGGAATGAAGGACTTGCCAGTCTGGACCAGACTCTTAGAGCAATGTATCTGTTCTTTTCAGATATATTATTCAGAATTACATGGTTATTTTGGTATAATGTACACATGCAACCACTGTTGGAGTGCTGTGCTCTAGAGGGAATGCTCATGAAGACAGCATGGATTATGTAAGACTATCTTCAAATTGATCCTCCGTTATTGACACAAACCTAGGGTAAATGAGTTTACTCATCATTTCTCCAAATAATTAAAATTACAGAATATATTGAAGACTTAGTCCTTGCTAGTGCCTTCAGATACACAGCATGAATCATCATCCAGCAGCAGATTTTTAAATACACACTGCGATGAGCACTATGAATCAAAGATAGAAATCTGTCCCTTACTGTTCCTGCATTCTTTATTACTGTCTTTGTCGGGCTTAATGAAAAAGCCAGTAAATAATGCTGTAAGTTCAATTACTTTCTTGTTCAGCTCATCTCTGAAGTCAGAAAAATTAGTTAGAGGACTGTTCTTTATCTTCTGACACAGCTGCTTTTGTTTATGCCTGGTAGTGTTACAGTGTACTTAAGTGTCTAGCACTTTTGGGCCCTACAGAAATGTGGAAGAAGAAGAAATGCACTGTAATCTGCTACTGTTACTTTAACAACTGCACTTAACACGATGTTTCTTTTAGAAATAGATATTCACCTTTAAATAAATACAAGGGGAAAATCTCTGACCTTCCTCTTTGCAAAAACATTTGGAGTTATAGAAAACACAGAAAACGCAGCATTTCACAAAACACAAAAGACACAGGTAAAAAATTGCATACAACCCACGATACCTTTATAAGGTTTTTTTATTTGCTGAACTGCAAAACTAGGATTCAAGATATCTGGATGAATTCTCAATATGGCCACTAAGTGCTCATCTATGTAATATCACCCAGTTCTGCCCCAGGCATCTACTCTGAATGCAAAAAGTTGGAAAAGCCTTGTTGACCATCAGATTCAATAAGATTGGGTTGTTTGTATTTGTCAAAATTGGAAATTCCCTGCTGCAACAAAAAAACACCAGTTTTTTAAGGGCATTGAACCCTATACCTGAAACGAATTATATTTGTACAGGCGTTACCTAGAGGGTTCCACTCAACGGAGGCTCTACCGGGAACAAAACTGGAAGATCTCAGAGAACTAACTTGTAGAAACATACAACTGAACACGCAGCATTCTTCTTCATCTTTTCATTATCCTGCCGGGGTTTCTCCTTTACAGCAGGGTAGACAATGCTTTTAACAAACTAGAAAACGAAGGGCAATGCTGGCTTTCCATCACTATGGAATTAGCCTCTTTGAGAAAAGAAAAGTCAGCTAAGGTACTTAGTACAGAGCTGAGTTACATGTTTCATTTTCCAGATTTTTTTAAAGGATCACGGCTAAGAAGTAAGAAATAGAGCAGTCATTTTACAAAAGATTTTCTCTCACTAGTAACCTGTTCTTTCTACCCTTACCAGTTGCATCTGGGAGTTTATTTTAGCGCATAACGGATGCTTGATTTCCCTCACTTGAAATAGCATGTTTACTACCGCAGTTCTCACTGTGCACATCTTTAAAAAGATGATATTTTCAATGGTATTAATATACCATCAATTCAAATACCTTCAATGTTTAAGGAGTCGGATTAGGAGTTAGGGTCCTAAATACACTTAGAGAACATGCCCTAATTTCTTAAAACGAAAGAAAACCAATTTATTGACAAAGCAGTAGCAGCAGCAGTGGTAATGATGATGATAATGATTATTATTATTATATAGTTAATGTCAAAGAACAGTGTAAATATTGTTTTCTGTCATCTGAGGAAACAAAGTTACATTAGAAAACATGGTTCTTCATCTTGATTTTTTCAAAAATTATTTAATCAAAGCTGTCAGAACAGAAAATATAGATGATAAAGAAAAAGATCAGTCTTAGTGTTACATCTGCTAGTTGCCTATTAAATAGTTTTTCTGATGGCCATTTCACTGCAAAGTTAGTCAACTTGCAACATAGAAATCTTTGCTAGTGAAGCTTTCTGCTACCTGTTGGTACAATACTAAGGGATCACTACCAAAGGGATATCTAAGCCCATTGTTTATTCATGTAAAAGTTCAGCAGGGATAACAAGAAAAATCAAGCATCTGGAAATAATGCCCAGCTAAGACTTCTGAAACTATCTTGATTTTCAGGTATTCGTGATGCAGTGTCAAGCATTCTGTGTCAGATTATCCTTCCTCTTTTGATAGGGTTCTTTATCCTTTCTTCTTCAGAAAAAAGGTGTTTTTTTGCAGTTTTTAGTTCTCCTACCCAAAATTCACCCGCCACAATATAAAAGCGAAAAAAAATATAGTTTCTGTAATATTATACTTTACTAGCACATGTAAAATCATGGTATAAAAGAGAAGAACCAACACTAAAATCTAACAGTTATACATGTTTTCTCTCTGAAATTGTATAGATATGCACATCTCAGAAAAGCAAATGTCTTTTCACGAGCCCAGCGAGAATGTATCAGATAGAACTAAAATGGCTTTATATTACCATATTTTCCTGTATATAACCTGCTACTCAGATAACCCACACCCCTGTTTGCAAATAAATTCTCGTACAATCCACACCCCCAGATAACCTACAACTGTCTCCTCCTTTCCCTTCCAAGGCATCTATGTATCTAGCAAATTCCCCTGGAAGCTTCCTGTTGCAGTGGAAAGAAAACAGCAGCAAGGGAAAGTAATAGAGGTAAAGAGGATCATGGATTTTAAAGGGAAAAAGAATAACCTGTGGTGAATAAGAGGATTTTGGAGAACTGGGAAATTAGGAACTCTGGAAACAGTTTTTCATAATATTACCAGCACTTATGGACAACCCTAATCCTGAAAATGACAAGTGGGACTTTTCGTAACAGTTTATCCATTGGTTTTAGCACTTTAAAATACAGAACTGGTTTTTCAGCTACACTGCATTTCAAACTTCAGTCACACTTTCAAAATTGAAAGTGAAGCTGACCATCTAAGTACACTGCCATATTGCCTAAAGCAAAATCAAATAAAATCCTGCTATAATTAGTCAAAGAAAATATTAAAGCCAAACGCTAAAAGAAGACACCACCACCTTCTGTTGGCAGTAGAGCTCACAGGTGTACAGTAGACCATGGCTTAACACCGATTTTTTCATGGAGTACAGCATGTGCAACATGCAGTTCTATGATAATATGCAAAGCTGGAGGGAGAGGCACTTTCTTACCAAGCAAAACTGCTAACACTTGGTAAACAGGGAGGTGTGGAGAAGAGAAAATGAAAGAGAGAAAGAAATAAGTTTAATGAAACCATCAGGGCATGCAATAAAACTAAGACATTCAGTGACGTTCTTCCCCATAACCTTTTTCCTGTCCCTATGCACCCCCCATTATGTGTTCTTCATGTTTTCACTGGGGTGCAAGCAAGCTCCCTTAGTTTATTCTACGCTTGTAAATATATATAAGAAGAAGACATAAATGCAACGACAAACTGCTAAACAGAATAACCATAAGAAAAACAGTCTGCAGCTTCTACCACAGGCCTGAAAAGTAGTGGGCACATCTTAGTCTCTCCAAATCCAAATGAATGTGTTTGCTATGCAACTACAGTTATGTACTGCCTGTGTCTTATGTCAGCTTACTTTACAGTCTTACTGGTGAGTAAATGGTTGCTGTGTAAGCCATACAACTTTTTATCTTTCAGATACTAAACTAAATGGTGCACTGTTTTATACCAATTTAGATCAGTTTTAGCCCTGGTAAAAGCAATGAGGTGACTTTTGCAGAAGAACAGTGTTTGGTCCCTTCTTTCCCTTCTGGTTCAAAAGAGAAAGACACACAGCCTTCCTGGTGCAGCGGTCGTTTCTGGCATGTTGCTAGTCTACTGATTTCATCTCAGGTACAACAGAAACGCCCACCTCTAACTTGCAGCCAATGAGTCAATAATCTCAAATATCCTAACAAAAATGGACTCCATAATTGGATCTGTAACATCTTCAACATACATAGTGGTGTGGAGATCTCTAAGTGGTTCAAATTATTTCAGTTCTGCTCAGAAAAGTGACCACAGTCGCTTGTAGTCAGTCAAGAGCTCTCATACATGCTCAGTTTACAACTGCAATGTTGTACATTCTGACTGTCAATGCTTCACTCTGAACTTCCACATTTTCACATCCTCACAAACAATAAAGCTTCCAGATGCCAAACCTGGTCTCTTGTTCCAGCTGTGCAAATTCATCATCTACACTTGGACAACTTAAATTGCCTTTAAAGGCAGCATAATGCCAACAATTCTATTGACAATGAACAAGAAAACAAACAAAAAACCCCACACCAACCCCACATTGGCTGTGTGTGGGTTAAATATTTTTCTTAGTGGTGCCAGAAGACATGACTAAATAAATGGAGAACAGAAAGATTTCACTTTGATATCACATATCACATTAACTTGCTATAGAAAAGAACCAAATGAAATTAAACTCCATTGGGTTTACAATATGGTACTGAATTCCATTCTCCATATAAATAGTCAGCTTCTGACATTATGTAGTATTTCTTCAGTACGTCTGCTGAAGAATCTCCAGCCAAGGACAACGCATCTGTACACTTCATGATACAAGAGGGTTTATTTCCAAGCTAATTAGAAGCCATGCATTATCCATTTAATAACTGGCAATACATTTTAAATTATTATTTTGCAGTGTTGCACTCTTTGTGATGGAAAATGTTGCTTTTTCTACAATAATGGGAAGGTTTGGGATGTGTCTGTATGATATTATCTCACTGTAATTCAAGGAACAGCACATTCACTGTTTGGATTTTATTGTTTAAGAATGTGTCTATGTGGATATAAGAACGACAGTAGACTTTGTATTGTCTTGGGAATACATCTACAAAAACTGTAGGTGTTTTTCTTCCTTGTGGTATCAACAGCCCTGAATTAGGCTTCTAAAAATTAAAAACAATTCCTTCCCAGACAGGAATAAATAACTTTTGGGTCCCTTACCCAGGGTGAGTACTCTGAATTGTGACATACAATACAGTGTATATGTGAAGGATAAACAGGAGAAGGAAGGATAAATACAGCAATAGTAACAGATTTCTTCAATGCCTACTAACTTGAGTAGGAAAAGCTTTAATGTTGAAAAATTTTTAAAAATCCAGGTGCTGACCAAGAAGCCATAAAACTCTACATTTGCAATTTGCATGTCTTCCAAGCTAACTTCTTACTTACCTACTGCAGTGTCAATACCTAAGCCCCTTCTGGATCTAGCTCCAGGATGGACACCTACAAAGTGACCTGGCTACTCCAAGAATCTATGTCACAGTGCCTGAGGGGATGCTACAGCCCTAAGTGAAAATCCCATGATTATATCTGCACCTCTTCTAATGCATATTTCTTCAACCTGTTCTTAAGCAAGTAAAAGGTGCATATATAAAGTATGAGGCAAGATGAATTCATAAAAGGTAGGGTAATGAAGAAAGAACTGTCAGAGGCAGCAAGCAGTAAATTCTGACAAGAAGAATGTGACCTAGCATGCTGTCACTCTAGTCAGTGACTCCCTCTTTTTAAGTTTCCTAGTTATTCTTCTTTTCCCTGGAGGCAGATAACGAAAACACCAAAGCATTTATTTTCAAAACTGAGTGGGAATTATTTGTTTCTTTTGAACTAGAGCTATTGTAAAATAAATAATAGAAAACAGAGCTAATGTCCACTGTGGCTCAAGGCAGAATAACGTGGGCTTACAGCATTTCTCACTTCTCTTTCGCCTCATTAGAATTTATCAAAGCTACCTTTAAAAGACCAAGCCAAAAATCTCTTACTAACCTAAATCTCATAGTGCTGAATTTTACACCTGTTGTTTTATTTCTATCCATGTGTGTAAAGGTTTTTTATATACTCAAGGATTGTTACAGTTTTCCCTCTGCTCTTTTTTCCTTGAGACGCCAAAAGCCTTCCATCTTTTCTCAAACTACAAATTTGCTAGCAATTGAGACAATCTTGTCGCAAACTAGTTTGTCTAGTCTGATTTTGACTAATCTGTGTGTGTCTTTTGTGCATTCCTCAAAACTGCACACATGATATCAGCTAAGGCTTTTCTTTTTCCAATTCTGAGAAGGGTGAAGGGACTACTCCTCACCACATTTTTAGAAGCCGGTATCATATCTGTTTTTCTGCAACTATATGACACTGATAAGCCAGATTCAGTCTCTTATCTTTATCTTATCCCTCGGACTCTTTTGCCAGAGCTACTCATCGATGAGTCCTCCTCCATTCTGTCATTTCTGCTGCAGATTATCCCAAAATGCATTAGTTCCCTTCCATCCCTTTTGAACTGCACCGTGTATTTTTTTCTGTCACCCAAATCTGAAAAACCAATTTTGAATTCTAATGCCATCCTCCAACATACTTAACAATGTCTAGAAGATTGATTTTTATTTCAATCTTACATTTAACAAGTACTTTTCATAGTGGCAATTATTATAGAGGCACTTATACAAAATATAGTAACACAGGCGATGCTATAAGCAGATGAAATACCGTATGACTGCCTATCACAAGTCTATCACAAGGACAGGAAGTCCTTTTCCACATGTCTTTTGAGGGAGCTGTGGTGGTAATTTTTTGTGTTTGTGGTGGTAATTTGTGCAGAGTCCAGTTTGACCTTCAGGTGACAGGGAAGGTCGGATTAAAGTCTAGGCTGCTGAGCCTAGACATATGTGAGCGGGCCTCTATTCAAACCCTTCACCACCTGCAAAACCTAGGCTTTGAAAATCTAGGTGTCTTCTCACTCCTGATCAGACAATTTACCTTTTTAATTAAGTACTTCTCCTTGCGCTTTGATGTCTGTGTCCTGCAGTTGTAGTATTTACTCTAGATGTCAGTTATCTTGAAGGGAAAAAAAAAGCAAGGGTATCTAGTTTAATTATGAGGAGATAGTTAATTTATTTGACCAGATATGCTGCACACCATTAATTATGTTATCATTGTGTGCAAATCCATGTTATTAAATATTCATTACTTCTAACAATTTACAGTGTGCTAAGCTTCATATTTCAGTATAACTCATCAACTGAACAATAAGAAATTGATTAATTTAAGCTACAAACACAATTTATATAAACAGATAAAATCATGAGGATTCATTAATAGAGTAAGAGTTTCTGAACCACATGAAAATAAACAATAGCTGTTTCATGAAGGTAGCACCTGATGTAGAAGTATTCTTGACTTTGTAAGGCTGCGTACTAAGCCGGAATTCTATCAATTTTTAAATAACAGGGTCAAGTTATTTCCTGACTCCGCTCAAGTCATTGGAGCTAACTGTATATATCCAAATGTGGCAGAATTTGACTCCATTGGATGAGGCAGTTTATATAGATACAGATTCTTTAGTGCTAGTCCAATATCATCATGGTAAATACTTCACTGGCACTTTTTATAGTCAGAAGACATTAACACTGTTAAGCAGCAATGCAGGTACTGATATGCCCGATATACAACATAAACAAACATCAGTTTGAACACAAAATCTGACACAAAATATTTACAGATGACAGTCTGCATTGTTTCAACCTCCTCATTACTAGGTGGAACATCTAGTTTGCATAAATTGTGCTCCTCATAAAAATGCTAGTAGTAGCTTATCTACACTTTTTCAGTTTGAATTCCTTTTTTCCTGAGCACAAATAATCACAGCTTTAAGTATTATTTCAGATGGGGTTGTATCCAAGCTTTGTTGCATGGTGTTAACATTTCTCCACTTCAGATGGATAAACCTCAACTTGTGTTTTAAAGTAATATTTGTCTTTTTTGCACAACCACATCATGATTACCTTATATCCAGAACATCCAGAAAATTAAGTTTAATTATGTGTTGCTGAAACTCACCTAATTTTGACTATTCAAATCCCATCGCCCCATCTTTTTTTTGCATAATCTTCTTGGAGATTGACAGTGTCTCACAACATTCTGCTCTCTCCAGACTTGGTTAGTACAATCTCAGTATTTTCTCTGTGTCACACATGAAAATATTAAATAAATTCAAGACTCAAGATCAATCCTTGCTTCTACCAGGGAATCCATTCTTTTTCACATTTGTCCATTTGGGACAACTTCTGGCAGATTTTCCGGTACCCAGATCCTTAGCTATTTTACATTTCTTGTATTTCCCATCTTCTCCAGCTCTGCTGTAATTTCCCCCCACAGTTCTGCTCTTTCTTTTTTTTTTTTTTTAGTATTTTAAAATCTCCAAAATATTCACTAGGTTCCCCTTCGCACAATATGACTTATTTTATCAAAAAGGTTAGTTTAGGAAAATCTGTCTTTGATGAATCAGTGTTTTGCTTTATTCTCTTCTAATTTCTTCTAAAATCCATAGTTTAACTCACTATTCCTTAAATTTCTTACAATTGCACACTTTCTAACAGCCAGAATCTCAGAACCAGCATTGTAAAGCTCTCTTCCAGCCAAAGGATAACATAAACAATAACCTAGAAGAATTTATTTCTCCTTTAAACATTTCCCTAATTTTTTCCTGCAAAACTTAATTGATCTTATCTATTCAATGAATTCTTTCTTTTTGCAAGGTAGGCCATGATGTTGTTGATGTGCAACATTAACGCAAAACTTATTTGTATCTTTTCTGAACAAAGTGTGCCCTTGCATAGCCTTGTACCGGCTATCTCTGCTCATCCATTATGCTTCCACTTTGTGTACTGTAACATTTCAGGTTCTGAACAATTGTTCTTATTTCCCTGTAGTGGTTATAGTGGTTCCTTTTCTCTCTCTCTGTCTCTTTTTTTTTTTTTTTTTTTTTTTTTTTTACAGTATGTTTGACATACCGAAATATGAAAGATAAACTTGTCAGAAATAACAATAACACACAATTTCAAAGTAAGTTCAGATTAACACATATCATTTCTTACTGTAGCCTTCATCTGAGATGGGAAACAATAAGTTTCTGCAATCTACTGCAGCCAAAATGTATAATATTTTATACAGTATCAGATGAGGTTTTTTGGCAGATTTAGTAACTGCTCTGTCATAATAAGCTTCCCATTCAGGCTTAGAATTTATCAATATTTTTTTTTCCTCCTCCAAGAAATTCCTGGCAGAAGCAAACCCTAGACCTGTTGCTCTGACTCAGTGCTGATCCATAACTCTAAAAGATTTCCCATGACAATTTGCTAATGAAAATACATCAAAGCTTGGCTGTGTTGTCCATAAACTATGTTCAGAAATGATAGCAAAAGGAATTTTATTCACTCTGTAAAGAATAAACACGTCAATATACTTACTACTTACTATGCTTGAGTGATACGGTATCTTTAACAGAGAGAACATTTTAATTAAAAGCCATTATTATTATTTCTATTAATTTATTATTCTTACTGTTATTATTAATGTCCTCCAATTTGATATTGTTATTTGTTACAGACGTTAGGAACATGTAAAGAATGCTATGCAAAAGTTCTGTCTACTATTCTTATCATTGTTTGTTTGAACTGTATAATAATGTTTGGAGAGAGAACCATCTCAGAATAGTCTTCTTTCATGAAAACAATATTCATCAGTAGATAAAATATATTCTCTTTCTGTTATTAAAAATTTTAAATTGCTAAGCAAGTCTGGCCACAGTCAAGCTTTCTAACCTACAGCAATAATCACAATGATTAGTATCTAGTGCTTCAGAAACATCCCTTTAAGATACTATTTGATATACCACATAGTCATGTGGGAAACAATTGGGATACTACTGCTTCAAAAACAGCTAAATGTATTACAATAAATTTGCTTTCTCTGGGATGCTGAATTGGAAACCTATGAGATGTTGAATAAGAAAACTGATACCACTCCTTATCTGTCCAAAAGCTAGTCGTGTTAGGAAGCCCAGTAATTGAAAAATGGATAGCACTGATATTTGAACCTTTTTATATAACCTTTGAAGTGTAAGCCTTTTGGGGAATAAATTGCTTTTTGTAACAAGAACAATGTCAGATCCCATATTTAGAAACCATGCACTTAATTCATTTTCAGACAGAGAAACTCATGTTGCCTTGTTGGGAAAAACATTGCAAAATGGATTAAGCTTCACCCTGGAGAGATGATAACCTAATATAAATAACTGCAGGCTGATCTTTATTAGTTACTGAACAAATATTGCCAAATAGGACAGGCGACCTTCAATGATGATTGATCTAGGATAAGTCATCAACAGCTTTGCCTCCAGAGAGCAACTTTGGGGCATTTTGGAATTGTACTGCTCCTCTTATTTCAAGGTTGGCACTAACACTGAGTAAGAATAAGTACATCTTCTTTAATAGCAAGGTCTAAAGCTAATACAGTGGCAGAGTAATGACAACTTATTCTACAGTGGGCAACTGCTAAGTATCTGCTAGAACTAATCAAACAGGATCGGGGCTTTGCTGGTGACCTGAATCCGCCGCAGCTTCCCATGTTCACAGGAGACAGCCCAAATCCTTCTTTTCAGAACCACCGCGAGTTAGAATGATTTTGTTCTTTAAACTGAAACTAGACGAAATGAAGTACGGACATTATCTAGATGTCTACATATCCCAATACATCAGAACCGACATCACATGAATTGAGTATTAATTCATTTTGTAACTATTCTTTCCTCAGATTTTTTGCTATTCTTTGCTCTGATTTTCCTTTTTACCCAGGAAGAAAAATTTCCTGGGTTTCAATACAGATACAATTGTAGACATTGATTTGAAAAACTATTGCATTCCAGTGAGGATCAGTAAGTCCTATTTACAAACAGTCTGTAATTATATTTGCTGTAATGATATTAACTGATAAACAATATTGATACAATGAAGAAGTAACACAAAACACTATTTCAGAACTTGTATTAAATAGTTGACTTCATATGGCATTGTGGAGCACATACCATGTGCTAATATATGAAGATTCAAATCCAAACAACAAGTCTTGATTATTAGCTACACAAAGACAGAGAATACTGGGTTACCGGTTTTATCACACACAGTACTTTCAATATTTGCACAAATAAACTAAGCACAGCTTATCTGTGCACAAGACATTTGAAACCTGATGATCGCTGGTCATCAGGTTCAAATCCTTGCTTATGGGAGTGAGATTTGATAGCCAGAAGAAGGAAAAATTAGAATTATTAGCTCTAATTATAAAGAACATATATTGTTGAAGCACTTTATTCACACAGCACTAAGCATGTTCACAGTTTTGTGCACCTGGAGAGCAGCAGCAAAAAGATTGTTTTCCAGAAAGTAGTACAGTACCGATCTGGGAAACTTTATGTTATTCTCTCTTCTAATTTGAATGCTTTGATTTCGTTTCAGTGACTAAAGAGAAACTTTGGTTCCTTCTGGCATCAACACTTGTTGGCTTATTTCTCTTCATCAGCTATCTTCTTAATATTTTTCTGCCTTGCTCCTGTGATAAAACTTTTCATCTGTGATCTTTTTTCTTCTTTATGAAACAATTATTTTTATTTTTAGATTTTAAAAGCCACAGAACAAGGCTTTGGTTGTCACTGTTCTAAAAAATGTAATTGTTTCTTCATACTCCGATAGGAGATCCAGTGAAAGAACCTTCAGGAATGTTTTTCTCATGTAACGTATGAATTATCCACAGAAGACAGAAGACTAGAAAGATAAGATTATTTGTCTGGTGGTAATAAAGGAAAATATTTCCAGCAGAAGTTATTACTTTTAATGTAAAAAAAACCAACCGTAGGAATTAGGAATTCTGAAGTAAATAGCTTAAAAATATCTCTTCCAGTGCCAAATTCATGCCCAGTGTTACTCTACTAATTAATTTATAACCTTCTACATGACAGCTGTGACTAAAACTATTTGTTGAGTTAATGAAGCAGTCTGGAGATTTTTTGCATATCTTTCTGGTATACTTGTTTAGCAAGAGACCTTTAAAATTTCCCTATCTGTTTACTTAATTTCTCCTCCGTCCAGTCTTTTGTCAATGTCTTCCTTTATAAACATTCAGCCCATTGATTCGGATTAGTGTCTTTTTTTCTTTTCCATGAACTGCTTTATATTTCATGTTGTCTTTTGTGTACTAGTACCATCAGTGCTCTTCTACATCTTCTTTGTGCTTTAGACATGAGTGTGCTATACGAATCCCTCACTGTGTTTGCTTGCTTCTTCAAGAACTGTTATTGTGAAGTTAGTGAAAAAGGTCAGGGTGATGATAATTTAGTGGGAAAAATCGAATCTGCTGGAACTTTATTGCTTTCCTCTAAGAAATCTGACTTATTTATGACATAAGGCATTTTAGGGCACCTGATAGGACCTACTTCTTTTTTTATGATACTTCTGCCTTTGTGTAAAATTGTGCTATAAATGATATTGACAGTGTCATACAGTACTACTGTATTGTTTTTAAGTTGCATTGTTTCAACAATTTATAGTCAAACAAACCAAAGTTGTGACTGTCTGCCCTACTTGCAAAGTTGCAGGGACTTGTCTTAAATTTTTCAATATGTTAGAGAAACTTTTAGCAAAGGAAAGTTTAGCATCACTGAAGGAGAAACACACTTCTTCTTCTAGCTTGAATCCATAGCTCTTGAAATAGATGTAATAGAGACAGGAGTATAACTGTGTAGGGATAATCTTATGATTGTGATATTTTTCTTAATAGACTTCGTATACAAGCCCATTGGCCACACTACCCCAAAGAGTTGCCTGACAAGTGCAATAAACCTGACACACTTCTCAAAAAAGAGAGATGAAAACATCTGAATTGTCCACTCCATTAGAGATATTAGATAAAAAATAGAGGCTGGTTCTCTGACCTCAGAGGAAATAATCGGGTAACAGTTACTCAGAGGTAACTGGAAAGGATAATTTCTGGTGTTTCTGGAGGCAGTAATGAGATAAAAGTGGTCTTGATGGTTGCTGCTGTTCCAGAGCACACACTTTGAGAAGTTCCTTAGGTTACAGTTCATCATACTGTTGAATGCCCTGTACCTCTCTCTACATGTGGAAAAAAAATCCCTCCGCCAAGTTTTACGAAACTGGGCAAGGATTTCATGCCCCAAATGAACGATACAGTTTACTCACAGCACACCTGAGTGACCCCTTTCAAGCACTCCTAAGAGTTGATTACTTAGAGAATCATCTTTCCTATCTTGGTCTTCTGGTTAAATCCAAGTGACTCCACCATCATTGCTTAAATCGAGATAAACAGTTTTTTAAAGGAATGCATTTTTTTGCATAAGTGAGACCAAGACTTTTAATTTTTTTTTAAGTGGCTAGGCTTCCTTCAATTTTTTAAGTGATTGAAAATATATCACGCATTCCACGTTTACTGCTATTCAGTATGTTCCAGATCAAATTAGTTATGTGTTCCCTATAAGCAGCTGGAGACTTTTCAACTGCCAAGCCTACAGATAGAGCTTGCGATCCAAGCATTAAACTGGTCATTTTACCTATAATAACGATACTTTTTTGCAAATCAGACAGCCTTTGGCTATGCAAAGGTGTGGGGTCACTGGGACAACTGTAGCCTTTACGGTAGCAACCTTGGCTGCACGCTGTGCACGATGTCATGAGGGAGATACTACAGTATTCAGCAATTTGTTCATTTGTATTTCACCACTGCAGGTATACCCAGTCCAATCTCCCTGTTTTCAGTGATGCTGCACTGGATTATATAGATCTTAATTTTCCAAAAATCTCCTTCTGGCTAATGTTATTAGAAGTTGAATCCAAGAACAAACAAGCCCAACCACCATTCCTTTACAGTTGCATTTTTGGGTTTATTCTAACAAGTGCTAGACAGAGCTGTGGCTTCAGGAATAGTTGATAAAAATGTGCAAGATACTTCTGCTACATACAAAACCTGCGTTGAAGAGGTTGTAAGAAAAAAAAAAACCCAGAACAAAAGAAAAATTCACCAGCAATTGTTAAGTGTGCAGAAAAGACCCTGTACTGAGCTCTGTCTCCTATAGCCACTTCCAAGATAGTACAGCTGGATTTTAGGTTCTGAAAATTACCACACATTGTAAAGTTATGAGAGAATGGGGATTCACAGCATCTCAAAGGAGAACCTCAGATTGCGATGGGATTATACACTACAAATTAGCTATGCTATGATGGATGCAGCTTTCGATACCGGCTTCAAACCTGAACATTATGGCTTTTCTGTAAAATTGCTAGCTTCATAATTCTGTTTTGTTGGGATTTTTTTTTAAAGATGGAAGAGACCGAGTTATTTAATATTAAAAATTAGTTTCTCTGCATGCTAAGCTTAATTGACTCAGTACTCATTATTATAACTGGATTATCATTGGCTCAATGATAATTTTTGAAGGGGTAGCTGCATAAATGCTTGATCATCTTTTCAAGCCATTAAACACTCTGGGCTTCAGCCTCTTAACAGTAATTCTGACATGTTTATCTCAGCTGGGTTTGTAATTCTTCTTTGTTCAGGGTTTGTGATCTGTATATACAGTAGACTTGAAAAAAAAATACCCAACAAAACATGGTATCGCCTTCCAAAGGAAGAAATAAAGAAAGAGAGGAAGACAGGCAGACTTTCCCATCACAAGATAACCCTTGATGACTAAGAAATAAAATATTCTCCTTAAAAAACAATCATGCTTTTGTCCATTAAGTCTGGACACCTGGAATAAATATTTGCTTCAGATTTGCAGGCACCTTATTAAATTTATTTTAAAAGGTTAGATAAGGCTGTTCTTCTTGGTTTCCCTTTGTATAATTAACCTCACTTTACTTCCAAATTTGATTTTTAAAGAAAGTACCTTATTGCAGCCCACATAATGAAAAACACAAATAAATAAAGGCACTCTTTTCATTGTGCCTTTAGGTGAACAAACAGAATGCGACATCAAATTTTTAGTTACCCACCAATTTCTGTGAATAAGGTTTAAAATTCCAAATGATGACTACCTATGAATGCTTCCGGGTGGCAAAAACCTACTGAATTGCCCTCAGCTCCCTTCAGTTTCATTTTGTTTTAAGATTCCACACACTTATTCCCTCCATAAGCAGTCAAACGTGGTTAAGGTTTCACCATTTCCACCTAAACCCACCAGGATAAATTCACGCTCCACTTTTTCCCGCTCTTCCTGAGGAGATCGGATGGAGCGATGGGACGTCCTGCCTCCACCACTGGGACGACGAGGAAGCACTATTTCCCGAGGCAGCAAGAAGCATTTTTTATGGAACCTGTGTCGTCCCCCTACCCCAGGAGGCCGAAGTCCAACTGTTCTTCCCGCCGGTGCCGCCTCCCCCGGGGCTGGGGGGCCCGGCCCAGCGCGGAAGAATGGCCGCCCGGCGCTCCAGCACTGCGCCGAGCCGAGCCAGCAGTGGCATAATCTACTAATGGCTTCTTTTCATTTCAGCCCTCCCTGAGAGACTCAGTGGCAGATTGTAGACTCAATTACTCTCATGTCAGGTGATTATCCTAGGTCTTAATGTAATCTTCCATTCACACATACCATATTTCAATTACGGCAGCTATGAAACAAGCTGTGTATTCAAATCACCAATCACCTTATCACTGCTGAACAATGTCAACTGTAAAAAACGCCAGCTGAAGGCAATTACACATGTGTTGAGAACCGATTATGATTACTCTCTGTGGTATTTGTGATGAGCTGGGGAATGTTCTGAAAATTTAATTTAATGACAATATGCTTGCTGTACAATCCGTAATACCTCCTGAATCCAGCATGGGGCTATTAAAACTGATAGGAGCATATTATCGCTGAACTGAAAAGCTGGGTTGGGATGGTTGCTGGATGTCTCTACAGGGAATGATAGGTAATTTCTCCACATATTTCTAAAGGCTGAGGCAGACAGCTTCCAGTTCCAGCTGCACTCTGAAGGTGGTCCCTTCCCCTCCCTCCCGAGCTGAGTTAAGGTGTTTTACTGTGGCCGCTGCACAGGGGCAGGAGGCGAACTGGAGAGGGGGGAGCCGGGGAAGGGCGCAGGGGAGAGGGCCAGGCGGTGCCTCAAAGACTGCAGGGTGCGGCGCCACATCCCCTCAGCGACTTCCCTGAACTCGTTAAACCCTTTCCCCGATTTTTTTTTTTTTCCTGTTACCCTTGTTTTGACACCGGCTCCTCTGCGGGGTCTTTGCAGCCAAGGAACCGCCCATTTCCAGAGGGACAAGGACCAAGGCCCGCTGAGGGCGCTTGTCCCGCCGGTTCCGTGAACGGCCCGGCGCCCCCCACCCCGCCCCGCGCCGCGGGGTCACCTGTTGCCAGGCAACAACCTTGGCCAGCGCGGCCTACACCGATTTACCCCGCCCGGGCCCGCGCTTGCCCCCGGGCAGCCAGGGGAGTGCTGATCCCAGAATCCCCGCAATGTGTACATGTATATAGTGAAGGTGAAATTCCAACCTGGCACAGCCCTTGCCTGGTGAGGCTGCGGCTGGCAGCGCTGCGCTGGGGACCGCTGTGGTACCGCGGCCTCGGCCGGTTGTCTTGGCCTCAGGGGCTGCCTGACCCACTCAGGAGCCTTCAGACAAATAAATCACCTCCACCGCTGCATCAGAAACCTCCTTCGGCTTGAAGCAGGTGATGACACTCACCTGTGTGTAAGAAAAAATAGTTTTTAACGAGTACACACTGAAGAGATTTGTTTATCTGCACTCACATTTCCTATCCCGAGCATTTATTGTTTGTAAACGGGTTTGTTTTTCCAACAGATCAGCCTATTGTGGTGATTCGGCCTTCGTTGTACACGGGAATTTCACAGTGGATTTATTACTCTGAAAGAGTTTAAGTGGAATTCTGCTGCACAGAAGCCTGGAAATCAAATAGTTCTCAGCCAGTCCCCAACATGTCTGCTGTAGGAATGAGGGTTACCTGACTTTATTTATTTTTTTTTTTAAGTTGCTGATAGCGCCACATATCCTGTCTCAACTCTATTTTGTTGTACAGTCACTACGACAAAAATACCTGACAGATGTGTCAGGGGGAAGATAACAGTAACCCACAACCTGTAGTTCTGCTTGTCTTTTGGGTGCTCTTTCCTGTGTGTCTGAATATCACTGGCATATAAAACACGAGGCCGGAAAATAAATGAATAAGGTTGATAAAAATTACATGAATTAGAAAAGCCAGAGCAAGCAACAGCATACTTAAATTATTTGAATCTATTCTGAAAAACAGTTTCTGTTGATAAAGAGGTTTTAACAGTATAATTTACTTTTTGGAAAGCCGATTCTTAAAAAAAAATGAGGTATAAATAGGACTGATGGAGAAAAGAGTAAATCACAGGAGAAAAAATATGCTAACAATATAAGCAAAGGTTTAGGAAACTTAACTCACATTGGCTTTTATGTACATGAAACTGCTAGACACTACAGCAATTTTCTTGGTTTGCAGTATTTTCATGATGTTCGGTAACACAATGTGGTGATTAGTATTATTATAGAAACAGTAGTAATAACAATGACAATATTAACAGCAATAATAGTAATAACAAAGAAAATGGCAAAAGCAAACCAGAAACAAATGAAGCAGAGAATAAGGAGCCTTCAGTCTAAGAGGCAAAACAGCTGTTTCTCTAAAGGAACGAAGTAGTGCGTCTTCATTTTGGATTAGTCTACGGCTAAGGAATCGCTGACCTGTGAGCAGTCTGAATCTGAATTCCAGCTAGAAGCAGGGAGTTCAGGGCACCTCTGCTCTATGCTGCGGGCATACAGAATTCACAACATCGCGTGCATCTTGCACTTGCAAGGAATGCTTTCTTTTTACATGTGGTAGAAAGGCAGCATGCAAACTGATTTGTGACATTACTCCTCAGTCTCAAAGCGAAGAGAAAGCCAAGAAATAAAAACAAACCCCTCCAGTCTCCTGTTAATCATGAACATTGATATTGTTACTGGCATGTTTCTTGCATGAAGGGAACAATATTCTATAAATTAAGGGAGCTACAGCACAGTGGCATAGCACCAAACTTTTTTCCAATTACCAATTCACTGTCTGACTTATATTTTATGTAGAGAACACCACCCCAGTATCTATGTTATGATGAAAATAGGGATTTATTTTTTCTTAATCAGGTAGTGGGCTTTTTTTATTTCTTAATTTGTTTCCACTTTTTATGTTTTTTCCTAGGAAAGCTGTTGAAACTCCATAAGGAAATGTCTCCATCCACCTTACACATACTGTGTACATTTATTCACTGTAATCACAACTGGGCACACACTGACAACAGAATCACCCTAAGAACGAACTAAAAAATTACCATTCTGCTCAAAATCTGTCATTCAGGGCAACTGAAATTTCCCCTTAAATTGACAGAAGCATCAGCTGAACAAAGCTGCTATGACAGTGATTGTTCAGGTTAACATCGCTTTTTTTGATTTGGTAGGTAAGCCTGTGCTATTTAGAATTTTTTTTTTTGTTACATCTCTCTAAGCATATTTTTAAAAATACTTTGAGGGTTTACAAGTAAAATGCTATTAGGTAAATACCCAACACAATTAAGGGCTTTATTGATTTTTCAGCAAAATGAAGCTACTGTACTTATTTTAAAGATCAATTTTATCACCTGAGCTCAGGCATGCTAGACTTCAAACAAAGAAAGAAAGAGGACAATCCTTCATAACCTCCTCCATGACCCTAAACAGCCAGAAAATCAAAAGGCCAACCCATTTTGTTAGCTGAATTACATTTCTTCTTTCCCTCTTTGATCCTTCTTAATGTATAATTCTCTGCCAAAAAAGTAAGCTATCTGATTACAAATTGTGCTACTTTTATTGCCCAAGGCAGTTGTTAATTTTTGCCACAGGTCAGACAGGATAGAGCCTTAAAGAACCAAGAGCTTCTTAATTGCATGGTGTACCACTAGCTGTTGCCACATTTCAGAGGAGTTATTGCACCTCACAGATAATGCCCTTTTCCCCTGCAAGCCATGAAATAGGTTTTCCCTACATCTATGTATTAATTAGATTTCAAGACTGTTTAAAAAATTATAGCTGAAGCTGCAGTTCAAATATTTCAGAAGTTATTAGAAATATTGTCTGTTGTGGGTTTGTTGTTTTTTCTTTTAATTGAAAAAGAGGAGGAACTAAACTTGAAGACTCTCTTTTCTTCCTTTTTTTTTTTTTTCTTAAAGGATAAGGTGTGGGAAGAAGCCCAACCTGTAAACCTTGTCACATTAAAAGAATATATAAGTTTTGATAGAATTCCAGGTTAAGTTTGTCAATTCTGATGTTGTAAAAAGTGAATGAATTGGCACCACCTGTAGAAATCTCAGGAAATGTTTGAAATTTCTTCAGCTGGCTGTATATCAAGCATACAGTGAAAAAAGGAAATAGAAGGAAAGTAGAAAAGAAGGGCAAAAGGCGAAATGGTTTGTGTCCATTTAAGAAAAAATCAATAATAGCATAAAATTGATTTAGTGCTTGTCATAAAACATAAGTAAGTGCTGGAAAATAGAGGAAATTGAGTCTCAATTTAATCTGCACAAAAGCCACACTGTACTGATGAAGTGATCTGAGGAGAGAGCTACATAAAACCTAAAGACAGATACTTAATTGTCATATTAAAGACTCTCTTTACTGCCTGCTGGAGTCGAGGGGTAGGACCCATTAATCATGTGGATAAGGGGCATTGAAATCAAATCTCAATTAAAATCTGTTCAATAATGTCTCTAATATGTTTTTCAAGCATTAATTTTTTCCCATTGGTTCTACACCCCATAAATCAGATATGTTGCAGTGCATGTAATAGTTTATGGAGGAGAGGATTATGGTTTTATGAAGTTAATGCAGCAGAACCATTTAATTTACACAAGCTAAAGTTTTATGTCTGTTGATCATTTCTATTGTTTTCTGTGGGTAAGAATTCTTTGGGATATAAACCTGAAACATTTCTTTTCCATTTTTCTATGTGTGTGTGTGTGTCTGTGTACAAACATACATGAAATATCCGTGTATACGTATGCCCTGGCTTACATGGTCCTATTTGCAAAGATGATTGCTGAAGAAGATACACTTTTTTTTTTTAATTGAAGACTGTGGTTGGAGGGTGAAGGTAACTGTCTTTTTTGTACTATTCTTCTACTACCATCTTTTTTACTATTGCACTATGCAGAGTCTGGTGAAACACAGACAATAACATGGATATTGGCAACTCAACTTCTGGCTTTTAAATAAATTAAAAACGCTTTCAAGCTGTGATCCTGAGAAGTTCTGTGTGAGATGTAATACTAGTTTGTGACCAGTTCAGGATGGAAAAGGTCTCAGTCTTTTTACACTTGGAGAAGTGTTAACCATTGAGACATTCTCATTTCAACAACTATGTTCTTCACCTGCATTTCCTGACAGATCCAATTGGCCATGTGCTTCTTCATTCCCTTTCGTGAGGTTGTGTGTGGGTGTTGATGTATGCTGTTCCAAAGCTTACAGGTTCTGCTGGAGAGTCAGCTCCATTTTGCTGGTTGGGTGAATATAGTTTCATGACCAAATATACTCTTGTTGAAACAAAAATCAAACCCCATTTTTATTTCAGTGATGCAGTACTTAGGCCACAGTTCATAAACACTTCTTGAGACTGCTGGACGTGCAATCAGTCCAAGATATTTTCATCTTAAAGAAATCTGAGGTGCAACTTTTCTTAGTCTTTTTAAATACTCTTGGTGAGTAGATTATTCCAGCTAACTGAGACTGGCTGGAAGGTGCATAAAGCTAAGACAGGTAAATTCCTGACATCTGGAGGCTGGTTTTGCTGAACATATGCCCAGAATTAGTGAAGGCTAAGACTGCTGGTGAGGAGTGATAAATTTCATTAAGGAATGTCCTTTGGCCATACCAGGCCTTTGCTTCTTTTAGCAGGGACAATGTGAGGGACAGTCACCTCACCAGTCCTAAATTCCTCTCCTCACACTAACAATTCCTCTGGCTGAACAACTAGCTTAAAAACTTCTGATCAAACAAACATCAAGCAGATGTTCGTAATTTTATAACACATGGTTATATTTAGTGCATTTATAACTTCTTCAATTTTACCTTTCCCTTTTTAAGTATGCCTTTAATTGCAAACACTGGGCTAATGCTGACTGTATCATATATTTAATTCCACTCATCGCAAGCCCCACTTCTGAACTGCCACACAATCAGGGGCAAAAAATCCAGTGAGTTTCAGTGAGTTTTGTCTCGAGACTGTCAGTTCAGAATAGTGAAACTGTTTGATGTAAATTTGGTGCAAGGTGCAGTTCACAGAAGGACAACAGTGACATTAGACTATATGCCTCCAACATTCCATATCAGAGAGGCACACAAAGAGAACTATTAGCTGTAAAGTTACTATATGGTCCAAAATAGTTATGGAATTGCATTCAAGTAACATTACTGTCTCCTGATGCCTCTTCTTGTCCTGAACTATTCCTGCAGCAGCTGTGAGCAGACAGAAAGCCATCCAAAGCCTGCCTGCTGCCTTACACCCATCCAGGACCTCTCTCCATATGTAAAAGTTAATAGCCCAACAGTCAATTCATCGTTAATAACATGGGAGCCATAGTGCAGGAAGTGTTGGAGGCTACGGGCAATGCATTGTTTAAAAGTTAAAATAGAATTTCATTTTTATTAGAAGTTGTGCCTTCTCTGTTGGTAGTGTGGTTATACAAACAAAGGAAATATGCTAATGCTGAAAGACGAAGTCAAAAATAATGAGAAAGAAAATAAAATTACAAACATTCTGCCCCGTTCTATCCTAATAATACATTTCTCTTCTACAAATGCAGGAAAAAAGTCACTCCTAAATTGCGCAGCAATGAGGTGTTTTACTGCATAAGGCTGTACATGAGAAGAATTAGGCATTGCTACTGTTAAATACATTTTTTTGTTGTGTTTACCAAATCGCTATATTAAACAAAAAAACTAGATGGCATACGAGTTTGCATTATAGATTCAAGTTTCACCAGCATAGCTGTGTCTGAAAAGAGTAAGGAAACTTCATGAAGGTTTTCCAGAAAAAAAAAAAAAAATCAATTGACACACAGTTCTTCTGGGGAAGATTCTCTTGGTTGATACTACCTGTGTCACCCCTTCAAGTTTTCATAACATGATTCCTACAGGTTAGCTTTACAGGCAAACACTTCTTGGTGTATGCACAACTGTAATGAAAAAATATTTGCATTTTAGAGAGAATGTACTTTGGGGTTTCCTGCTTATCATTTTTAATAACAGAAGACCAAAATGTTGAGTTTCTAATGTGCTTCGTATGTCTAGTAAAGAATGTATTTTGACACGGTACAAAATTAGCCTGTGGAACTCATTCCTACAAAATGACAATGAACTGAAAAGGCAAGAAGACTGTAGATTTATCTCAATCATAAAAATCTTCCACAGTTGCAGCAGATAGGATAAAACATTTTTAAAGGGGATATAAACCCTCATGCTTCAGGTCAGAAACAACAGAGAAGATTTAGAAATACACCTACGGCCTATGAGCCGATTATTCAGTGAAGATGTGCCATACCTTTTCCTAAAAAATCTGATGCTGGCCATTCTCGGGATACTATCCCTTGTGCACCACAGTTCTATGGTATGTCTGTATGGATGCTTGAAACTTTTAGTCCCCCTCACAGTTCAGGCATGTTTCCCAAGTGTTTTGCCTGCCAAAAATTTTCTGGCTAATCCTTGTAGTGAAGATGTCTCTTCCAAGCTGACACCCTTTATTATCAGCTTCCATTTGCTCTGTGCAGCTTATTGGGAAAGCTGCTTCTTGAGACCTCGGCTAGGCTGCTGGCCGTGGTGAAGATGGTATCACTGGTCTGCAGGCCACAGCTCTCATGGGTGGAAGTAGAATGTCTCTTTGCCAGCTGCCTCAGTGCTGTTTCTAACACTGGCCATATGTAGAAGTAAGAAGTAAAAAAAAAAAATAAATATATATTTTCCCTGCAATTCAAAGAACAGAAAAAAACCTCACCTGTTGATGTTCAAAGATGAACTAAGCAAAGCTATATTATATCTTAATATATCTTGGTATTATAGTGTATCAGTGCAATTCTAACTGATTCTGTTCCCTTCAGCTCAAAAGCTGTCAGGAATCCTATGGAGCGGGGAAGATTAGCATAGGCTGGATCACAGCTCGGGCTCCAGGATGTTCTCAGTTACTCTCCAAAATTCTATTCAGATCCATGACTTTTCCCTGGTAATTTCCAGCAACTCTGGAACTTAATTCTTAATAAAGATGTCAAACTTTAGCAGTTTTCCCAAAGGATTAGTGACTGTCCTCTGCTAATTTTAGAAATATTGGTGTCCCTGGGGCATAGCTGTGTGAAACTCTCTCTTGCTAGACAGTAAAAAAAATAAAAAACAATTAGTAATGAATAGCACACTACTTAGGTAAATGCATTGTTTATGCATTCTTTCGACTGGCAGGCAGGGATCAAACCTCAGTATCTAGCTCTTTCTACATTAAAGATACAGTCCCTGCAGACACAGAGATGGATTCTGTACTAATATACTAAGGAGCACAATGGAGGTAGACCAGTTCTGATTGTTCACTGAAAACTACAATCCCAGTTTGGGGAAGCCGGCTTGGGATAAGTGATTCCTACTCTGGTTTTGTAGGACATCATGACAATAAGATAGCTTTTTCTATTATCACATTACACAGTTCCGGAGACCACATTGCATATTATTAAACAGAAACAGTAGTTTCTGTGTCAATAAACACAATATAACAAATAAGGATAGTTCATCTGGTTTGTGTTTCACTATTTCTTCTTATGCCTTAGTTGCCTTAGTCCTTTTATCTTTCTTGCTTCTGACATTTTCAAGAGGAAACAGATTTGCTGAAAGACTGGCAGCATCTTGTGGGGTGTGAGGAAGGGTGTTGTTTAGGGTGTGGGAGCTGCTGGGATCAGGTGTGTGGCTGGAGGAAGGTGGCTGAGGCAGGAATGGCGATGGACAAAGATGAGGATAGAGCTACACCAAGCATGCTGTAATCAAACTGGAAATGGAGGGGAAAATAAACAACTAAAGCTTGTGTCATACCAATCTGACTTCTCTGTTCCAGCAGCAACCTCAGGACTTCTCAGCTGTGGTGGTTCCTTTGGTTGTCGCTCCTTCCCAGGCAGCACCGCATGTGTGGTAGGAGTGGCTGAAATCAAAGTTCTCCTGATAATTGGAGGTGAAAGCAGAATGGTCTGAAGGACTTTCAGCAGCCACAAGCTTGAATTTTTTTTTCTAGTGTCTCATAAGTCCAGCTCCTTCCACCTTCTCTAAAGAGGAATTTCTTCGGTGCTGTGCCTGGCTGTCTACCCAGCAATTCTACGATAACATCTCAGGATGTTGCTCCAATACAAATCTACAGCCCCCTTGAAGTGAAAGGGAAAGACTGGAGAGCTGCAGCTCACAGTAACTGAATCAAAGAGGCAGGATAGTGCTACAAGTGCTTTTTAACAACAGGTCATTATCCCTGTTTTACTGAGGTCTGAGAAGGCTCAAAGACTTCCCAAAGTCTACCTAACAGTAACCTTGGTGATGCCAAGAGTAGCATCCATGTGCCCAAAATAGACGTGTTAGTCACTGGCCACGTCTCTTTTTCATGGTAAAAACCAGCTCAACTGCCAAATCGTAGCTCTGCTCTTACTGTGTCCTAGTATTTAGCTGCCCTTGGAATTTGTGCTCCCTCCTTTCTTGATTCCCAACCAGGGAAATGTTTATACTGAGAAATACACAGAAAGAGGGAATAAAGAGAAAGGTCTTGCAAAAACGCGTGTTGTCTGTTGCTTTAGTCCAAAGGCAAAACATTTACTTCTCAGAAACAAAATTATAAAACACTGATGAGAGAAGGAGATCACCCTTTGATGGTGGCAGAAAAAACGGGGCCTCACCAGAGATGCTTTTTTTTTATTATTATTTTGCTGTTCAAAATAAAGATTATGATGTTTAAATTTGTTTTAATTAGAACAGTCCTTGAATTAGTAAGTGGAATGATGCTTTCTATCCCTGAAAGGACTTTCAGCTGTCCAGTATAGTTGGCATACTTTTTCTCTCTGAACCCGAGATCTTCCATTTCCTTCAGTGATCTGTACAGTTGGAATACTTAAACGTGTCAGAATTAAACACCCTTTCTATCAGTGTGAGAGATATTCCCCCCACACCCATACGTACAATACTGCTGGATGCTAACTGTCAAAATGGAACAGCCTTTTTAAGTACAGACACCCTAGATCACCCTGGGAACCCAGGTAGAAAGATTTCCCAGTTTGGGTTGCTGAAACCAGCACTGCTACACGCTGTGTAAAAAAAAAAACAAAAAAAAAGGAGAAAAGTGAGTATTGCTTCCTTTACTGCTTCCCTTCAACAAAATCTCACTGGCATTCGCTGCAATAAAACCAATCACAATGGAATCATTTTATGTGTGTGTGCCTCTCAAATATCGTTCCCCAAGCCCCTGTTCTAAATTAACAGCAGTTAAGCACCCATTGATAGAGACTTAAAATAAATCGTTACCCAGTGGACTCCCCCGGAGTCCCATAGTTCCGTGGGACCCGTGGCAGAGTTTATGCACGTAGTTGTGTTTAGGTTATGAAGAAATACCCATTTTGTATGTAATGATCTCTTTTACAACAGCTCCTCAATACCAGCAGTATGGATACTGCAATTTGATATCACAGCATCAAACATAGGCCTCCCTTTAACCTGACTCTTAAAAAACTTTTGGTGAATATATTGTTTAAGACTTTTAGCGATGTCACAGAGGCCTTAATTAAATGCAAACTGATTCCTTCAAATCTTTCCTGTGACAATGCAGACATGAATGGAATACATTTGAGAGCTCACACAGCTCTAGTTTTCATGCAAAAGACTCAAGTCCCATGAGTGAGCCAATTACAAATTATAGTGTAGGTGAACTTGTTCTTTTCCATTCACTGGAGCTGATTCTGTGTCATTAATGCTGATATCTTAGAAAGGAAGAAAAGGCTTTTCATATCTCATTAACATTACAGAGGAGAGATGAAATTAATTCTATGATAGATGAGAGCTACCTAGATGGAACTAGTTCAGTTCCCTACATTTTAATAAGTCTTTGCAGCGAGCCGGAGCCATACCCACCACCAAAAGGCTCGCTAATCCTCTGCGCTGTCTTGCACTGATCTCATTGGCATGGACTTGTTATTGGCAGATGTTCCACCACTGTTAGGCTTAAATCAGCTAATGTGAAATTTTAGCTGGGTAGTAACAGTGCCAAAATCCATCTTTAAAGCTCTCAACCTTTCACCACCCAAATGCTGAACAGTGGCGCTGGAACAGCAGAATGTGGCTTGTGTTATGAATCCATGAAGGCAGAGGCTTAGATCTATATACAAGGGCCATAATTTACAGGAAGCATACTGTGAAGGAAACAGTAGTCTTATGTCTATTTACAGTTGCACGTGCAGTAGGAGTCACCTAATCTTGGCTGGATGATGCCTAGAGACAGAAAAATCTTTTTTTTCCCTTAAAATCCTACATATTGTCAAACTTGGAAGCTGGCCATATCTGACCTTGATACATGTACTGGAGAAAGCTATATAGTGGTATCTAAATCCAGCTGCCACAAACACATTTATCTACCATTACTCCTCCTTAGCCTGGACTAACACAGGCACATGTGTAAATAAACTTACATATATGCCTTGTGGGCCAGAGGCAGTAAAGCAAATACCATTCAACATTGATGATGTAGAGTTGCTTTCTGCCACATTCATTTCCTGTTGTTTTCGTGGTTTGGTGTATTTTTTTTTTTTCTGGCTATTAATGCAGAGCCTTGTGTAACAGGAATGACGCCGAGGCTGTTCTAGACTGTATTCAAACCCAAAGTCTGGTGAGTTCTAGCAGCCTGCAATTGTGGTTCAGGGAAACTGCAAATATCTTTTTTTCCACCAGACATGTCCTCTACATCAGTATGTTGTGACACAGGAGGCAAACGACCAGAAAAACTATTAAAAAAACTACATAGTTTTGAATTACAGGTGTTTAACATCATTGGCATTTTCACTGGAGCATTGTCTCTTAAAAAAGCGCTATGAAGAAATTTAATAACTTTGTTTCACTAAAAAAACATTCATCATGAAGTGCCTCGGTAAAAAATAGATGTTTTTTGTGTGATTCTATTAAGAATTCATATCATAAATACACCTTGCTTATAACACTTGTTAGGGTTTACTTACTGAAGCCCGAGTTACTCAACAATAGCAGAGTTCAGGATGCCTTCAACAAAGCCTTCATAATTAATTACTTAATTCAAATGATGTGATTTAATTATGTGTTTCCTCTTCTTTTTTTCCAAACTGTTTTCTTTCTGAAAGTGTTTAAAACTGCAAGACCAAAAAAACCTGGAGTAACACCATACTGTGGGACTGATTCAGCCAGTGGTGGGGTTGTTAATTTTGTTTTGTAGGCATTATTTATAGGGTTTCTGAAAATACAACACTCTGTTATGACTTCTGATTTGCACTACTAGAAAATTTCTCCCACTCAAAGCATTTACACAAACTGTTGGTTTGGCAAAACTCAGAGGGAGAAATTCTGTAGAGCAGGATAAGGGCAGGAAGAAAGTGACTTGGAAGAGAGGCAGCCAGAGCATCTTAAAAAGAAAATTAAAAAAACCTTACTATTAGTAGTGAAAATGAGGATTTATAATTCAGTGGGAAAACAAAGAGACAAGTTTGCAAGGAGAGACCCAGTGAATTCCTCTTAATCTGTGCCACAAAGAGTATTTGATCTGACGCCCAGATCACCCAGGGATTAACAGATTCAGAAAGATATTATAATTTTTGTTAAGTAAAACATAAAATTCACCCTACTTACTGGGAAAAACAAAGGCGAGGTAAAAGTGAGGATCATTTCACAGTGGATTGCAGAATAATTTCCAGAATCACCACACTTAGAAAAAGTTTGCTCTCTGATGCTGTGATCTTTAGGTTTTTGGGGCTGATTCAGAAAGATGCTGAAGGACCTGAGTTCCTCTTTTATCTGGTCCCACAGTGAACATCAGGCACCTCAGTACCTTTGTGGGTCTGGCCTGTAGCCCACAGTCCTAAAAGGGGTGGTCATTGTAGCAGAAGCAACCACAAAATGATGTGTGAGTAAAACTGCTCACTGTTTCTGTAAGTAAAAGTGACAAAGCCCTGAGGCTATCAACAGGCTTTAATAGCCCTGACCATCCTCAGCTGGGATCTCCACCCATGGCTCCAGGAGCTCTAGTGGAGCTGAGCCCCACCCTCTGTCTCTGGACCTTGGTAGCCCAGTCATAGAATCACAGAATCATAGAATGGTTTGGGCTGGAAGGAACCTTAAAACTCATCCAGTTCAACCTCCTGCCATGGTCAGGGACACCTCCCACTAGCCCAGGTTTCCCAAAGCCTCATCCAGCCTGGCCTTGAACACCTCCAGGGATGGGGCATCCACAGCTTCTCTGGGCAACCTGGGCCACTGCCTCACCCCCTGCGCAGGAAAAATGTCTTCCTAATATCTAATCTGAATCTGCCCTCTTTCAGCTTAAAACTGTTACCCCCCATCCTATCACTACACCCCCTGATCCAGAGCCCCCCATCTCTCCTGTAGCCCCCTTTCAGCACTGGAAGGTGCTGGAAGGTCTCACCAGAGCCTTCTCTTCTCCAGGCTGCACACCCCCAACTCTCTCAGCCTGTCCTCATACAGGAGCTGCTCCAGCCTCTGCCCATCTCCGTGGCTCCTCTGGCCCCGCTCCAGCAGCTCCGTGTCTGTCCTGTGCTGAGGACCCCAGAGCTGGGTGCAGCACTGCAGGGGGGGTCTCACCAGAGCAGAGCAGAGGGGGACAATCACCTCCCTCAACCTGTTGGTCACACTGCTTTTGATGCAGCTCAGGACATGGTTGGTTTCTGGGCTGCCAGTGCACACTGCCGGCTTGTGTTCAGTTCTCATCAGCCAACACCCCCAAGTCCTTCTCCTCAGAGCTGCTCTCCATCCATTTTCCTCCAAGCCTGTATTTGTGCTTGGGATTGCCTCGACCCACGTGCAGGACCTTGCACTTGGCCTTGTTAAATTTCATGAAGTTTGCGTGGTCCCACCTCTCCAGCCTGTCCAGGTCCCTCTGGATGGCATCCCTTCCCTCCAGCGTGTCACCACACCACACAGCTTGGTGTTGTTGGCAAAATTCCCGAGGGCACACTCAATCCCACTGTCCATGTCACCAACAAAGATGTTAAACACACTGGTCCCAGTACCGACCCCTGAGGAATGCCACAACGTGCAGCTTTTGAATGTACATATTTGCATAGAAATTTTGCCAGTATTATGTAAAACATGCATATTTTACAAGCTCTTTGAAGGTGAAGGTACTTTATAAATTAATGCTATAGTACTGTTGCACTATGATATTCTTTTGTTTTGCCATTGTTCTTCTGTATCTCTGCAAAGGTTTACTTTGGTTGGGAGCATCCAGTGACTTTGTGATGTGTCTTGGGTATTGTCTGTTATTACTGAGCACTTGGGAAAAGGTGTCCTGATGTCCAGAGATGAAGATGCTGGAGTACCATTATAAATATAGCTGTATAAACGTTGCTAACTGTCAAGTAGAGCAGCTCTCTAGGCTCTTTAGTTTCACATATCCCCACTGAGCAGCTGGTGCTTGAGAAAAGGCAGCGGCTCTATTTCTTTCCAACTTGTGTCGATACCAGAATTCAGCTGAACCCAGCAGAAACAGAGCTAAGAAATTCTATAGAAATCTTCGCTGAGCTGTTTGTTCCAAGTAGAAGACATGCTTGCTTTTTTTTTTGGTTTGTTTTATGCTGCAGGAATGGTTTATCAAGATAAACATATCTTACAAATCTGAAAAAAAATTTCTCCACAAAGTAGACTGTAAAAAAGTTGTTTTCCAGAACTTCATCCTTTTATAATGGCTCTTTTTTCAGGACTCAGCTCTGCTAAGCTTCCTGCTACAATATCTCAGCTTGTTCTATTTGACAGCTGTTCCCCTGTCATCACTCATTTTCAGTGGGCAAGGGGGAGCAATTGCTGGGCATCAAATCATCATCAAGTAAACCAGCCTTGACACTAGTTAAAAAGGGAGATGGATGGTCAGTTGGCTTCTACAGAAAATATTCTCTGAAGTATCCTAGCAAGGTCCCTTGATACCAGCCTAGTGCTTTTCTTTCTTTCTTTCTTTCCCCCTTTTTTTTTCTTTTTTTTTTTTTCTTTTTTTAATGGGAGCAGAGCAATCACCTATATTTCTTCTGGTTCATCATCTGATGGGAGGTTTTCTCAGGGGAGGAGCACAGAGGTTAGGTGAGGAGGCTTCACATTCAACAATTAAACAGCAGAAATACAGGCTGTGAAGGAAGCAGCTTCCTTGCACTTGCTTCCCTTGCCTTTGTGTAACGTCAGGAATGCCAAATGCATTGCTCAGCTGTCTCTTACCTCCCCTTCCCGTAACTGACTTTAAACACACCTTTCAATTCAGAATAAAAAGTTTACAAATGGCCTGAAAATTAAAATTAAGTACAGCTGAATAATACTAAAGTTTGGGCTACTGTGGTTCTTTACGTGCTGTAGGAGCACTGGGCTCTGCTCCCCAGAGTAAGCTGAGAGTAAGGAAGTCACCAAGTTACAGGCTTGGTACAACTTCTCGATGATTTTGGCGCTTGGATGGAAAGTGACTCTGTGTCAGCTGTCCCCTGCACTTATTCTAGACCCTTTTGGATTCTGAAGGTTTTACTGAAGGCAAAGGCGGCTATACCTAGATGTGACTTGTATGATCAAGGCCTAAATTACCAGTAAAAAGCCCCAAACAACGTATCACTGAGCTTGGAGGAACAAAACCTGTTTTTTTGCTCAAAGTCTGCACATTAAAAAAAAATTTTTCCTGGGAAGAAGCTGCCAAAACTTCTTGCATCTTGGAAATATGTTCAGGATGCTTCAGAAACAACTAAATGCCTTTTACTGCTCAGATGACCATTTGTACTGAAGATGGTTTGTACAGTTGGACCATAAAGGAGATGGTGCTGGTCCCTTAGACTTGCATTAAATCACAGGGAAAATAACTCCGCAATTTTCTCATTTTTAGAATGAAAAAACAAATAATGCATTAACAGCAGGTGAACACTTTGGAGTAAAGGACTACAACTTTAAAGGCACTTTCGCTCCTCTCGTTACTATTATGTTTGAAAGCCTGACCAAAAAAAAAAAAAAAAAAAAAAAAAGAAGCAAAACCCCCAAACTTTGCCAAAATTTGGAACTGGAAAAAAATAGAACAAAAACATTATACACGCAGTGAATGTCTCCAAGCAGAACTTTTGGTGCTATCACAATATTATTACTACAATACATGAAAAGCCATTTTGATAATAATTTTACAAGAGTGGGACAGTAGTTCCCCAAAGCATAACCCTTCTCAGATTTATGTGCCTACTGAGCTCTCATTAAAGTCAATGGGAATTTGGAGACTCTCTAATGGAGGAAAAGCCAGTACAAAACATAAATGTTCAGAAAGTGCCTTGTGAGGTCCTTACTCCAGCAAAATTCACATGTAAATCAGTGGAAATTTTGTCCAGGGAGAAGGATAGAGTGGAAGGGGGTGGGGGGGACGGATTAAGAAAGGAGCCTCATTCTGTTCATAGAGACGGAAATATTTAAAATGCTAACCCAGCAATAATTGTTAGTATGCTCCTGCCATAATCATTTAAAACACCGTGTAGGGGTCAATCCTGCAAAATCCTGACATCCCCGGGAGTTTCTGTAAGATACAGCAAGTTTCTGGTGCTCAGCAAAGGGGAAGAGACCACCAGAACAGAGCAGGGTCCCAGCTGAGGCAGGATGGGGAATGGAGACCAGCCAGCAACAGCTTGATTGAGGAAGAGGAATAATGTAAAGTTGAGTGCCTTCTGATTTTAATTCACATTATGCTCTTTATTACCCTTAGGGATAAGAAGTAGTATTTTAAATTTCTTTTAGTACTGTTTATTTCAAACATATTTTCGTGGCGTATGACCTACATTTAAACAAGTCATATAATGTGGTGTCCCGGGAGAGTACTGGGTTTATGTGTTAATGGAAAATAAAAATACAGATGAATATTAATAATTGAGCAGCATTTAGCCTTGCAACTATTTCTTAGCATGTAAAAAGTAAATATTTTCATTCCTATTAAGGAATGAATATATCATATGTAAGCAACATATAAAAAATTTGTTTATAATTAAGCCATTATCTTATTGGCCAGAACTGGATCTCTTATTGTTGGATGGGATGGGATTTTCCAAAGATACCAACTTACAGCCTGTGTATTCACTGGAATTGTGAATGCCTACATAGTAAAAATAAATATATTAGTATTCAACAAACAAATGCTTTTCTGTTGATAACTGGAGTCAGAGTTTACACGTAGAAATAAACTGAGTTTCTTATTTTCTTAATTCATGTCCATGATAATTGTGCAGTTATCTACACTACACTTTCAGAGGTCTTGCTCTTTTCATTCACTGTAGATGAAGAAATACAGACAAAGATTATTCTTAATGGATTTTTTTCTTTGTGTGGGAGAAGTAGAATACAAAAACAAATTCAGATATTCTGAGATTTTGTGAAGTCTGTACACTGATTCAGGGAACTTATATGATCTTTGTCAACAAGAGATATACTATCACAGGGTAGAGTTGGTCCTAGTTAAAATTAAAAATAGAGGGGGTTTTGCTGCTTTTAATTTGTTAAGATTTGTAGCTAAACTCTGTGTTATTACTGAAAAAAGCTTTTTTTTGTGAATTCTAACAAGGCTGCAGGTCTTCAGAGGTATGAGCTATCAAGTAGCATTGCGAAGCACGGAGTAACGCACAACTATGAGAGTAACAAACAATTGCATTAGCTCATTTCTTCCAGATTATCTGCAGATTACCTGGCAGCAAAGTCTTCTGTATCAAGGCGTACTTGCTACTTGGGCGTGTTTCAAACACAGCAATTTCTCTAAGCTTAAAAAGTCTGTGTAATTGCTCCTATTTGGGTGTGATTCCATATCACAGATCCTTTAGGGTAGTTCTTTATGGGAATAGTCCTGGTTCACTCCAGATGACCCTATGGACTGACTGATGGGTACTACAAAGAGACATCTACATTCCAGGAGTGGAATTCCTGTGGCCTCCAGACGTTTCAGTCAGACTCAGGACTCAGTAGAACTTGACACATGTGAGAAAAGCAATAAAGAGACTTTTATAAAATGTTTATTTCTAATTTTATTACCAAAAAAGATAATTGCGAAGTTGATGATTGGTGAAAATTGTTCAACCTAATCAACACGACTTAATTTAAATATTTTAAAATATTGATACATGAGAAACAAGTTTTATTTGTCAGGCATTTATCTCATAGTTTTGAGGCTGAAAAAACATGCAAATAAAAAATGTCTGCTTTACTGGATTAATGGGACTAGTGATGCAATACACCTAAAAATGTTTTTTCCATTCAATTTTGTCCAGTAAGGCTCCTGATATATCCTCCTTTCTGTACTAGTGTTTTTCATTCTCCTTGTATAAAACCAGATTAAAACCAAAAAAGCTGGATGTCATCTACTTGGACTTTAGCAAGGCCTTCGACACCGTGTCCCACAGCATTCTCCTAGAAAAGCTGGTGGCTCATGGCTTAGACAAGAACACCCTTTGCTGGATAAAAAACTGTCTGGACGGCCGAGCCCAGAGAGTCGTGGTGAACGGAGTTAAGTCCAGATGGTGGCTGGTCACCAGTGGTGTTCCCCAGGGATGGGTTTTGGGCCCTGTCCTATTCAACATCTTTATCGATGACCTGGATGAGGGGAAGGAGTGGTCCCTCAGTCAGTTTGCTGATGACACCAAACTGAGCGGGTGTGTTGATCTCCTTGAGGGCAGGGAGGCTTTGCAGAGGGATCTGGACAGGCTGGACCGATGGGCTGAGGCCAGTTGTATGAGGTTCAATAAAGCCAAGTGCCGGGTCCTGCACTTGGGTCACAACAACCCCCTGCAATGCTCCTGGCTCAGGGGAGAGTGGCTGGAAAGCTGCCCAGCAGAGAGGGACCTGGGGTTGCTGGGCAACAGCCGGCTGAACAGGAGCCAGCAGTGTGCCCAGGTGGCCAAGAAGGCCAACGGCTTCCTGGCCTGCATCAGCAATAGTGTGGCCAGCAGGACTAGGGCAGGGATTGTGCCCCTGGACTCAGCACTGGTGAGGCCGCACCTTGAATCCTGGGGTCAGTTTTGGGCCCCTCACCACAAGAAGGACATTGAGGGGCTGGAGCAGGTCCAGAGAAGGGCAACGGAACTGGTGAAGGGTCTGGAGCACAGGTCTGACAAGGAGCGGCTGAGGGAGCTGGGGGGGTTCAGTCTGGAGAAGAGGAGGCTGAGAGGAGACCTCATCACTCTCTACAACTGCCTGAAAGGAGGGTGCAGTGAGGTGGGTGCTGGGCTCTGCTCTAAATTAACAAGTGATGGGACAAGAGGAAATGGCCTCAAGTTGTGCCAGGGGAGGTTTAGGCTGGATATTAGGTAAAATTTCTTCACTGCAAGAGTGATCAGACGTTGCAACAGGCTGCCCAGGGAAGTGGTGGAGTCACCATCCCTGGAGAGGTTCAAGAAACGTGTGGATGTGGTGCTTGGGGACATGGGTTAGTGAGTTGGGTGGTGTTGGGTTGACGGTTGGACTTGATCCTGGAGGTCTTTTCCAACCTGAATGATTCTGTGAAAGCAGAAGAGGAGGTATTTTCGCAGAGCAGCATTAAATTATTGACAAGAGGAAAAATGAATACCACATGTGGAACAGAGATTCTCTATAATTTTATAGAAAAATGTCTGAAATGGGAAACAAGGGACATGAGCCACTAACTGATGAAAAACTGACATCTTCCTTAAAAACTGAGTTGCATGTACTTCTGGGATTTGCATTCTCTGATTTGGCCTTTATCCCTCTTTCTGACAAGTAGTTTTTACAAAATTTTGTCCTATTGTCATCTAAAAATCTGTTTTAGGATTCCCTTTGGACCTGATTCTCTTCTTACCTGCTTTAGTGTAAATCAGAGGTCAAGAAAAACAGCAGAGTTAAAAGGACTTGGAGATCATAGTAAGATCTTTTCTGTGAAGTTTAATATTTTGGTGCACATATTCCAAACTGAGTGTTTACAGGCATATAGAGCAATTTCTACCCACTGAGATAAATTATTTTGTTTTGCTTCTTTTTTTCACCTGTTAAAACCCTTCAGACATGTAAGTGACTTCAGATTTCCACTGAAGTTTAATATCAAGAACTGCATGCTTTTGGTGTGTTTTGTTTCCTGTATTTTTGTATTGCTACCAAGTAAAGATGGATTTCCTCAGGGACTACTTAACTGCCAAGCTTTTTTTAACATGAGCCACCTATTACTGAATTGTTACTATAATTTGTCAAATTCTTGTCTATAGGTACCAAAGACAGTGAGGTTGTATTATGGGACCGAGGAACACTACTGTCATCCTGTGTGTGTGCTCTGTTCATGTTCTGACCCTGTATTCCGATAAACCTCAACTCTGGTTTTGTTTTCCATGAGAAAGAAGACGTGGAACATGTAATCTAATCATATTTTCCATTATAATGAGATTAAGTGCAAATTTTTTCTTATCATCTCTGCTATGATGGCCGAGTAGATCAGAGAGAAGTGAGAATACCTCTGTTCCGCAGACACAATGGGATTGTAGTTCTGAGAGTCAAGGAGAGCAAGATGACGGAATTGATACTTTCCACTAATAGTAAAACGCTGTGTATGGTGGAGTTAGGAAGGTTCCACACATAAAGGAGTGGTCACCAAGGCCAGCTGAACATAAAAGGGAGAATGCTTGAGCAGATTACTGACTCAGAGTTGTTCGGGTGTGCAGAGAGGGATTGCTGTAATAGCTCCACTGTTTCTGGGACCTGTATTTACGCTTAAAAATAATTTCTGTGGGTCTGAGTTGCAGTCATATTTATACTGGAACAAAAGACATACCCTGAGAGACAGAGCTCCTTTCCAGAACTCATCCTGGGATGTCAGAGTTTTGTGTCTTCAATCTGAGTTTGAAGATTCAGGCTTGCCCTAAAGGATTATAACATTTGTTAAATTGTCATTTTCCTTTAACAGCAGCTGAAGAGTGTGTTTACGTTAGCATGTGATTTTAAGCCAATACAGCTGAGTTCACTGATAGGTTTGACTGACAGTTGGCAACTTATGCTTAGTATTCAATTTTGAAACATCTTACATCCTTGATTTAATAGAAGCATTTGACTTTCAGATTGTACGAAACACCTTGTTTAGGCTACAAAGTAATACATCTCACCTAACATGTTTTCTATCCAACTGCCTTATTTGGATATTAAATTTACAAATATTTAATCAGATTCCTACTGGGATTCTGCTTCTATGCAGAAGAGAAAAATGAAAGAAAGGAATAAAATCTACAAGGAAGCTTTGACTCTGATTGCTGTTTTACACATCCTAGCCATCAAGAGGTTACATCCCAGCTGAGCAGGTTAAGCCATCTCTGCTCAGCCCAGGGAAACGAGCTGCCTGACCAAAGCAATGGATTTGTACAAAACAGGCAAAATTTGTCACTGGGAGCGAAAATTTGAAATTTATATGGATCACCAGTCAATTTGAAAAACATAGGCAACCCTGGTGTGGTTCTGGTGAAGTTCATCCACGATAGCTCTGAGTGACTGCTGCCCTAAAGTAGATTACCCAGAGGTTTCTTGTCAACGTATAGAAGTCCAACATGGGGAAGGTTGACCTGTTGTCAAAATTCTGCAATTTTGATAGTTTAAAGTAGTTCTTGTTCTTTTATTGAATG
>WKFP01014996.1:294951-302451 GCA_011057875.1 Pterocles orientalis | reverse complement strand
TGACTGTTCCTCAGGTATTTGCTGTCAGGGACTTTCCAGACACTTCCTGTATTCATAGTGGAATGCTACTGAAGTCTGGGATGTGATAGATGAATTTCAGATTAGTTTTTTTCTTTTTTTAGTGTGTATGTATTTGCATGCTAAAAAATGGGATTTTATAGTATCCTTACAATGGAACGGCCAATTGCTTCCAACTGGAAAATGACCCATTAATGTTACATTTAAACACCTTGAGAAGACCCCCCCCCTTTTTTTCTGAGACAATAATGCCAATCATAAAATTTCAATACAACACCTTGCAGAAAAACAACAACCTGTGGTGGATGTCAGTGCAGCAGTCTCAATGGCCCTTGGTGTCGTTCCAGAGCTCTGTAGTGCCTACAATAACATACTCCTCCCTCCATCGCTCTCTTTCTTCAGAACCACCTGATGCACTTTCAGATAACAGTCAACAACACTGGATGTATACAAAAGAATGTGCTAATTTTTTCTTTACTACAGTGTCCCCTGAATGTAAGCAGAAAGCTCATGCTTAAACTAGTACCTAGCACATATCTGTGCAATAATAGAAATGTACACGCCATTTTCATTAGCGTCTTCTCTCTTCTCTTCTTTCCTTGCTGTAGGCATCAGAAGAATAACATTGCTTTTCAAAGGAGTTTAGTCTTTTTTAAAAAAGTTTGCCATAAAATTAGAAATATAATAAAATAGGACTCCAGGACTTACAAGTAGGATGTGTGGGGATGTGGCAGAAAATGGGTGATGACTAGCTGGATGCCAAAAAAGACAAAATGTTTCATTGTAAACATGAGGCTCTATTAGGGCAGGGGAACTAATATAAGTGTCAATCCATTAAGATTTAGCATTTGAGGTCCTATTTTTTTCTTTTAGACACAGGAAAATGAATTGCAAATACACTAACAATTGATCCATAAATCATTACTGGGTGCCTTGAAAAAGCATGTGAACGGGATTAGTATCTCTTGAAATCTACTGCCACTCCTGGAGCTCAGTGTTGAGCAAGAGAGGTGCTTTGCTCTTGAAAATCTAACGACCAGTTTTGCAATGTCACCAATTTTTTTCAATCATCCAAATACCACCAATTCAATTAAGCTCATAAACTTCCTACCCATAGTTCTCCAGGATAAGCAGCTCCATTTAAAAGTGAATGCGGACGAGCTTGTGCTGTCCACGTGAAATATTGTTCAATCAACAGCCAAAGTTTTACTTGTCAGTTTTGATATATCCGATAATAGCTGTAGGTTGTTTTGCAATGTCCAATGTTCTGTGAAGATGGGCTTTTCATATTCTTTATTGTTTTTTTCTGACAAAATGTTGCCTGGACTTTTGCAGTTTTGTGAAATGAAACAACAGTAAAAACAATATATAATTTAACCCTCATAGACCTAGCTGGACTGCAGATACGCATCTTTCCCAGGCTTATGGCTAGTTTTGGCCAGGATATAATGAGTTCCTGTTCATTGATCCCTTATAAGCATCCCCAATGATTGAACATAACCCCACGCACAGCAGGCAGTCATTCATTTGTGCCCCTTTTCAACTCCGTTTTAATCAGCATTTGACACTGTTGAAAATCAAATCCATAATTAAGCTTCACAGACAGCCAGAGTTTTGGCAAGGAATGCCAAAAAAAAAAAAAACCAAAATCTGGAGATACTTTTGTAGTCAAGCATCTATATAAATTCTGCATTTTATGCTCTTGGTGCCCAATGATTTATTTGTACTTAATGGCTCTTTGTTTCTTTTTTTCTCATTTTCTCTGCTGAGGTTATTACCCTGCATTATTAACACACTCACGTGTGACTCTTTATTTATTTTTTACTAGTGGGAATACCCTTTTTTCAGAAGCAGCTGTTTATTGTATATATAGGTTGAAAGTAAAGGTACACAAACACACTCACAAATCAACTTAATAAGCACCCTGACAAATAGCGCGGCTGCTTAATTGGGACAATTGGTAGGGAACAGACTCAATGACCCCAATCAGTGAATTAATGGCACACCTAGTTGTGAAAAGTCCATTTAAATGATATGCTTGGTGTTGTCTGCTGCCTAGTCACAGTAGTTAACAGGTGTGAATTGGTGTTCATAGCATAAATTTCCTGCTGCTTGACCCTTTGTTCACTTCAGGTTGCTTCTCTACTCTTTCATAGTTGCTAAGTGAATGAAAATTACTGGATTTGTCTTAAATTTATCAGAGTATATTAACTCCATTATAACAGCCAATTTAAAAAGTAAGATTATTTAGAGAGAACGGTCTCTGTGGGAACCTTTCTAATTATTTACTGGGTAGGCAGAATGAAACTCATTTTCTGTGCCAGATTCGGCCACATGCTTTTAAAGTAAGCAAGTTCCAGAGTAACTAATAAGCTGCATTTTAGACAGAACCTCGACTTACTTATCTGGGTTCTTGGGGAATGCACTGGTTCTGTGAACTTTGCTGATTCGCTGATTAAGGGCCTTGTAGGGACAGCTAAATCACGTAACATCTAAACTGCCTGGTGCCTCTCCCCAGAAGTGGACATCTCTGACTCCTGAATTCCACCAAGAGCAGTGGGGCTGCACATCCCACAGGCCAGCGGGCTGATTTGCCTGCTTGGCGTTTGATTTCTGGATGTGGTGGAGATCAGTCTGCACAGTTGATAGGGCTGGATTTAAAAACAACACAGACAAAACTATTTTTCCCCCCATGCCTGCTGATATCTGGAGGTTGTTAGATAAGTCTTGGGTTCTTTTGTTTTATATTTCCTTTCTCATCTTTAGGAAGTTTATCTTTTATGGAAACAATGCAAAGGACTAGAAACATAAAAATTGACTGAAATAAATAAACATGTCCTCTTCTCTTCCTAAGTGAATCTGTCAATTTACGGTTCACTGTGTCTCTAGTGGGAGTTTATCAGTTAAATAAAACTATTCAGCTGCTTTCTCTAAGTTCCCATGAAGCAAATCTGACCAGATATGAAAAAGCTGGCGTCATAAAGTTTTATGACTATAGTTGAAGGATTTATAGATGCAATCATATAAAAAAAACCTTCTTTCTTGAAGCAGAGGATGAACAAAAGACTAAAATAATCTATGAAGTTCATAACTGGCCTCTAAAGTGCTCGAATACAGAATGGATGCTACTGAAAATCTTGTTATGTAGTGCCTTATGTTTCGACACACCGCAAAACTACAAATGTACTTACACAGCACAAGTGTTTGGTGTGCAAGGAAAGAGAAGGAATACATGATCTTTAGCTGCTGTTTGACATTCAGCAGGTAGTTCAACACTTCAGTGGCTCAGCTGATAGCCCTGGTGGAGTATGTCAAAGCTAAAGATCCATCTCCAATGCCAGCCAACCGGAGTACGTTACAACATCCAGGCAAACTCGAGACACTAAAACTGTCAGTGCAGTGGTAAGAGAGATGGAATAAGTGGGTGGGACTGCATCAAAAAAGGGCTTTCACTCAATCCCTATCACTTTCTCAATTCCAGAACTTTCTTCTGGGGCCACTGAATCAACTTGCATTGCCAATAAGTAACCAAACTGAAAGAGAGCAATACCTTTTCTGCCTTCACGTCAAATAAACTGACAGCTCTTTTAGAAAATAACATAGGAAGTTTTAAAAGTGTAATTTTGTTTGGGAATCTTTTAAAATCAAAGGCCTCTTGGACGCCACTGAACATCAACGGCAGTGAATTCAACGGCAGTGTGTGGTGCCACAGGTTCAGGGGCAGTAAGAGAAGCCATGTACCACAAGAGGTATAGAAATGAATTGTTAATGCTGGCAGAGTTGGTTTCAAAGTCCAGCTTCACTCTTGATGGCAACAGGTAGCTAGATACAACTGCAGCAATAGCTGTACTAAGGAGGGACAAACTTCCTACTTAGACGGCTGTGCAAGTGCAGGCACAGCTATGGTTATCCCTTAACAGGGAGAAAGCAGGGGAAGAGCTACCAGGATGCTTTCTTTCACTGTTTTTTTTTTTTTTTGGTTTTGTTTTGGTTTTTTTTTACTTTTTTTTTGTACATGCTCTTGTGTCAACTCTTTACTGTACATTACCTGAAATAGCGAGCAGAACTGCATCAGCCTACTGCCCTGATTTAGGAGAGGTTTAACTAATGACACTTGTTCATTTCTTTTCATATATCTGCTCTTCTCCTTTTGTTTCGGAGCCTCATTTCCTCACAAGAACACCTTCAAATGGCTGAAGACAAGCTTTAATTGAAAACTTGAACACATGCTGAATGTGTCACAGTGCTTGGACAGTCACTGTACACCAACATTTATATTCAGTGAAAGGAAAGTCCTGCTAACCAAACCCAGCTTGATTGGAATCTGAGACTGCCAAGCAGTATTTGTCAGGCATAGCTACAGTACGGAGACAGTAATACACTGTTTTCAGCCAGATGGACGTAGGGAGGTCAACAAGAGAACTAAGGTCTGCCTGACTGGAGGTATTGGAAGTGCTGTAGAAAACATTTTGAAAAACATTCTACTCTGGACAATGGAATGTGTCTAGTAATTATCTTCACAGATATTCAGTCAATAACCGGTAAAATAGTTTGAGCATTTTTTTACATCAAACTCTTTATCAATTCAATATAGATTAATAGTCACAGAAATCACATAAAACCATGACAGCAGTCAGGATGTACACAACAGTGTAAAGCATTAATTAAAACTAAATCCAAACTCTGAGAGGATAAAATGATTTATAAATTTTTAACTCTCACCTTTCAGAGGATGTAATCCTTATACAAGTGTCTTTTTTAAATTGTTTGCTTAGATCACATAGCCATTATACTAAATATAAGCTGTTCTCTAAAGTTTTAAAGAAAAATCTTAAATTGATATTTAGCATGAAATAATGTGACATGTGGAGATACCTTACACAGTGTGGCAGATATCTCATTAAATTATCCATGGTATTGGGAACTTGAAGGTCATTGACTATCCCATTTAATTTGGCTAGTACAGGACATTTCTAATAATTAATACTGTAATAACATTTAATGATCTGCACTCATGCAATCTGAAAAACAAGCTAATGGTGCAGTTTTTAGTGACTGCACAAACAGCAAGTTTCAAATTTGTCAAAGGCTGTTATTTCAGCATCACAGAGGCATGGAGAAGGCCCTGCCTGTGGGGCTATCACTGATCCAGACACTAGAGACTTGGCCATGATGCAGCAAGAAGTAATGGACTTGGTCTCAAGAGGGATGTTCCTTTGGAATTAAAAGCAGGAGCACTACGTTCATAGGGAAACACTAACACTCCCCATTCCCCTCTTGTTCCAGGGCTGTTGGCAGAAGAGATAAATGGCAGAAAGTGGAAAAGGGGAGATCAGAATAAAAAAGAACAGATCTGTTCACTTACCTCATTGTAGCAGATTGTTAATTTTAGGACCAACTCCTCTTTGATTTTTTTAATCACAGGAAATGGTCTGGATGACATAAGGGCAGGTTTTAGGCAGTAGTCAGTGGAATAAAGCCGTTGGCACTGGTTTGCATACTGCAAAATAGTAGAGTTTAATCCTCTGAAATAATAGATGGACATTGTCTCATACCTATTTCAAGGGTTTTGTCATTGTGAAGGACTTAGGAAAAAATCCCATTGTTCTATAATGGAAATAACTTTTGGAATGAACAATTAAAAGAAAGTAAACAAATTCCCTTTCTCCCCAACAGCCCTATTCTATGCTTGAGAATGGACGCAAGTTAACTCCTTGGTGCTATAAATTCCAAGTACATTTATCCAGGAAATAGAGCTTGGCATTCTTTAAGACAGCAGAATTTCACTGAAGGCTCCAGTCCAAATGGGATAATACTAAGTTCTACTTTTCTAACCTAAACTTCAGGATTATGGAGGCGATTTTCGTTAGACTGTGGCCCTTGGTTTAAAAAGTGGTTTCAAATGTTTCAAATAAAGTGAGAAGGTAAACATTGAACCTTCCTCGCATTAGATCAAGAAGGAAAATGGTTATCTCCCCAGTAAATGAGTGAGAGCAGGGAACCATCTCATTCTGACTGAAAGACAGATCTCATGTGAATTTACAAAGGAATCTGCATGAACAGGAAAGTGAAACAGCTTAGACTTTGAGGGAACGTAAAGAGGTTTATCCTCTTAGTTTAACTAAAAATGAAATCAGGATCACATGAAGATTTATTAAAAAAAATTTTTTATTAGAATTTTTTGCCATTTTTTTTCCCTGTGCTAAGCACTGTGAGCCAGAAGTCAAGAAAACCAGATCAAACTGCTTGGGCAACACAAAGAAAGAGGATGAGCTTTCTCTTCACAATTTTTGATACGTACAAATCCACAAAGTCCAGTCCTGTAACTAATTTGCTGGTACATGGACTCCGATGGAGGAAGAACTAAGTCGAGTCAAAGGACACGACAGTTTTATAAAGATAACATGAATGTACTGGGAAGTTTCATGTCTCTCTTTTCCCGAGGGCATCTACTCTTTGCTCTTTCAGTTAGGTTTTTAATGTCAGAATTATACTAGGTTGATATTTTAGTGAGCTGAATACATGGCTTTTATCTCCAGTTGCAGAAGAAAATGTCCATTCCTCTCAGAAGATCACTCACTCACTCTAGGCCACGGTTAGTTCAATTAAACTGGGTCTAGGGACTGCTGCAGTCACAGGCATGCTCCTCACAGGTAACATCAAGGCCTCATCTGTAACAATGATTGAAATGTGAGAACTCAAAAGTGAAGGACTACTAGCCAAAATGAAGCTCATATGATCATTTTCAGAACTGTTAAAAAATCATTGTTCTTGTCTTGGAGTGAAGTACTAGTTCTAATAATTTCGAGAAAAAAAAAACCTGTTGTTTTTAGTGGGTGTAGTCTCATCCTAGATGTTTCATGAATATACTCCATATTTTAACCTAAAGTTTATTACTGGTTTGAGTCTAAAATTCAGTTCTGGTTCATGGTTCACCCAGAAATCAGTAGCATTTAATAACCTATAGAGGACTGAGTAGCATGCAACTAGGATTTCAAGAGCCCTGCAATTTTTTTTACAGTTTGTTACAATATCCCATTGCAATGGTATATCAAGGTATGCACAAGGCTAACGAAAAAAAAATCATAGGAACAAACAACTCATTAAAGTTCATACAGGCCTTAAAATACGAAGGTATATGACCCTTCCATATTTATTGAAATATACCAGTCAAAGAAATAAGCAAAAGAGAAATACAGTATTTGCAAAATTTTCATTTGTTATTTTGATGTATACAAATTCATACATTAGCATGTGGTTTCACACATCGTTAACAAAGATGACTGACTCTAGAAAGTTAATTTAGCCATTTATTTCAACTCACTAGTGATAAGAATACCAATCACAGCCTGTGTCTGGAATAATTGGATTATCTACAATAACAAATACATTGCATTACTGGTTTCCAGTTTCCTGTCCTGTTACCACTTCTTTTCCCTTCCCTTCCCTTCCCTTCCCTTCCCTTCCCTTCCCTACCCAAAC
>WKFP01014996.1:270329-285115 GCA_011057875.1 Pterocles orientalis | reverse complement strand
CCCTTCCCTTCCCTTCCCTTCCCTTCCCTTCTTGTTTTTTTTTGCTTATTTAAGGTTACACAATTATTTCATTTGTAAATGTACTAAAACACTGCTCTTACATACATGGCTGAGGCCACAATAGCTAAGCAGGTGCTGGCCATTTCGACTCACAAAGACAATGACTTTTTGTTGCCAAGACATCTATCCTCTCTGAGGCAAAACGTGAATCAGCAGATCACCCGAGTATCCTTGAAACCCCAAAGAGCAAATGACTGGGAGAAAACATGAGGCTGTCATTGGTGTAAACAATTTTTTGTTAAAAGGTTTTTAAACTTTTATTTCCCAATTAAAAAAAAATATTGATTCTAATCAGTTTGATCAACGGTCTGTGTAGCAGATGAACTCTGTTGCACTGTTTTGTTCATTAACAAGATACATTTTGTCAGAAAAATCACTGAAAATTAATTTATTTTTTAAAAATTAGGGAAATAAAAGGAAGTTCCAGTCTGCAGTAAAACACTGGAGAATTAATGAGACTGCAAAATTTAACCAGTCTTTCTGAGACTTTCTGACCCTGACACTCAGAAAGCTGTAGACATACTTGCAAATGACGTATGCTTTATTTCCCACTGTGCCAAACTTGAAGAATGTCTTAGCTGAGTTTAATATCAATCTCAAAAAATATCTTCAGACAAGTAACCTGATGCCAAGAAATATTTTTAATTCCTGCAGAAGTCAAAGAACAATGAAACTCAATAGCATTTTCAGGAAGACAAAACGGTTGGTAGACAAGACAATTAAAACTATAAAAATTTGTCTTCTATTGGAATAAATAACATTCCACAACAGAGACTGTCAGCACCCCCTCAACAATTTATATGAGACAACAGTTTGTGTTTTATTAAAACACACTCGGTGTTTTATTCAATTAAACGCTGGATGGAGGTTCAAATATTTGAGGCCCACTCAAAAACATATGGACAGTACTTTCTTAACTCAGATGCTCAGTTTACGTTATAGTCTAGAAGTCATCTTAACAACAAGTGTTCAACCTATTTTAGTATCTGGCACATGATTTGTACTTTGTACTCTTCACCATTCTTTTGGAAATTTTATGTGATCATACTTTGTAACAGAGAGGGCTGCTTTTAAAATATGTTTCAAATTGACTGAGCACCTTTAATCTTCTTCTACAAAGTCTATAACTTTCCAGAAAGACATGCCACTGTCATCTGTGTCACTTCACTTAACTGGCTTCCTTATGGTACTAATGCATTTACAGTGTGTTATCACAGTCCTAGTTTTTCTGTAACAATCATTGGAATAACTCAATCCTGGCAAGCCACAGACTATTCCACACTGAAATTCATAGATTTAGCAGCATAGTGTCAGACCATTTTTCATAACCCTTGTTTCCTTGTCAGCATGTCATAGCCAGTAAAGTACAAATATATAAATCTTTTCTCAGCATCACCTCACTGCTGTTTAATACTTCTTTACTACACCACTGTGCTTACAAGCTTAAAATACCTTCTGTTTGGAGAAACGCGTATTTATTATTATTATTGGGGAGTTTTTGTGCAATTTCCCTGAGCACAGGCTGACAGCTGCATAGCACTTTGTCATTTATCATTGTACACAAGATCTGTCAACTTGGGAAACAATTTCAATAAAAAAATTCTGCATGAAATTACTTTGTGAGATGAAAAAAAAAAACATTCTGGCTTTTGTATGGGCAATACTGTGTCTCTATTTATTTATTTATTTTTGTCTATTTTTTTTTTTAAATTTTGGCTGTGAAAGGTACTTAATGTACCAAAAACAATTTGTACAAGCATTATTTCACCAATTGAAAGTGTGTACGCCTTGCTGAGGTTTCCCTTATCTAACTGTTGCTAATACATTTTCATGCTGTGCTCTTATGGCTTCATTTTACAGTTGACAAGATCACCCACTCCATGCTGTGTTGGAAATGGGACCCTCGTTACTATAGTCCACAGAGTGCACTTAACATGTGAACAACAAACAACAAAAAGTTACTGCTTTAAAACATCTTCATCCCTTTATCCCTTTGTTGTAACCATAGCCTTGCTTTTATGGCTCACTTTAATAAACCAAAGCATAACAGCTATGTAAATCAGAAATCCCACACCTATCAAAAAGAGGGAGGATTTACTAACCTATGGGCTCTGTTGAGTTAACCTCAGAGTAGGTCAATAACGCTCTTCAGATTCTCCTAAAATCTACAGCAGCCCTCCTCCGCTGACCTCATCCTCCTCAAAGCTTACAGCGGGGGAAATAATATTTCCTTTCCATGACACAGCATTTTTCTCCACTTTTGTTTAATTTCTTGTGCATTGTGCCCTGTAACAAGAGCAGCATCTATGGCCTGCAGTTAGTAAAACCAGCTGGGGCAATAATTGCTGTGAAATTATGTTCTGGACAGCTGAAAAGGAGGGATCAGTATTACAATCTCTTGTTTTCCACCCTGTCAGGTTTTTTCTCCAGCTATGGATTTGTTGTCATCAGCGCCTGATGATTCTGCTGACACCCCTGTCAGAAAATGTATTTTTCACTCCCCACTTGATTGACTCCAATGGCGTGTAACTCTGTCAAAAAGTGCCACTCTCAAGCTCACTCACTCATGTGTTCGTGTTTTCTACACCAATGCCGGCCAGACAGACAGACACATAAAACTATTAAATATTCAAGTAGGCATATTTCCCCCCTAATTTATAGATCTTTATTGTCCTTACCACATGCTATGTATTCTTCTTTGCTTTAAATCTCTATAGATTTCAAAAATCTTTCTTTCGGAGGAGGGAGATTTGCAGATTCTGTACTTCATGCATGAATTAAAGCACAGATGTTAAGTTTTGGCATATTTCTTGATGAAACCAATATTTGAATGTATGCTATTAATGCTGCTCAGTTTCATATACTACTACTAATAAAAAGATGCTCCAGAGCCTTTTGTAGGAGACGAGTTTGTGTTAAATTAAAGGGACAGATGGCTTCAAAACTTGGTCAATAGAAATGACTCAGTAATGGTGTAAAAAATAATAATTAGAGGATATTCTAGAGCCTGGATTATTCAGCCTAAAGGACTGCATATTGCTCTCTGAGAGTCAGTGTTCACAGGGAGAGTTCTTGTTTCTGAGGAAACAGTCAGCCCTCCGTAGATGTCACCGAATACTGCATTAAAATGCATAAAACTGCTGACAGGCAACCTACTTCCAAGATGCAGAATCACAAACTTTTTCAAGTGTGAGCAGAATGTGCTTGCCTACCACAATGAAGGGCAGCACAAGGCTTCATATCTGTAGCAGGCACATGCGTTTTGGAAATCATCGTAGAAGGAGTAGAGTAAGACTGCTAAAAACATACACAAAATAGTTTGTGGCAGCAAAAGGACCACTGTGCATTGTTATTAAGATGCTGATAAAAATTAAAAGCTGTTGGGAGAAAAAGGCTATAGAGAAAAAAGCTATCTACACCAGAAACAATGTTTTCAGTATCTGTTCTTATCCAGATTTACACTGGTGTCAAGAAGACATGGCTCAGTTGAAATTAATGAAGTTATACAGGTGATAAAAGCTATTATACAAAAGCTATCATATTGATAAAAAGAAGTCCACACATAAGCTGCCCAGTATATCCTAGTCTCTGTCAACATGACTTTGCATTTGACACCAGTAAGGCAAATTTTACAATTGTTAAGACTTTCCACTAGATGATGACCAGCTGTAAGCAGGCCAGTAAGGGTAACCAAATATAAAATCAGCAGATGCTGTCCCCAGAGTTACTGGGCTTTTGAATGTGATTTGATGTTTTCCTCAGTATTTTCATTTAAAAAGTGCAAGAAAAGTTGAGAGAAGGCAGAGAATGGCAATACAAGAAATATTATTTCAGTTGACTTTAAATTTAGCACCAATAACTAAGGATTTTCAATTGTATTCCTGTTGTTCATTTTAATATAACTGTCCTGACATGGATATAATTCTCCAGTATCTGATCATTTATTGGAACAATATCTTTTAGAAGAAGTGGTCACTTTGGTTTCAAAATAATTATTTCTAGGAATGTGTTAATTGATTTTTTTAGTAGCAAAGTCTTTTATCTTGGAGAAAATGACGAGTTTTTTGTTTTTCTTTTTGCTTTAATCTCTGAGTTTTGGTTCCAGCAGGCAATTTTTTTTTCCTCCAAGTCAATTATAATTCTAAAAACAAATGAAATGTAATTACCTTTTTATTGACACGTAAAAAGGAAATAAGTAGTAAAATCAGCAGTTATATGCTTTCTTCAAAGGTGTTGCTTTCGTAAGCATTATGATCAGCTAAGCAGATTCAAAGAAGTGGGAGAAAAAGGTGGGAAGAGGGCTGTGATGAGATAATAAGGAGTCAGTGATTTTGCACAAAAAAGTAGTATTTCTAACACAGTCAGATACAAGAACAGATAACTAAATTGAAACACAGAGAGTGGTTAAATTATTCTTATTGAATTTTACAAATAATTTCATTCCACCTTTAGTTACAATATTTCATTGCTCTAAAATTCTGCTGCTGAAGGGCTTCTTACTATTGTGTTGTTTTGGAGGAAATAGTTTCACAGTCTTAATTAAACAGTCTCTACAAATTATACAACTGGACCCGCAGTCTTTAATAAAACATCTCTACAGATACAGCTGGACTTGCTGTAGAATAAGGTCATCACAACTGAGTGGTCAATTTTATATGACAGACACTGAAAATTATTAGCCTTTTAAGAAATGATCTGCGAAAAGAAGTTGACTATTGATCTTGAAGAGCTTTGATACATAGTACACTCATTTTTATTTTTACCAACCTTCTGGACAGTAATCTCCAGTTTGAATTACAACTTTTTTTGCTCTTTGACAGGTAGGCTTCAGTCCATGAAGATTCTTTATGATGGAAATAAAAAGGGAAGAATCTCATAATGCTTAAATTGTGTCAACCGATTGCTAAAAAGAAAAAATAATAATCCCCACCCCTACATAACTAGAAACAAATGACCACAGGGCAGTAAAAAGTTAACAGATGAGGGACTAAAACATTTATTCAGCCAGAGAAACAAATAGAGTTTGAAGGGGAAAAAAATCACAGACAAAATAAAACAATTATCTTTTATCTTAGGCAATGAATGTTCAGTAATGTCTTCTGAGGATCTGATCGAAATGGTGCCAATGTCTCCAATGCTTTAAATGAAGTTACAAACACATAGAGGAGCAATCAGACCATTTGATCCAAAAAATTACAGATCAAGGATCTGACACACAAAGAAGTTATTTGAAAAATGACTGTCTAGAGCTGGAGCAGAGTGTCTCACACCCATTAATACCCTTGCTATAAAAAGAAAGAGTAAGAAGGAAGGACAAAAAAGTTAAGAAATGACACCAACTGCTCACTGACCTGAATGACAACAGTGGAAACTTCTATTGCCTTTTTTTTTTTTTTTTGCTTTGAAGTAAAATGCAGAAATGAATAGTCCTGGATAAACAAGGGAGTGAAAAAAGCAGAAAAGTTCTTTTTAGCAAGTCTACTTAAACTAATAGCTTTTTCTTGACTGTTATTTATTACAGCCCAAGTGTACAACCTAGTGTCACCCCACTCAGGTGGAAAAGTGAGCAAGTGGGCTATTTAATATAGTGAATTTGCCTAATGTAGCACAATTACAGAAATGCACTGAGTAACTTTGGGCTGATTCCCCGGTAAAGAATTTATGGAATGCCTGCAAGGCACACCTGTGTCTCATTATCTGAACTGATATTTTTGCCATGCTGATTTGAAGGACAAAATAGACTTAAGAGATTCCACTTCCATAATTAAAAATAACACAATGAAGACACATTAAAAATTGGAAATAAAACTCAAAAACCTGCCACACAGTACAACAGGAGGACAAAAATACAAGACTTTGCACCTAGGAGCCTCTGTATAGCAAACAATTCCATTTTCTTAACAGGCCACAAGCGTACTCTTAAGAAGCAGGTGAACAAATGTAATTGTGGGAAGTACAATGGTGCTTCTGAGTCTAAATTATGTTCCTCCCAATGCACGTTTTCATCTATTGCATAGTATTTTTGTGTGTGGTTTTATTTTTCCCTTCTATTTTAAAACAAGTAAACAGCTTTTCCCTTAATGACTGCAAAGAGGTAAAGGTTTACAGGATTCCTTTTAAAATCTGTCACATTTCTGTTTCTGTATTATTGAAACAGAGAAGCCACAGCACGCGCCCCTTCCCCCCGCCTCTGCATTCCTGGCTTTGCTCTGGCCTGTGAGGTCAATACAGACTAAAGGCCACTAATATCTGATTGCTGCAAAGGACTTGTATTAAACACTGATACTCTCATTATGATCTCTGGTGAATAGGTTTCCATATCAGAAAAACCCCATTAGAGTTATCAGCAGCTGGCACAGTTTTAACCTCAGCAGAGGCCAAGAAAGAAAAAAACAGAGACCAAAATACCCCATCATTTCTAGAAGGAGCTACTTCTATTCTGAGTGCAGGTAGATTGGTGAGGTACCAGGGGGTAAATTTGTCCTCTGTCTGCTCCTGCCATACTCATTCCTTGCACAGAGAGAGAATGTAACCTCCATGACTGACAGTCTGACCACTGTGACTAGTTTATTTACTCTTAAGACTTCTTTGCAGACCATTTTTTTCTAGAGAATCAAATACCCTGGAAAGTAACCCAGGTGTTCAGACAGCTCCAAACGTAAAGGCTGTGCTGAAATTGGTACTGAAAGCAGGACTTTTAACCTTTCACACTTTGATGATTGAATGTAGACTCCACATCTAAAACTCTCACTTTTCAGGAGACAATTTAATTCTTAGTAATTTGTGTAGCGTTGTATGAGAGAAGATTCACACACTGTGGCAGCACAAACATTTAAAGTGAGTGCTTCAAAAATCCCCCAAGATTATACCACTTCAGCCTCCAGCAGCTGACCGATGCTAAACACATTTAACATGCATGCTCCTGCGCAAACCACCTCAGATGCAGATAGCTGTTGTGATTTGAGCCTCAATGGGCAAAAACTGACTCAGAGCAGCAGAGAAATGGCAGCGGACTGCTAAGGACTTCTAGTCACTTCCCTTCCCAAATACTGCCAGCTGCACTAGGGCAGTGCAAAAATACCACTTTGAGGAACCAGGTGGATGGGGAAAGATTGGAAGAAGAAACAAGCTGTGCAGACGTGTGCTGGACTACACAGCCCAAATACCACTGCTTCGGCTCCCCTGGTGCAATGAACAGCACTGCTGGAGGGAAGCCTCCAAGCCTCAGTGTTTCCACAGGTCCCTCTGCTCACAACAAGTTGCTCTCCTTCACAGTACAGTGTGAGGTCTGAACTTCAGTCCCACATTTTCTTCTCTGAACACAGCCCATTTAAGAGTGTCATCACTGGATGTGTGTCTGTGGCTAATTGGTTTTTAAAACTGGCAGAGTCTGGCTTGGAATGTTCTTGTCTGTGGGTGTTAGAATTGGGATGTTAGAAAGGTACATAAGGAGAGTTTTGTCTGGAGGTGAATCTGGATTTAACTGATCAGTCCTGGATTTTTAGCAGTGGCATTAGCAGAAAATGATCAAAGGGGTATAAACGTGGAAAGAAAGTGAGTGGCATCCATGCAAGAGAGAGTCTTAATTCAAATTTCAGTCATCATCACTTGAAACATTAAAGAGAGCTTAATAAGAAAGACTTACCACCAATCATATGCAGAGTCAGTGCTACTGTACTTTCTTATTTCTGGTTGCCTGGAAAGGAATGTAAGTTTTGATTATGCTTATGCTATATGCAAGGTGGAAAAGCAAAAGAGCTGAAGGTTTAATCTAAACAAGCTTCCACCTACCCATGTCTTAGATTTTTACTCCCCATCCTGCCCTCAGAAGGCAAAAATAAATTGCTGGAGTCTTTGCACACCATGAGTACTTGCTGATGGACCCGCACCTGAAATCAGAAAAAAAAAAATCTGCTTTACATCTCTGTTGACTGGGAATTCATTTCTATATATGTGCTACAAATCACTATCTCCACCAATTGCTTGATATGGAAAGAAGAAAATTACGCTAGTAATGTATGACCCTGAGAGTAGAGGAATTGTAGCTATTTACATCAGTTGTCAGCAACCTGCTGCTTGTTTGCAGTGTTGCTGCATGGATATAGATAACCTCTCTGAAACATTGGCTGAGACAAAGCAAGTAATTCTTTGTTGACACATTGTCAGTTTCTAATTTGTTCTCAAACTGTGAGGTAAATCCTCCATCTCCACTGGAAAAAGGACCGCTCTATCTCGCATCAGGCTTTTTGCCCTTTTCACTTTCTATTCTCAGCTGGAAATGTAGTCGAAAAGGAGTTTCCTGCCCAGATACTGATAAAACATACCAACAAAATTATCTGGAGAGTTTAACCTTAGCTGCAGTCCCTTTACATCACCCTGAATAAAAATACAGAGCAATGCAGAAAGAAAACTGTGATCTTTATTAGTGCACCATCAGAAATCAGGAGGGCTGCAGTTGCAAGGGACAGAGGTTACCCCTTGCACTCGGGAAATGTGGCTTTAGCTATAGAAATAAATGCCTCAGAGCCATGTCTTGGTGCACGAAAACGAAAAGCTGAGAAACAAAACCAGACTCATGGCTCTTCATGAAACATCGTTACGTCAAGAAGAAATAGTGAATGCTGTGGCAAGGACTTCATCCACTTTCCACTCCTACTTCTTGGTGCCTTTGAGGAGCCCGCACTAAGAATACAGTAAAATGCAATGTGCTGGGAATTTCCTTGCAGAGAGATTGACCTGATTACACTTCACTGGGCATGGGAGATCATTCTTCTTTCTGGCTGCTGCTCAGATATAGGACTGACAGCTGGACTCCATCACTTGGATTAATGGGTTAAAAGCTGACATCTTTTTAGTATTTTGGACTTTATTTTCTTTATCAGCTTGACTTCCATGCTCAGAGTGCTCTTGCCACAATATTCTTTTAAAAGTACACTTGTCAGGGTCCATTTGCCACTCGCTACCTTGATGGTGACATCAGCAATGGCTGCGGTTTACCTTTTGACCTTAGAGAGGCAGCAGATGGGCCCAGTAATAAATCCTGATTATTAGTGAAGGAGCCAATAGCTTGCAAAGGCAGAAAGAAAACTCAGGCAGTTTTACACTGCGGTTCTTGTTAACTGCTTTGATACGGAGTTGTGGGCCGCGTCAGGGACAATGACGAACGGCCTGGGACGCCTGCAGCCCTCCGCTCCTGGGTGGGCGGTGCACGCCATGCTGGTGGCCTTCTTGTCCTGCCCTTCCTCCCTCCTCCCTTCCTCCCCCAGCAGCCCAAACTGCCTCCCCCATCCCCAGTCCACTTACGCTTTTGAGCTCCTGACTTAAAAGCAGCAGGAGGAAGGGTAAGAGCCCTCAGGGTAGCCAAGGCAGCCAGAACTGGGCCGTTCCCCACAGGCCGCTGTGGTAATGGCTGACGAGTGTCATGCAGGCCCTCAAGGAGGGGGCACTAAGAAGAGGCCTCAGCGCAGCCCAGGAACTTTACCACAATGTTTTAACAGCATTTAAAGAAAAACAATAAAAAATAAAACCAAAGGCACAGTCGCCTACAGCGTTGATTTTGTGCGCAGGACACTGGGGTCTGCAGGTAGCGCGGGCTGGCAGCAGCTACCACAGGGCCTTGGCTGGGCTTTGGTTATGGAAAAAGCAGTTTAGACAAAGCAGGACACTGCATGGTTCAGCTCAGGTAACTATTGTCCATTTTTTGAATAAAGATGTTTATATTTTAATCTTGGCTGGTTTGGGTTTTCTATTTCCCCCCATGTGTATAGTTTGACAGGAGAATTTTCTTAATTGTTTCTAGGGGTGTTATGTAGTTTATGTATTCAAATCCTGCCACAAAATCCTTCATAAATTGTGGTTTGACACCAGTGAAGACTGTAAGATTTTGCTTTATATAAACACAAAAATCTGCCTGTAACATCTCAGCTGCATAAGCCAAATTTCCAAAATCCCACGGCTTCCCGCAGGTACTTACAACTTGGATGTTCACCAGCCTCGTTGTATGATCTTAGGCAGGACACCAGTGAAGCAATTGCTGGTTTACTTAATTATTAAGCATAAATCACCTAGGAATAATAAATATTAAGAATTTTTCACTGAAATCTCTATGTGCAGTTTTTTTCATTTAATTTTTTTTTTCCATTTTTATAGGAAAGGTGACAAGGCAAAAAAACCTTTAGCATCTTTGCCTTAAGTCTTTGTCGGAAAAGAAAGAGTGGCGTCATTTTGTATTCTCCTCACCCCAGGTTTTTGTTGATGCTTTGAAACATTTGAAGTTTTCCATTCAGTGCTGTTTTCTCAATAGATATAGAAACTGTATTCCAAACAAAAAGAAAATATTAATTTATACAGGGGGTGCAATCCCACCCCTTTACATCTGTGAGCAATCCCATTTAATTTGTTGAGAGTAATATGAACAGACTGTACATTTTAAACCAAATAAAAGAAAATGTCACACTATTCTTGCCTTAAAAATTTTCCCATTCGTTTACTGGTAGAAGTGACTATACTTTATCTGGATTAATTTGCCAGCTATTATTAAACTATTGGTTTTGTTGCAAGTGATTTGCAAATGAACATTGATCATTTGGTTTCCAACACATCAATCATTTAAAATTCCAGTGAGTTATCAAGCAATTCCTTCCCTGAAAAGGTATGTGTGACAATTAGGACATGTTTGATTCTCGGCTAAATTTACTTCAGGAATATGATGAAGAAAGGTCTTTTCACATCAAAAAGTTCTAGAATTTGTTTTAAAAAAATGGGAATCCCTTCTGGGGTGGAAAAAATATTATGGCTTTTTAAAAAATAATTTTCATAAATGTTTTTAATTTACCTGAGTAGAATTTTTTAGTGAAAATATTTGGTAGCAAATCTAAAATAGGGAGCTTCAGATGCAATGCTGCAACCTTTCTTAACAGAAGTACCATAAGAGTCAATTTAAGATGCCATTTTCTATCTCTGTGTAGTGTAAGTGAAGAATACACATAGGAATCGGGTCCTTAATTTGTATAACAACAGACACAAGCTTACCATAAAATTATTAATGGCTAGTGGTTTTACTTCATCAGTCGTTAGTTATATCAATCATTTCCTTGCCAGCATGGAAACAGAAGCTCTACTGTTTTGGAGAAGAAAGTGTATGTGTATGTTGTGTGTGTTCCGTATAAATTACCCAGGTGTTTTAACACACTGAGGTGGTTTTTTATTCCTTTTGGAAAAACAGAAAGGAAACAACCCAAGGGCTAATGTTCTAATTATCAGTGGTTGTGCAAGCCTCCAAAAAGCATGTATTCTATAACCCCTGGAAAAATTCTGACATGTTATAAACTGGCTAAATTAGCTTAAATCAGTAAACAAACAAATTGGTGCCAGCACAATAGTACAATAATGCAGTGCATACTAAGTGACTTACTTTCCTAATGCCAAAAATAGCTATATAAAACAATGCTAAGCAGCCTTGATTCTTCTTTATCTAATTTGAGTTAGAAGTTTTATAAAGTCATAATTCTTGACCTTTAAAGCAGAATGGTAGAATATCTAATTTCTCAGAGATTTCTGGGAAATTCTTTGACATTGACGTACACTCCAAATCATATATGAATCAAAATGTTAAAAATTAAACAAAGTTCATTCAACTATACTGTGGTAACTCTGGAAGATTGGGTGCACGATTTTTATTAGGTTAGCATTGAAAGAGAAAGGTAAATTCTTCTTGAGGGCAGATCATATTGGGCTAAACTGTGTAATATTGAAATGGGATTGCTTATGTAGCAAGATACAAAAGCATGTGGGGGCAGAGCATAAGAAACTGCAAGGAAATGTAAAACACTCCACAGTGGCTTTTGAAATCAATGACAGGGGCACCAAAATGTCATGGAAAAGCGTAATTTTTACTCTTTTAATTCCTGATGGCCGTTTATCTGCTTTTCTGTTTTGGAAAATACTACGAATATGTGAATTTTCTCTATGAAGAACAGATAATACCCTATGTAAATTAGTGGCTGGCACTGCCTGATTGCAGAAGTGTGGGGAGAAAGTTGCAGGACCCATTCCTTTCATTGCTGTGCATATTATTTTTTTGCAGTCCCAGGGTGTGTAGGTATAATCATTATTTATTGTCTTGGTAATAGACCATGGTAGTAACCTTTCTGAGTGTGAATGCAATATACTCCATATACAGAAGCTATCATGTTTAGGAAATGGAACTGAATTCAGTTTTGAGTTTTTCAGAGTACCACATACTGTAATTTCTTGGATTTTTAGTTATTGGCAGTTTTTAGGATGAAATGTTTTTATACTGACTCTCTTATGTAGGTAAAATCTTCACACATTCATTTTTTTTTTATAATCACATAATGACACCTAAGCCATCAGAATGTTGTATACACACTTTCAGCATCTTTTGACTATGCAACGTATTGATGTTAATATTGTATTGATGTTAATATTTTATTGATGTTAATATCTGTACCAGAATACAGATCATCACATTTATGAATTAATATGAAATCAAAACAATGCATCTCACTTACCTCTTTCCAAATGAAAAATTATTTTCACAAGTGACATGGAAGTTTTTTGTCTTTGAAAATTACACAGACACACAGACACAGAGCTGTGGAAGAAAAGTATAAATATATAAAATGTATATTATTGAATACCTTGTTTTCTGCTTCTGTCAATAATGTAGCTATTTTGACCAGTCAATGGTACTGGAAACTGCATATTTGCTGACAACAGTGAACTAGACCTACGCAGATGAATTTGTGCTTTAAATGAGAAACACTTTGTTTAAAGTGTTGTGTTCTCTCCTGTCTGCATTTAGGTACACTAACGTATTTCTCCATGTGAAACTAAATAATTAATTGTCCCAATGGTGCCATCAGGAAAGTGTTTTCAATTGCTGTTTCTGGAGACTCCATTGCTACCCAGCTCCTGTGAATATGTCGATAAACATACACGGTTGATGACAACAGAATATATTTCTTTTATATACTTCACCGTCTTTTTCTGAGAATATGAGACCTGGATATATAAACTGCTGGTGTTCTTTGTGTAGAGTCCTTAAGTCTCAACTGTTGCTTTTCTAGACCATGATCAATACGTTGAAAGAGGAAAATACTACTGGTAGCCTTGCTAAAATTAATTTGTACCTGAAAGGAACTCCAGTAATGTAAACAACATTTGTTGATCTTGATAAAAAGCAGACATACAGCTGTCATTTTGTTTATCATTTTTTTGAGGAGCAGGGATTTCTGTAGTTTCCTAAGTCTTAGTTGCTGCTTTTGCAAAATCATGGTTGATGACATTTTCTGAGGGAACATCCCGCGTATTTATTGCAATTGACCTCCTCGCAAATTAATTAGAATTTATATACAGATATTTTTTATCACAATTATTCAACATACAGATTTGTATCTTTTCCACAGTAGCTTTGCCCATGTACACAATATGCAGCACAGCTACAATCACAGTAGTTCATCCTAGCTTTCCCTTTTCTTCTAAAAGCTGTAATGAATGCCAAAAGGTATATAAATGAATCTATCCATATCTCACAAAGTATTAAACTCCATTGGGAATTAACCATCTATATTCAGTCTCCTTCCTGAACCCAAATAAGGAATCCAGAAAAATGGGTCCACACCACATAACAAGGCAATGCTCTTCTTACAAGATCCCACCGATCTGCACAGCAAGCATGTATCTCATGGGATCTGTCCATGATTACTGTACATCTGACACTATTTCACAGCATACTATTTTGCAGGTCAAAATTCTCTGGTCTTGACGTACCACTGAGACAGTGCAACCTGTACTACTGATTCAGTAACAATGCTCCATTAGAATAATTCCACCTTGTCACATCCCTGTACATCTCCTGTATCCTCTCAGCACTCAAGGCCATTGACCATGACCGGTTTTTGTTGTATGAAAGCAAAGTTGCTCCTCATTGTCATTATTATTTTGATCCATTTATGCTTGGAGGATGAAGTGGAAAGTGAATTTTTACTTCTGTGTTTATTTTCATGTTAAACACCTGACAGCTTTCCTTCTCTTTCATAGTGTACAGCACATCCACTGGCCTCCCTCCATGAACAGGTTTTGATGGTGGGTTTTGAGAGACATATAGAGACACATAGAGATTTCTTTTTACATATTCCATCTATTGTGTTCTATTTAAGTTGAACTTGACAGAGATTTTCTGCTGAGGTAACAGCTGACTTTTGCAGGGAAAAAGTTTTCCAACACCACCTCCCTGCCTCTTTCTGAGAATCCAGTAGCTGGGAACTAGAACTAGGCAAGTTCAAACTAAAAGCCACACAAATATTTTTAACAGGGAGGACAGCGATCATTGTAATAACTGACATAGCTATTGTAGATTCTCTATCAATATACAACAGCTACAATTACTTGAATTATGAAGAATTTTGCATAACTTAACATTAAAATTGGTAACATGCATTCAGTAACCTGATATTTATATTACATATGTCTTATTTTGCCATGTGTGATTGTCCCTCTTTATGCTTATCATCCACCTGTGTGATGGGTTGGCCCTTGGCTGGGGGCCAAACCACACACACCCGCTCACACAGTCCCTGCCCCCACCCAATGATAGGGGAGAGAATTAAAGAGGTAAATGGCAAAGAGGACTCGTGGGTTGAGATAAGGACAATTTAATTACTAAACTACAATAATATTAGAAATAATACTATATACAAAGA
>WKFP01014996.1:221010-268843 GCA_011057875.1 Pterocles orientalis | reverse complement strand
TCTCTTCCCCCCCAAAAGGCTGAATGTATGTCCTTGAGAACAAATAGCAACATCCTAGCAGTAACTATAAACGTTCTTCTCTTATCAATTCTCTGCTGAGCAGGAACCCAAAACATAGCTTCTTGCTAGCTGTTTATGAAGAGAAGAGAAAAGGGAAAAAAAAAAATTAACTCCGCTCTGCTTAACCCACGACAACCTGCTAAAAGGCATCAGAGATTTTTTTTTGCAAATGCACTTTGCTGCTCTATGCACTGTCTCTTTGTAGAGATGTAATTTAGCCATTGTGTATGTTCCCCTATACCCATCATTTTAGAAAAATCACTTGTGTTTATCAGATTGCAAGAGTCTTTTGTTAAATCAACACAAAATGTTATCCTCTTCTTCAGTCATTGCAATTACACCACTAAAAGCAGAATTATTAATTCACAGCTTTATTTCACAAACTGCCTTACTTGTTCCCACAGAGTTGTTACTTTTGCATACTACATATGCATATAATCTACAATCTTCTGATCACTTTCCTTTTTCTGTTGGGAATTAAATTTTCCAACATTTTCTCCTTGTATGTGCAAGGCAGACACCTCTTTATATAGACAGTAACTCACTTTTCTATTTCCTTAATTTAGGTCTTCTGCAGTATAGTGTTCATTCTGAAGTCATTCTGAATCCAACAAAAATTAGTATTTTTCTTAAAGAAAAATGTTCTTTTAAAAACCATTATTGTGCAGTTTAAAAGAGAAGAAAAAGTCAGAGCTGAAATGTAAAGAAGTATGCAAAGATGCAAGTGTTAGGGCTCAAAATATCACAAGGATGTCTGTTGATTCAGTATCAAAGTTTGGAGGATGACTCCAAAACCAAATGTTTAGGTGATGAAACTCCAATGATGGTATTTTTTTCATGAATCACATTCATATGTGACTTGAATATAAGATCTGCCTAGTGTTTGCATTAATACAATTATTTTAGGATCTTCAGGCTTACCTGTTTCATATTAGCTACATTCCACATGAGTTAAAGATTAGGGGCAGAATTAGTCTGTTTGATGGTGAACTGAATGAATAAGTCCGTTGTTTTTTTGACTGCAAACTTCAGCTTTCCAGAATCAACCTACATTATTTATTTTTTTCAAAGGTATCTGGTTTCTGCTGTTTGGACAGTCGCAATGACAGACAATTTCTATCCCTACTCTTCTAACTCTCAAATTGAAGACAATCCCCATAAATGGCAATATTACAAAGGTAAAACAATGTCCAATGGAATGTGCAAGACAAAGAACATCTCCAAATAATGTTCGATTGTTTGGTCATTGAACTAGTCACTGAAACAGAATAACAAAGTGGAAAGCATGAAAATAATAATGTCACATATTCTACCCTTATTTCTTGTCATGTCAGAGAAGCTACACGTGCAGTTGAGCTGGTCTTTAGGATGCTATATTTACAGCCAAAGGTGCAATGAACATTTTCCAATAACTATGAATATGCCAGCATTGTTCTCATGCTATTAAAAATGAAACACAACAAATATTATCTAACAGAAGGAGGGAGGAGTTTCCCCAGAATAGAAGGCAACAAAATGTCAGCTCTATTTGTACAAGAACTTTAATTTTCAACTAAGCAATCCCATGTACTAGGAAAAGAAAATCTTTTCAATTTGGAGGACTTTGACAAATATTAATATATCACAGTTGCAATGGGATTCATTTGTGCTGTGGAATCCAAGAGGTCAGTACATCTGTAAAGACTTATAGTACTTAAGAGATGATCGTACAAGACATATGGTTTAATCATGATGTATTTAAGCCTTTTTTATCTGCTTAAGAATTCAATGTTTTTCTTCCTCTAATTTAAGAAACCATTTGCTATTCCTCTCAACAACCATAAAAGTATTAATACAGCAACCACAGTGTATTAAAAATGGACTGAGAAAAATCAAAATTATGTAACTGTAATTGATTATGACTATGGTTAAGCTATAGATATAATGATTTCAGTGTTAATCCTTATATGCTTGACATCGCACTATAAATTGTTATATATGGGTGGATTTCCTATAGAATCTCATTTATAGCTCAGTAAATCCTCAGAGGAAGATAATGAAAATGCGGAAGGACCCTGTGATTTATATCTCAGCATTCATGTGTTTATGTCACTAAAGCTATCTCCTAACAGCAGTTTATTTTGCTAAAACTGTATCTTTCCAATAATGGTCATAACCACTGTTTTATTTTTAGAATGCTAACACACGCGTATCCAGTGTAGCATGAACCATGGTGGAAAAAGCCTGCCACGGTTTTAGGTACCTACTTTTGCCAACTTGCCCTTCACCGCTGCTAGAACGCATGTACTTCCCCCATCCTCACTGATGGCCAGCCCTTGGTAAAGGAAAATGGTAATTGCAAGTTGTGAAATTATTCCCTGTGCCAAAACTATGGGAAAGTTTCCGCACAGAAGTATCTAATCCACAGAGATTGTAGATGTGTCACATAGCAGCTATTCAAGGTGGGCTGCTCTTGGTATGATTTGGAATTGAAAGCTCCAGTCTATAAGTGCAGGTCAAGTGTAGAGGCAGTTGCGTTAAACAGACTATTGAACTGGAGCATGGCTGGAGCAACACCACAGGGTAATACGAGTCTCTTCTGTAAGCTCAGCCACCAAGTGTCACCTTTCAAGAATGCTTGTCTTTTTTTGTATTCTCCTCGGTCTTATTATAGAATTTAACAAAAGCAAAGTATCCAAATACTTGTGTGTCATCTATCCGGCAGCAGAAGAGACCATAAAGAGCACAGCGCAGGACATGAAATATGAAATAATTCCCTTTATCATCTAAATAAGAGCTGATAATACTAAATGTTATTAGATAATTTTAAAATATCCTAAAATTAAAAGTTATTAGACAGTCCTGCTCATAGATTATCTGATTATGGACTAGAAAAAAAAAGCAAGTTAAAAGTTAATTCAAGAGTATTAACTTGCAGTCTTAAACATAGGGTTTAGTCTTTAATAATAACCAAGCCTACAAACAAACCAAGGAAAAAAGATATGAGCTTAGCACAGAATACCCATATGTAAATTCACAGTGCAGACAGGAAGCCACAGTTTAATTTTACCTTGTTCAGGCAGTTCCTCTCAAGTACACTAGGATTTACTTTAATGTACATTAATGGGATGATTTCTCATACTGTTCTTTAACGTATGCAGAAAATATATCTTTTTCTGAAGGAAGACAAGATTAGCTATAAGACATATAAAAGTTTAAAAGCTGTCATTTAAAAATGGGAGTAGCCTTCTGAAATCTGTAGTTCAAGCTTCGAGCATGACCATTCCCAGTAACATATTTCTAGCACTGCGATGCATCACAAAAAAAGATCAAAGACAGAAGGACAGGAAACATTTTATAGCAGGAATCTAGTGGCAGTGAAGCCTACAAACGAGCATCATTTAATAGTTTCTTAAGCAGAAACTTTTAGAGCACAATATATTCCTCAGCTGGGTCCTAATCAAGGAACTCTGACAATGTCTGACCTTTCTGGTTTTGGCTTGATCTGGAAAAGACAAGAATTTGATTTGGCAAAGATAGCATCATTCAAAAATACTGTGAGGTACCTGGTTTTCAGTTGGAGGCTGCTGTGGATAGCACCCTGTTGGTTGTCCTTGAGGAAGTGCAGTGAGCTTGTAAGATAGGAAGGGAGTGTTTAACCAGCAATGTCTCATGCACCATTACAAGGAACTGAGGATAAAAATTACCTTATCTGTTTCCTAAAAAACCTGTTGCATTCAGTGAGAACATCAGCCTACCTAGTTTTAGGTCAAATTAGGGCTGAAATTGGACCTTGCTATGATATGTGATAGCTTGTTATTTATGCTCAGAATGAATGCTGTCACCTACTCAAAAAGGTTCTGGAGCATTTTCTTTGCAGAAATCTTCCACATAGGGTCTATGGTAGAACCTCATGTGATACTGCCAATGCTCTGAGTCTGCCATCTGTGGATTTGAATAGATGAAATATTTGGATCTAATAGGATCTGTAACAGTCAGCATCACAGAATCATAATGGACTCAGGAACCAAAAAAAATGCAATTAGATTCTTATTTCAGCAGAACCTGAAATGGTGCACCAATATTTTCTTTAGCTAAATCATATTTTGTCATGCTTAAATTTTCCTTTATGGGTTTTATATTGACCAGTTGCTTTGAAACAGGTTTTATTGGAATCTTGCTTTTTAATGAGATAGCATGCTGGTACTAATCAGCCATTGTTTTCATTAATAACAAGTGTTGTCATGGTCATATAAGAGATTTTTTTAATCTAACAAAACCTGGTCATTTTATGTACAGACTCTCAGCAGCCAGACACTGTTTACTCCCAGTGACTGCAGCATGTTTATATATGTCTACTTCATCAATTAGAAACAAATAGCCCAGAAAGGATGTACTCTTGGCATCTAAGTAAATAATGGAGTTGCACAAATGAAAGTTACTAAATCAGGATGAAATACATTTCTAAAGCTGTGTCAGCTGTGCTTTCAGGCCCAAGGAAAAAAAAATTGATCACCTGGTCACAATCCAAGGTCAAAGGTCTGAAACAGAGACTGCTGGCGCTTAGGTAAATGACATGTTTAAAATAATAAGTTTTCATCTAAACAGAAAAAGCAGCAAGGAATATATGTATATAGAGCAGTGTGATATGGAGAATTATGTAAAGAAGCTTTATCTGCTATTTTATTTCCTCCTTCTGAAGTAATTAGGGATGAAAAGCCATCTGAAATCAACAGAAAACTTTCACTGATTCATGAAGATCCGGGTTTCATAATGTCCAAATACGTTCTGTTGTCCAGTAGTGCAGTGAAAAATCAACTTCAAAAATTATTAATTTTTTTTTTCCTCTGCTTGGGTTCTTTTTCTTAAAATGTTAGGAGCAGTGTGTTTTGACCACTGTTTACCAATATAAAATCCTAAAATGTTTGTAAAATATTAAGAATAAAGTAATCTATACAGTCATGTTTCCTCTCATTAAATTAGGGAAAACTGTTAAGAACGGAAAATCAGTCTCGCAGAAAACCATAGTCCATGGAAGCTTGTTTGGTTTGTACTTGAAAAATTCCTGAGACTCGACTCTGTTTGGGGGAGGATTAGCAACATCACAGCAAAGTTTTACAGTGGGATGGCTGGCAAATCAGAGACACAGAGACAGGGTTTTCCAACGCCTTTTCCACCATATAAATTATTTTCTTTAGGGCAGAGCCTATTTGATGATGTATCAATTTAGTCGGGTAAAAACTAACATTGTCTTGGTACTGTGGCGAAACAGGCAAAATAAGTCTTATTTCCAGAAGAAATTGGGGAGCATGAGATAAACAATCTTTTTCTCAGGATTAACTAAGAATTATACATCCGACTCAAGTTTTGATTACAGCATGCTCAGATAACAGTGCAAATTCCAGATGAAACGCTGATAGAAATGAGGTCGTCAGCAGTCTAAACTAACCATTGATCCTTTCACTCAGCCAAAGGGATATCATTATAATTATTAATTATTTCATTTTTATTTGCGCCTTAATCCAGATAAAGCAAAGTGACTGCATTTTGGGGAACTGCTACTTTTAAGTCTGAGATGGTTACTGCATCACCTCCAGACAGAACAAAACATCTCTGTTATGTATCAGATTCGTCACCCAGCTGAGCTAGAATTCTCTGTTTGCTCTGAAATCATGGTCTGCTACATGACAGCAAAATTTGCGAAGTCCCATCTCCAGGTTGCCCTGACATTTATTAAATATTTTAGCCAGAAAGAAACATTAAGAAGGCCTACAGACTAGGAACACAATTGAAAAACCTCTAAGAAAGGAAATATCTTATTAATTCATTAAGTCAAACTGCTTGTATCTACACTTGTATGACTAGAATTATGGTTCATTAACTTCATTTCTTTATATGAGTTAATTAGCTCAGAGGAGGCCAGAAATTAATTACCAGCTTATATAGTTTGTGCAGAATGGCATTCTGTTTATTTAGTTTCTCCTATTAACTTTTAATCTCTTCAAACAATAAAAGAGGTAATTAGTATTTTATAAACAAAAATGAATGCAACAAAGGCAAATAATTTGCCAAATAGTGAGGCTCCTGTGTGGAACCTGATAGTTGTGTGGTTCAAGTTACAGACCTTTTCACTGTTAAGTATAAGCAAAAGGAGATGGCAAATGTAGGTAGTCTTACGGCAGGGCCATGCAATCCATCATTAAAGAAGAGCTACCTACTAATACCTCGCAGAGCAGAAAAATGAGCCTTAAAAAGTTTCCAGCTGTTTGAAAATAATTGCCCATGTATTCAGCTAGCTTTACTAAGGTACAGAGACAGAGTGGTACAAAACGGGAAAACAAAAGGAAACATATTTGATTTAATTAAATAAAGACAACAAAACACCTGAATGTACATGTAAGCATATAAATGAGAATACTATTTATGCATATTGTATGATTGTGATACAAACAAAAGGTTCAATGTCACCAGTGTCTTTAGTGTGTAACCAGGGTGTATTTCTGCACTAACTTTAACATGTGTTACATCTGTTTAGCAATTTATAAAATAAAACCTTGTGTGTTGATAACATATATTGATCTTTGCTTCTTTTTTTTTTTTTTTCCTCTGCAGAAGCTGCATATGAGATATTCTTTGTAATTTTCTGGTCATTTTAATAAGTACATGGTGAATGTACAAAAATACAGCACAGTGCAGATATTCATCACCATATTTTTTGTGTGCATGAGTAAATAAATGCAAATATGTGTCAAGTATGTTACTGAGGAAATATTTCAGGAAATTCTTGATGAGTGTTTAAGATTTTTATTAGGACTATTTATTCACTTCCCTACATCTGCAAAACCAGGTGCCTTTGTCCAACTATACCAAACCCAGAGAGAGTCATAAAAGCCCTCATTACAAAATCTAGAAACACCATGAACATAAAGTGTGTAATCTTGAGACCTTCGTGGGCTAAAAAAATGCTGTGGGTCTCGTTGAAGAGTGAGCCTGCCGTGCCCTTCCCACCAGTATCCATTTAAAGTTCCAGTTAAAGCCTGCTCTATCTGATACTGCAAGACCGAGAACTGCTAACATTTTGGTGTACAGGAAAGCTGTCAGTAATATTGTAATCTTACCCTGTCTTAGCCTTTGGCTGCGTGCAATTTGTGGAAGGAAAAGGATAAAATATCGTGGGACTGATTATTTAGCCTGTTTGAGGCTTCTTGAAGTGTAGGGTGAGTCTCCAAATGCATTGATGGCAAGTCACTGACCAGATGTGTTAGGCAGAGACATTTTGCTATGAAATGGTTCTATAATTCATCATCTACCTATAAAATAAACTGTCTTCTATACAGAGAAACCAGAGAGCTGGTGTTGTGTAAGGAAGGAATAGGTATAATGACCACATTAAGTATTTGCCAGTACAGCTTAATTGCTTTATTTTTGCTAGAATCAAATATTCATTAATATATTAATAAAATGGCATAATGTACAGTCTTTGGATGGTGAGCACTACAAACAGAATGCCACATCTAAAGGTGTTTGCCTGGTGTGACAAAACCAGTGTAAGAAAGCTTTGTTGGTGTGCTCAAATCTGGAACAACACATCACAGGTCTTCCTTGTGCACAGAGTGGGTAAATGTAGGCTTTTACTGGCTGCAGAGAGACAAGGATTTCCCCCACTGAAATCCTGTGTTTCACTTCAGGGCTCTTTCAGACTTCCTTTTCATCTCAGCTAAAAGACAGAACTGTCCTTTCTCCTACTGGGTCTCTTTATCAGGTCAACACATGACATAAATGAAGAAACATTTGGAATAAATCATAGAAATCTTCTGCTAGAATTAAAAAAACACCCTCCTTTAAATGACAGAAAGATAATATCTAATAACCTTTGTTGTTGTGTAACTCTAAGGAAAAAAGCCACAATGCCCTTTTGAAGGCTGTGGTAATAAAGGATGAGACTGTAAATATCTCCTCAATGTTAGAGACTTTGCAAAGTAAAGGAATTAGAAAGGATTTCAAGGCATTCAGTGAGTTCTGAAGCTGATTGTATCAATGCTTCATCAATGAAACACAATATTCCCCGCTATCTGTTCAGTGTACACAAAGGTCTTCACTGGAATTGTTTAAATCATCACAATTAATTTTAGCCTCTGACAAAGAACAGAATTTTCCTTTCTCTGGCTGTCTTGTATTTTATTCTGCTTTTGTCTTAAAATCCTCTTGATGTGAAACAGCTGCCATCTTCAACCTGATTAACAGATAGGCATGGGTTCTTTATTGCCAACATTAGCTTTACAGCACAAATCACACGGCTTCAAAAGGCTGGGGAAACGATCAAACTGCTCATGACTATTACAAATTATTTCAAGCAATTCACCACTCCTAACTGGCGCTGCCTTTCCATATGATTTTCACAGATAATTCCTGAATACGCTGACATGCCGTGTCAAGTTGATTTCTGTAGTTCTGACGGGAAACAAAACAAAACCTCTCATCTGAACACAGTCCTGGACAACCAGGCATATTATATGTGTGTGGTTTCTTTTTTTTAATTTGCCCCTATTATTTCAACCTACAGACATCATTAGCATCTATATACAAAGGGGTGAGAAGAATGAAAACAGTATCTTTTTAATTTTTATATTAATTTTGACTTTTAATAGTAAGATTAAATTGTCCATATGGAGAAAAGGAATTAATACATCTGATGTAGAAGCTCAAGGTCTTCAATATATTTGTATAACTACTGTTGCCCCATTAAAGATAAGTGAGAAATTTTTGCAGAAGTACTTGTGTTGTCAGTTCAACATTTTCTATTATTTTAATCTTCACAATTTCTACTTTCAATGTTCGCTAATTTTTTTTTAAAGAATAATCTTATCTATTCCTGGGCTTGCCATTCATCTGCAAATAACATATTTAATTTCTTATAATTTCTAAGAAATGGGAAAATTCTCATCCTTTCCTCAACCTCATCTCCCTCTGCGACCCAGTATTTTGTTTGTCTTGCTGTCTAATACAGAGAATTCTTCCAGTGTCCTCACCCCTCACAAATATCCTACAGATGGGTTCTGTCTGATCACTACTGCATTAAAAAGTAGTTTTAGAACTCAGTACTCAACCTGCAGTTTACTCACTAATCTCTGCCTCCTGCTTCAGGTACAGCTGTCATCCATGGCAGCACCTACTGCATTTCAAGAACTCATAATATCCCCTTGTCGAAAGACCCACACCATTACCTGCCCACATAGCTAAGTATGCAACAGAATTTTCTCCTATAAATGTAATTATTTTCCTGTGGCAGGTTCTGTTTCTGAACACTCCTACCAAACACCCTTTCATTACTTGTCCCCTTCTTGTTACTTTACAACTTTGCAACTCCGGTGCTCCTGCCAGGCCTGACCTTCGTTCCCTCATTCTTCCATGAAGCGTTCACAGAAGTTAATCTTAAGCACTGGGGCATCTTCCACTTCCTTGCTAGTTTAGGCAAATTTAGGTGAACAGCCTGCTAAATTTTGTCTTTTTTTCTAGATGTTTACCAAAGCTGGGATTTACCTTTTCTTTGCCTCTTTTCTCACATTTTTCAAGTTATTTCGTAATTTACCTCAACTTTCTCACGTATAACAGATATCTGCATCTTTTCTCTGATCCTAATGGTCCCACCTCCCCATTTCCCTTCCTTCTGCCCCACACATTTTGACCCCCACCTTCCAATTCATCCTGTGCAGCTAACCCTTGCTGAAGCAAACACACTCCTCTTTGGCAAGACAACTGCATTTCAGACTTTGTCCTCAATGGTGAGCCTCTTCTGGTCATGTAAAATTGTCAAACTCGACTCCTTCGCACACCAGGTTGCTTTGCTCTGCAAGGCTGCCAAGTGACAGCTTCCTTTGCACATGACACTGGCTCACAATTCACGCTGCTAACTATTGGAGGAAAAGAAAAATCTCCTTGGCAATCCCATGATAAATGTCTACATAATATGGATATGCAAAGCCACTTTAGTCACTTTTCACTCATATAAAGCCACGTCTTGTACATTACACAAGTCTACTTTAGTGTTCCTCTTCAGTCTTTGAACTCAACGCTACACCTGTGAGTTGACCTGTTATGATCCCTTCTCCTCTTATTCTCACATGGTTCCCTTTTTTCTTTTACTACCTAGTTTCCTTATGCATCTTATTCATCCCTTCCAAACTTTCAGATTGATGCTTTGCTGCTGCTTCTGTACTAACAGCCTGCAACTGTCTCGCCAACATCCTCAGACTCACTGACTCCGTTCCATTTTTAAATGCAGCAGTAACGCAACCTGTAATCAGCATAGTGCAGCTCAGTTCTGCCTGCTTTTTGCTTACTATTTCCTATCCTTTGTATCCCTCCTAACCTTCTGTTCCTATCATTTTTCACTGCAACCTTCTAGAGCTTCGTTCATTTTTGTAACTCTCTTGAAGTACGAATAATGAGTTATAAAATTACAGTGTGCTCTACTGAGCTATTAAAGCATGGCATAGGTCATCTTCCTTGCTACCATGAAATCTGGTGACACATTTTGGACATTTCTGTGACCAGAAGCCTTCTCATCTTGATGGGTATGAAAGTTAACCTTTGTAATTCTTGTATTTGCCTATTGACATATCAATCCAACTATGGGACCTTAGAAAAGGAATGCGAGTATATAATGTTAGATACAAAGCTTTCAAGATCACAGGCAGACCTACTAAAATATTTTCAAAGAGCATGATTTAGTTTCAAAATCTGATCTGCATGACTGCGTCTCTCTCTCCTTCCTCTTTCGCAGATTTTTACGATGACCTGTAATTTTAACATAGGCTGGTCATACAAGTCCTTCTTTGGTAGTCTCAATGAAAAACATATTTCAAGAGGCCATCAAACCTTTTTGGGATAACTACAGAGGAATTTATTGCAAATTCTATAAAATACTTACATCGTCTTTCCCTTGCAAGAATGTTTCTGCAATTATTTTAAATAAAGCCATATTTCCAGTGGCTTTTTTCTTCTGTTTAAATCCCTCTTTAAAATTTCCTCACCATAAATCCACAAACTAAATGAAAGGACATTAATCCGGCCCATCCCTCCTCCCTACATCCAACCATCTCATTAAAGTTTTTGTCTCCTCTTTTATTACAACTACATGCCAACATCCTTGTGAAGTTCGTGTAGCCAGAATGGCACACATCATGGCACCATACCTGTGAGGAGAGGAAATGATCATTTTTCCTCCCCCCTGCATTCTTACTATTGACCAAGGTTATTCTCTTTATCATGTGCAGATTTTATTGAGTGATGCCAAGTGAGATGAATAGAAGCAAATAATGACAGTGCCGCAGTGATGAAATGAGAGACAGAGGTCGTCTAGGTTTTATACTGAACAAATTGAGTCACATCCACTTCTCATCCATTATTTAGGGGTGATTGGGCAGGCTTGGCTTCTATAGATTTGATAATCATTCAGATGTCCATATTAAATATGTAACATAAATTTCTCATTTGGCTGTCGATGACTTGTCACTGGAAAAAAACAATGCATAAAAAGGGCTATAATGTATGGATTCTCAGAAATATTTGACATAAATAAATATGTAAAAGGCAGATAATAAAATCTGTTTCTGTCTGCCTGCCCGCTAGCCTTCATGTCAGACTGGACAGCCCCATCTAATACTGTGATTTTATGCAGCTGTATCCTATGAATATTGGCCTGCACACTAGAGATTAAAGCACAGCAGATGTTTCTCTGCAGGCTAACAAATATATCACCCCTGATAAAGAATGACAAATGTTGTTCCATATTGTGTCAGACAAAACCAGGGCTCTTGTAAAACAAGTGTTACAGCTGGAATAGGATATTTTAACACAGTTTCCTAAGGAGTAGACAAACAGACAGCTGCCTGCTCACAAAGTAGCGGAATCCTAACCTGCAGACGTGCAGCCATAGCAGCATTCAAGTGCTGGAGTTCAGAGGAAGAGGAAAACACCCTCGTAACAATAATATGAAATATTCAAAGCTTTCTCTATATTATCGTCAGACTTTTGTGTGTGATCTTGTCATGGATCATTTGTAGCTCTCCACCACTGTTCCTCAGGCACAGCGATAGAGTAGAGTGGGATCTGGTGTGGGGAAAGGGGACGTGATGGAAGGAGACACACAGAAAGTCATCCTGCTACAGTCCAAGTCATACATTTATTTGGTTTATTATCCTGCAACCTCACACTATCCTAATGGCTTTGAAGAGGCAGAAAGATGAATGTAAGGAGAGGAAGAAGGACAGAAATAGCCTCTGCATTATGAAATATCACACTAGGGTAATTAGCACACTGCATTGTTATTTATTACTGTTTTATTTAGGTCATTTTTTCCCACTTGTTCCTATTAGTAATACATTAATGTCTGGTCAGCAGCACGCCTTAGCAGCACGTCTTGGCAGCATGGAGGTAATAGTAAGTTCTCCCTCTCTACCTATTTGTTAATTCAGTGTCCTTTATCTGCTCCCTCGCAAAAATAAACCCTATAACCTTCACAGGACAGAAGGTGCTTGAAAATTCAGTAGATAAGGAAGATGGGATCATATTTTGGTGCTCAGAATATTTGGAATTTTCAGCTTCTCTACTTTGCAAATGTATGACATTGACATTTTTTCCTTCGCTTTCAAGTCGTCATTTGTCCACTGAATCGAGTACTAAAATAAACACGTTTTTCCTGCTGGCAGACAATGGAGGAAAAAAGCAATACAGCAACATGGCAACTTTCAATCACTTCCTGACTTGTTAATGAACTTTTTTTTCCCTTTTCTAAATGAGACTTTGCTTTTGAGCTACGGTGTTTTCCCCAAGCCATTTTATACAATGAGATGGTAACAGTTGTTTGTCTGATAAAGCACGTACTATTTAGAACACAGATGTTCGATTATTATTTATTTCTCTCTGAAGCCCGCTAATTCAGTCCCAAATGATCTTTTTTTTTCCTTTTGCTTAAATTTAATTTGGAATGTATGTTGTTGGTAGGTGACAGATAGTTTAATTATTAAAAGGATCCCGCAATGCGATGCACCGTAGTTTTAAAGTCATCTGGGGCCAAACCAACACTACCTCCTTCCTTCCTTATGCTTCTGGGATTCCTTGAAGAATGCAAAGGTAATTACAAAACTCATGACAAATCTGCATGTATTATGTCCTTTCCTCAACATTTGTGCTTGCCTATGGTTTTACAAAGTACCATTCTTCCTATGAAATGGTAATGAATCAGGAGAGACTTCTGCTACGGTTGCTTCCTTGGGAGAATGGGCTGTCTGGGGAGCAAGGGGAGGGGGAGAGCGAAGGAAGAGAGAAAAGGGAGGGGAGGGTCGAGTTGCTGAATTCTGGTGCTGTAGTACATGACACTGAGACAAAGGTGGATGCAGTCAGCCCCCGTGAAGACTCCACAAGATTTGGTTGCTCTCATGGGCCATAATCAGCACATGATCAAAATATGAACTAGAAAACAGGATTGAGGAAATATTGGGGAAAAAATGTCAGAGGTAGAAGCTACTGAAATAATTGACAATTTTTTCATGCTTGACATGTGGTAAACTCCTAGAGACATATTTAACTGTGTTGATGGGTTACGCTTTTTAAGGTATTGAATGTTTTTCCTTAATAATTTCCTGGCACTCAGGTTATTTCATATTTCTGTGAAAGTTGTGTATGAACACAAATTGGGAGGGGGGTTGTGTTTGCACAGATTCTGCTTCTGGCGTATAATATGTAATTGAGGCTCACTCCAGATCTAAATTGGTCAATACTTCCCAGACCTTTCAGAAGGAGAAACAGGGATACACAGCGACAACCATCCCAGCTTCAGACTTGACTGTAAAAGCTGTGAATTTAAACATATTTTGAAGTAATTCTAAACAAGTTTGGAATATTAAGTTACTGTACATATGGAGATAAGCATAATTTAACTGATCTGAGATTTTAGATGGATGTTTGATAGGCTGCAAAGGTTAGGTGAAGGCCTACAGCTGGGGAGTGAAAGATGAAGGGTGAAAGTTGCTTGGTGAAATTTTATTGACATGACCCAAGTAGGGTCATAGCTGAAAGGCCTATCTTAAATCAGAAAATATGGTGTAAAAACCTACCCAGCAGACTGAATGCTTTAACTGGTAAAACATTATCACACTTCACTTCTAAAACTTTTATTAATGTGATCAAAAAAACCCTCACTAATGTGTAAAATCCATCTTTGCAGAGAGGTGGCAATAGAGTGGTAGAAAGTGATACCAACAACAGTCTGATTTTTGAATATTGCATCTTCTGCTCCTACCAGACGATCTACTCATTCCACACTACTACTGCTCTGCCACTAAAATCTCTGACGAACTAGCACCAAATGTGCAGTGATCAAAGAAGAAAATAATAATGCAGTTCAAGTTTTGGTCATCCTTCCTCTTCTTGTACGTAAGAATATAAAACTCAGACAAAGCCTACTCAAACTGTATGACTAAAATTCTAACCATCTAAAAAAAAAAAAACCCTAATCTAATTTTAAAACCAAACAGTTACTTATTCTGATGAGCAATTGCCCTTTGCATACTTACTCAAGCTAAAGCAAAATATGCCTTCTAAAGACAACAATTCTGAGAGCCTGAGTGCTTCCTAAGTTGCTTTGGAAATGGGATTTACAATTCTCAGTCCCATAGGCATTTTGAAAATTTATCTTACAGGTCACTATTCTTTCAGAACAAAAGCACTGGAAACTAGTAACCAAATATTCATCAGTGAAGTTAATGAAGGTAAAACTGTCACAATATGATGAGCTTGTTGCTCAAAATGTTCTTCTTTTATATATTAAATTTTAAACAAAAGTCAGTCATTGCAAAAAAGACAGATACATTGGATAATAAGCAGCTCCTTCATTCTTATGTACTTTGATACCATCTAAATAATAATTTAAAGACCCAACTCAAAATATTATGTGAAATTTTACTGGAGAAAGGTCACAAAAATAATATCAATTAAAACATAATGGAGGTTGTAGATCACTATACATATATGGCTGAATGAAACTATTCAAAACAAATTTAAACTTTGAAATTAATACCAATTTGAGATTTAAATCTATTTAAGATAAGAGACAAGAACATTCCAGTTACCAATAAACACGCCTATCTAACCATAAGAGCCCTAATTCATAACTGGGCAATTGAGGAGAGGAAAGGAGAAAGTGAAAACGAAAAAGCTGAAAAAACCAAGCAACCAACCAACCACCACTAAAAATAAAAAACAAAAGCACAACAACAAAACTACAGTCCCCTCTCCCCAGTCTTTAGATTAACTGTAAATCTCTTAACAATACTTTCAAAATCCCATGGGTTTGCACCTTATGGCACTAAAGAATCTCAGATTCTGCTCAAAACTCAGATCAGACAAAATTATTGAGTTGATTCCTGGGAGAAATCATACAAAATCATAGGTTTCCAAACATAGGCAAGAGCTGAGAGTTCTTTCTGAGACTCTTGCTCTCATTTTGCCATTCTTCTACAGAGCCCCTATCAGCATTTCTTGGGAATTGGCCTGGGGGAGAATAACCCCCAATACCAACAAGCCAAAAAACTGTAAAACTGGCTGCATTCCCTCCCTGGGTTTACTCCTTTTCTGCTTAGTATATAATGAGCAGAAAGGTGGGTACGTTACCATTAGTCTCAGAAAAATATCATGCTCCCAGAACACCTGACTTCATTTGTAGGGCTTCTTCACATTGGAACAATTTTTCTGCCTTGAAAAAAAAAACCTTGCATGTGCTATTCAGTTGGGAGGCATCCCAAAGACCAATTTCTTGGCCAAATTCTTTCCTATTAAATAGTAAAGGCTGTTCCACACTCCTGAATTTGGTACAAATGCACAGCATATTTGCTACCATGTGAGAGATGAATAGTTGTGATTACTACTAAAAAACACATTCAGCCATAGCAGAGCCTGTCTAGAAAACAGGAAAGTGGCTGAGCTTCATTTTGGAATATTTACTTGTGCCCAAAGGCTGCAATTGGAATGATGAGACTTGGAAATTTATAATTCCTAATAAAGAATTCACATGTTCTTTTTTATCTGAAAAGCTGGTTCAACATGATGATACCTGTAAGACAGCCTCTCCTTCTCATCCCCAAATTTTGTCTGTAATGTTTATGAATACAGAGCTTTATTCTCTAGCTATAATTAGTTTAGGTGCTGGGACACCTGGTAAGAGCCCTTCACTGTAGTAGCAAAATTTATATAAAGGTTAAAAAAAAAAATCTTGGCCAAGAATGCTTTTTTCCTCATAAGAGACAAAACAGGACTGGTGGGAAAGAAGAGCCACTCGGCAGCAATTACATTAGATTCCCTGAAACGGAAACAATTAACAGTCAAGCGCATGCCAAACTGGATTTTTTACTCTAAAAATAAAGAAAAACATTTTTTACTCTAAAAATAAAGAATGGGCATGATAAATATGCTTTTGTTTTGCCTCTGAAAAATACTTAATATTGATATCACTTATTTTTGAGAAAACCAGCAGTGGCTGTTCTGCTTTCAAGATTAAGTTTATTATATATGGCCCTTTATATCTTCTGATTAAGTACGTGATTTTTCTTTTGACAGAAGACACCATTCTCTCGGTTTCTTTGGGCTGACAGTAAAATCTACGCACCATAAGTTTCAAAGGATGTTCCTGATGTGCTTCTAGGAGTTGGAAAATTCATAAAGCTCCTTATGAACTAACATGAGAGAGTCTGCCATTGTGCTCTCATATTTCTACACGGGATGTTTTTAATTCACTAATTACATTTGTCCCATTTTCAGTAAGTCCAGCTCCCTCTGGATGCAAAGAATTTACCATGAATGGATATCCTGACCCTAGGTGTGACTTCTGGAGATGTTGGATGCACCATGCTCAAGCTGATCAGATAACCTGCATATTCACAGCAACCATTGGTCTAGAATTTGCTGCCAGTAACTCAAGAACTGCTAAAACTAGGCTGTTGGATGTCCTTAAACCAATGAAGTGGCCAAAAATTCTCTTTTTCTACCCAGAGAGAATTCATGTTGGAAAACAGGGTAAGTTGAGGAAAACCTGACTTTGGTAGCTGTAGTCAGTAGGAAGCATAACACCACAGCACCATTGGCCTTTCTAAAACCCCCTGTATGGCAGGGACAGCATGCTGCTCTCTATCAGCTCCAGGGAGGCAGGTGATTTTGGTTTGAACAGGCCACTGAGCGCATGCAACCGATTGCTGCAGCTACAGAAATTGTTAAAGTTGTTCTCCACCGCCTTGAGTGGCCAAGTGTTGACTCACTCCCAACAGACACTCAGCCATTTACTTCAGTAATAATGACTTTGAGGTTATTGTTGGTAATATAATTGTCAGAGGAATTATGTTATTACAGAAAAAAATATCTTATTAAGAAATTAGCTGATAACCTGTAGGATATTTCTCTTAGAATAGTTCAGTTCAAGTCAGGATGGAGCATCTTTGTTTTCTTCTGCTGAAGTATCATAGTTTAAACCCAACTGGCAGCTAAACACCACACACCTGCTCCCTCACCCTCCCCTGTCCCAGGAGATGGGGGAGAGCATTGGAGGGGTAAAGGTAAGGAGACACATGGGTTGAAATAAGAACAATTTAATAATTGAAATAAAATTAAATTAACAATTATAATAACGATAATAACTATAATAATGATAATATGTACAAATGAGTGATACACAGCGCAACTGCTCACCCCCTGCTGACCAAGGCTCAGCCCATTTCCAGCTAGTGATGCGAGAGAAGAGAAAATCCTGAAACTGCAATCCTGGAAGACAGAGAGAGCTCCCCAGCCAACCCACATCTGTATACTGAGCATGACATTGTATGATTTGGAATATCCCATTGGCCAGTTTGGATCTGTTAGGCTCCCTCCCAGCGTCTTGTGCACCCGCACACCAGCAAAACATGGGAAGTTGAAAAGTCCTTGATCTCTTAGCAACAACTAAAAACGTCAACATTCTTCTCATACCAAATACCATATTGAACCCAAAACACAGCATTGTCTAGCTACTACGAAGAAAATTAGCCCTGTCCCGGCTGACACCCGGCCACAAAGAAATACAACCAAAATGAAAGCAGAAAGGTGTAAAACCCAAGTACACAGGGTTGTCATTGCGCTCATTGCAGAGAAATGCACTGGTTCTAAGGGGCTGAACGTGACTGTGCAAACCACATTAGGGAAATTGTTAGTGCAATAAGATAAACTTTTTGTTCCTATTAGGAATCAAAAAGACTTTAAAACAGCATCTGAGAGAGGACTTGTTCTTGTCTGCGAAGGAGGGACTAAAACCCATAACGCTTAAGTTGAGTAAATACGAATGTCAACTAGTAAACAACAAACAGTTGAAAACCAAATGAAACAAACCAGAACCAAACCAAACCTTACAGTTATATCACTTCCTCCAGCTGGAAAGAAATTAACACAAACACTGTGCTTTTGTCCCTCTGTCTAAATGTAACTGATGTACAGTAAACAACACTGAATTTTGCCAAAGAGGAGAAAAAAACCAATTCACACACAAACTCTGGAAATTTGTACGGAACTCATATTCAACCTTTTATGTTCCACTGCTTTGCGTCCCTCTTCTCCTACCCTAGCCAATTAAGATGGACACTGTAGATCTCCTCTGCTTTTTTCAGTCAAAGAATCTTGGCACAACCAGCACAAACAAACTTTTCTAACAGCTTTAAACTTGGAAGGCCTGCTTTTTAAATATTTGCCGCTACATAATTGAAACAGCTGTTTTAATGAGATACCTACTGTCATCATTTTACCCTGGCTGAGCTGGGTGACAACAAAGCAGTAATAACGAATTCAATAATAATTAACTCGGGTCATCTGCTCATCTGTCATGGCTCATCAGCTTTAGGGAGAAAAATCCCAGTGAACTTCTCTCTTTTGTGAGCTTTCCAAAACTCTGCAATAAAATGCTTAGAGAGGACTCTAGGTAGCCCTTCAAAAGTTCTAAGCAAACTGGTAAGTAGGTTAATTAAATTTTATGCATGTTTAAATGCTAATGATTACATTCCTAACATTACAGTGTAATCTGTTATGGAATGATATCATGGAAGCAGTGGTTCTGAGTGCCGAACACATTGCCATCCTGATGCGGAGTAGCTCTGGATCATTTATCGGAGGGCAGGAAGTTGACAGTGGTGTTTCAGAGCCAGGTTTTACATTTAGATCCTCTCCCTGTCTGTTGAATGTTAAGCAGGGGAGTTACAGAAAGCCACTGATTTTATGCCTCCTGCCGCATCACAGAGGGTGATCCAACATACCCACGGCAAGTTTTCGTAGCTGCACAATAAATAAATAAATAGAATAGCAATTCTGGGGAAATCAATAAGGATGGCATTCCTCCCAAATTACTCTCTCCCCAAAAGAAAAAATATTTTGGGACTCACCCTAAGGTAGGTTCTTTTCATGATTTTTTTTTTCCTTTTCACGAAGATGAAAATAATTTTTCAGAGATTAAAAATTATTCTTCCCTGATAAATAAGCACTATGGGTGTCAGGGTTTTTTTTGTGTAAGATTTTTGGTAAGATGATTTGGAGGGTAGGATACGAATATCTGATGTCTGTGAACATGATTTTTTTTTCCGTTTGCATGAGGAAAAATGATGGCTCTTGCTATTATGACAGGACTTTTTTTTAACTCAATTTAGATCATTTTATGAATTATTATGAAAATAATGTCATGGGATAGCTGCTGCAAGCTTCTGAGCTCATTTTGCCATTTTGCTGTCAGTGAAACCTGGCCATGATTATAATTGATGAGGTAGCTAGTGGCTGGTTCATAGATATGCCCTACCTGTATATTAAAAATTTCAAAAATAATTTTAAAAAATAAGCCCTTCAAAAATTTCAAATGGCAAGAGCAGATCTGTTGTCAAGTTCAGTAATACCACAACTAATTCAATTTTGAAGAAAGAGTAGTTCTGTGCACTGATTTTAAAAGCAGCAGTAACAGACATCAAGTCAGAATCCTTCCAATATGCTGGCTGAAATCTCAGAAAGACTTACAGATGCAATATAACAGTCAAGGTGAATTAACAGGTTATTATTACAGGAATCACTGCCACATATGTAATCTAATTAGAGTCCTAAAATTTCCAAAATCTTTGAATTTCTGAGAAAGATCCTTCTGTTCTCACCTCGCTCTCTGGACATTTTGGTAAAACCTGACACAGCTGAATTTTTTGCTGATGAAAAGTAAACTTATTCACTTCTTAAGAATAACAATGTATAATATATCATTTAGTTGCTATATGAAAAATATTGCTAGGTGTAATTGTTAAATAAATAAGAGTAAGTTGCTTACTTCTGAATAATAGCAAATAAACCTAGAGGAAGTAGATGGTTTGACACAGGACTAGGAAATGCTCACTTGCTTGTATGTATTCTTCTAAAATAAATGTGGGGAAGAATAAATCTTGAAATCAGACAATATGGATGCTTTGCTTTGTAAATAAGGAAGAGGGTTATATCTGTACTGCTCAGCTAAAGCACGTAAATAGACAGAAAGCATTACATTGCAGGAGCAGATGAGATGCATATTTCCAGAACAAAGGCTTTGAAAATGGACATGGTGTCTCCATAGACTGGTGTACATTCAGTACACTGTAAACAAAAAACATGCTGTGGGTGGCAAGCAGTAAATTTGACCATTGGTGTGTAGAGAAATATTAAAAGACTAAAAGTATATGTTTTGAAAGAAAATAATTTCATTTTCAAATATTGACTACAAAAAACACTTTGAAGAACTGCATTGCAAAATTCATAATGAGAATTTAAACTTTTCTCTAAAAATATTTCATTTTAGGCAAAGCATTCACATGAAAAGTATCTTTTTATTTCACATTTTTTCCCATTTTCGTACAGGGCGTCATGCCACAATGGAAGAATTGAAGAGAAAGCAAATTCTTTCTTTTTTTTTCAGGATTACATGTCTATAGATGAGAATACATGGTAGATTTTGAATCCTGGATAACATCTATGGGATCAAATCCTGCAGTTTTCTCAGCCATGCATTTTTGAGTAGATTAAGTATTTTGCATAAAGAAAAATCTATTGAAAAATATTGATCAGTTTCATTCATTTTTTGAGGATTTATCAATGAAAACATCTCCAGCTAAAAAAAAAATTATCTCTGTGCTGGAAAGGAGGGTGTTCAATGGGAGAATGCACACACTATAAATGATACATGCAAGTGTAAATAATTAAATATTCACGGGGTAGAAGAAAGAGCAACTCAGAAATTCTTTGGGTAGCATATTCCTTGACGACTCATGGGTCTTAGTCCTCATTCTAAACCTAAAGCAACCACCACATAGCTAAGGGTGTCCAACAAATGTCCTAGTTATACTGTATCTTTCTCTTCTTTCCCAAATTAATTTCACAGTTAAACATAAATGTTTCAGTTTGAAGTTTCTCTGAAGCAGATGCTGATTTTTTTGATATTGATTACGTAAAAAAAACCTGATGCACAGCTGAGAGTTAAACAGCTGGGTGTCTACAATCACATAAAGAGTCAGCAAAAATCCAGGAGAAGAAACACATCATCCAGGAGAGCCTCTAGCTTCTGGAAGCATCTTTACCCGTTCAATAGAGATGCAATACACGTTACTAATTGAGTACCAACAGACCCACAACTTTCTACAGATAGCAAATAACTTTGGCATGCTTCTGCACCAGCTGGTCAGGAGGTGGGCTTTGCTTTGGGGGAGACAGACTGCTTATGTGTCATTTCAGACAAAATGAGGAACATGAAGTTCTCCAGACTGAGAGGTGGGTGTGGGTCAGAAGCTGGAGGAGGGACCGTCCTAGGGGACATTGGGAGCAGGCGGCTGAACTGGAGAGTTACAAACCACGTTCTGGAGCCTGGCTGGAGTCTGTGTTCTGCAGGAAGCTGAAACTCAAGACAAACTCAGACCAAACTGAAATGGCTGGATCTAGAAGTCTCAAAACCACTGTTTTGAGTCTGCAAACAGTTTATATGACTCAAAATCAGTGTATTCCATGGAGCTCTGCTGACATTTTTCAAACAGTGCTGTTATTCGCACTCTTTGTTTTCGATAGCTTGTGTTATTTTACTGTGTTATGCCAGAGACAAGAGAATAAGACCTAGGTATCACACTGCAGTATGCTGTTATTTCTAGCCTCTCTTGTGTGTGGCCACCATATGAGCAAACAGACCCTGGGTCTTGGAACTGACAAATGGAAACCAGAACTAACTCTCTTCCCCTCCATTTCTTTATCAGTTCCCTTCCTTCTGTGTAAACACATTCAACGGTCCATATTCATCCCCGATTCATTGGGGTTCATTCTTCGAGTCCTCAGTCCGACCTAATGGTTTTATGGTGTTGAAAGGTTTATAACTCTTGGGGGAGGGTTTGTAAGCTCTCTTGAACCTAACCTGCTGCCTGAAGTATTCCCACAAAGATGACATAAGGGAAAGTCTCATGTGGACAGCTGAATCCTATCAAAGACGTTACAGTTTTACATATATCCATTTTTGAGAATTACCTTGACACAAAAGGCCATCTTCTTCCCTCATATAAAATGTACACTTTAACAGAATTTTAGGAACAAACAAATCAAGAAATTCTCAATCCTGCCTCCTCCCCATAATGTCTTTCTTTTTTCCATTGTCTAAAAAATTGGTGTTAGACTTTCTTCACTTTCCTTTCTTGTAACACAGCAGCAACTGCAGGAATTTTAACTAGGCTGGGGAAAGAATCAACAAACAAACAAATAAATAAAATTATGCTGGAAGTTATACAGGTGTAATTTCCTATGTCCAAATTTAAAGCATTTCTCATGTGGAAGCGTTTGATCAGGTAGTGCTTGAACTAAATACAGCCTGTTTTTCATGTCTTCTGCACAGCTTCCATGCAGATCTTGGGGGCATCGCGCATTTAACCAGCTCAGAACATGAAGACAGCACCGCACAGAAACATCTTGGTCATGTTCAAAACTAACTTATTTCTCGAGAGCCTAGATTTTCCTTTGTTATTCCAAAGGGTGCAGGGTTCATTTCTACAGCTCTAGTGGCAGAAGTCAATCTGTTTCTTACTGTATTTAGTCATTCCTAAACCCACACTCTTCTGCTCAAATTTTGGACTCATCTCCAGATATCCACAAGAAATTTTTGGCAAAACTTGAACTATTTTTAATCTGATGAAGGAAGAACTTTGCAAGTTACAGATGCTCACTTTTATTCCCAAACAGTCTTTCAGACTTTTCTAATCTACAGAAAGGGATGTTTGATTCCGTGGACAGACACAGGTAGTCAACAAGCCCAGTGTGGCACGTAATCGTCACACAGAAGCCAAGAGTCAGTGGTGCTGCGAAGTGCTATCAACGCACGAAGAGCTGGGTTCCTCTGCCTCATCTCATTATCACAGTCTCTGGCTATTACTGAAGGTTTTCTTTATGATTTCTGAAGACTGGAAAAAAATTCCTATACAATATTCATACATGAAGTTATTTTAAGTATAAAGGGTCAAATCCAAAGCACACTGGAGTAAATGTGAAACTTTACTGGTTGATCAGCCGCAATGCCTGGTTCTTGTCTGGGTGGGCAATGGGTGAAAGTATTTTCGAGTTCTAGGCGTAGTTTCCCTTTCTCCGATACTCTGAATGGATAACCAATAGAACCCTCTCCTATTAAAATGAACAAAAGATCAATTTGCAACACAAGTTTTCCAGTTCCTGGGGCTTTATATTCCAAATTTTTTTTTTCAAAATAAAGAATTCTGTATTTGTGAAGCTTGGCAAGGCATTTTTGAACTTGAAAATTGACTCTGCAACATTTTGAATGTCAAAACATCTATACTTCTTTTGCATTTTTATTATCTTGTGTTGCATATATTTTGTTATTTTGTCACATCTATATCACAATAAAATATGCCATACATACTGTTATATTTTTAACTGAAAATCATCAGCAGAGATGACGCAAATTACTGAGTAAATATCTTTTTTTCCTCCAGACTTCTTTCTCATTGAGCTTGTAAGAAAAGAATTTAATACTTGATAACTTTTAAGAGATACACTTTACTGAGTTGTCAAATTCTTAATTTAGATTCAAGTACTGAGTTTTTAGAAGTCATTTAATGTGTTAATCGATGACTGTTATTTACAATGGTATGAATAAATACTATTTGTTAATATAGGGAAATATAAATAATATTTCCCATACTCACTAAACTTAATAAAAACTGTTGTATATCATGGCTCTGGAAAGGGAATCATTGCTTTGTATTTTTGACCTAAAGAGGGGAGAGAAACAAAAAGAAACGAGGTTCTTGAAATATCCCTCACCTTGTAGCACTGACCATAGCTAAAAAGCAATGAGTTTGGATGCTCAATTCTGTGTAAATGGTACAATGCAAGGAGAAAGCCAAGTGTTTCCTGCTAGAAGTTAACAAGGCAAAACTCTGCCTCAGTTGAACAGTCTTACCTACACGTTAACTCCCTCCCACATGTGGTGAGCAACAGATTCATTACCAAAATGCATTTAATGCAGTTCAACAATCCATTCGTGTCTGGCCAATGCATTTATGCCTATGATTTGTTTCAATGAGATTTAAAAACCAGCTTTATTGTTGCGCTGGACCTGTTCATACTGTATGTGTTGCATCTTTGAGGCCTGACAGACAGATTTCAAAAGGTACTTAGAAGGTGAAAAGAGCCAAGGGATCTTGGCAAGAATTTTTTTCTGTCTGTAACTGCATATGGTAGATAGGTGAGTCAAGAACTTATGCAAAAGTAGCCCCACCAGTGGCTGAAGCATCTCAAAAAAAAAAAAAGAGTGCAAAAGTAGTGGAGTCATCTGGATGAGGATCACAGCAGATGTAAGGAGGGATCCAGAGGGACCTGAACAGGCTGGAGAGGTGGGCCCATGCAAACCTCATGAAATTTAACAAGGCCAAGTGCAAGGTCCTGCACGTGGGTTGGGGCAACCCCAAGCACAAATACAGGCTGGGAGGGGAATGGATAGGGAACAGCTCTGAGAAGGACTTGGGGGTATTGGTGGATGAGAAGCTGAACACGAGCTGGCAGTGTGCGCTTGCAGCCCAGAAACCAACCGTGTGCTGGGCTGCATCAAAAGCAGTGTGAGCAGCAGGTTGAGGGAGGGGATTGTCCCCCTCTGCTCTGCTCTGGTGAGACTCCCTCTGCAGTGCTGCATCCAGCTCTGGGGTCCTCAGAACAGGACAGACACGGACATGTTGGAGTGGGTCCAGAGGAGGCCACAGAGATGGTCCGACGGCTGGAGCACCTCCCCTATGAGGACAGGCTGAGAGAGTTGGGGTTGTGCAGCCTGGAGAAGAGAAGGCTCCGGGGAGACCTTCCAGCACCTTCCAGTGCTTAAAGGGGGCTACAGGAGAGATGGGGGGGGCTCTGGATCAGGGGTGCAGGGACAGGACAAGGGGTAACGATTGTAAACTGAAAGAGGGGAGATGGAGATGAGATGTGAGGAAGAAATGTTTTCCTGTGCGGGGAGTGAGGCAGTGGCCCAGGTTGCCCAGAGAAGCTGTGGATGCCCCATCCCTGGAGGGGTTCAAGGCCAGGCTGGATGAGGCTTTGAGCAACCTGGGCTAGTGGGAGGTGTCCCTGCCCATGGCAGGCGGTGGGACTGGATGACCCCTAAGTTGCCTTCCAACCCAAACCGTTCTGTGATTCTATGATTCTGTGATTCTATGAAAAGATGCAGAAATGCTTTTCAAAACTAAACATTCACTATGCTGCAGTCTTCTGTAAACTGTGGCCTAACTGAGATGACTTGTCAAGCTGACTCAGGAGTTTGGGCTGTGAATCTCACAGGGGAATTTCGCTCCGGAAATATTTAAGGTGTCCAGCATTGAAACAAGGTCCAGATGTATCAGAACAACCTTAATGTATGTTTTACTTGTTTCAAACAACACATTTCAGTCGTCAGAAATTAGTCTGAGTCTGCATGGTCTTTTTCTATTTTTGTCTGGACTTAATATCCGTATCTGCAAAAAGTTTATGTTATTTAGTTGCAACATTTTTGAGCTGTTCTTTTTGGAAACATGCTTTTCAGTGAACTAATAACTTGCATTATGTTTTCGGAGCACATGTACACAAACAGAAAATATAAAAAATATATATATCTATATATATGTATATATAAATATTTGTATTTATACATATTATACATATATGATTGTATTTATAGAACTTCTTTGCACTTCATGATAAAGTGGTATAATGGACTGGAAGTTCTGCTGGGCTTAATTTACCATTAAAACATGTATTTGAAATACTCTGTTTTAAATGTTTCACAGCTGAACTTCTCGACAGAAATATTTACCATTGACCTGAGCTGGCTACTTCTACTGAGTCTATTCTGAATGCTGAGAGTTAGGCACATTTATAAGCGCCGTGTAAGATTAATGTAATTAATATGAAGAGAACAATCAATACACAATGTGCAGTACGTTACCCCATGTACTCCTTTTATAATAATTAAACTTGACCACAGGTGATGTATTTTCTAGTTTTCAGCGTAGAAGATGCAAGCAAGTTTTCAAAGTGAAGCTGGAAATTTTAGGTTGGGGACAAGTAGAAGCAAGGGCTTTCTAAGCAAGGACAATGGGCTTCAGGATTAGATACCTTTATCCTATGCCAGCAATAAATAGGGTAACTTGTATGGACTAGGTGGGATTTGGAGAGGATTATATTTGCATAAGGGAGGAAGCCAACAAGAAAAGAATGATGGGTTGGAGATGTGGCCTGGAAGCTTGCTACATGAGTAAGAGAAGTTATAGGATAATATACTGCATGGAACAACTTCAAGGAATGAGAAGAAGGCTGTTTGGACAAAAAGACTACATGGGGATGAGGAGCCTGAGATTGACTAACGTGAGTAAAAAATTGGGTAAGGAACCATTGGCAGATAGAAGAAGTGTGGAAAAGAGAGGTCAGAAGGGTGTGACAAAAGGGATCACTCTGCCAGGAAAGGTGAGACAACTCCTCTCCACAATTAATCTTCAAATACACAAGAAAATGAAGTGGAAGCTCTCTGAGACACATCATGCCACCACAAATGTTCTCGATAAACCAATCCTGCTCTCGTGCTCATCCAAATAAATAATCTGTTACTAAGACGTTTTTACTAATGCCTGTAATGTAGATGCAATGGATGTAGAAATTCTGTCCTGCTGAAGACCAGTGTTTTGTTACATTAGCACAAGACAAAATTTTTTTGCTTTTGTTTCAAATCATAATTTCACATACAATTTGCTTAAAATATTATGAAGTTTTCAAGGTATGCTTTTCAAAGAAGTAAAACTCAGAACTAATGGCTGCCTGTGCAGCTATAATTCAGCTTCCTTGCATGTGTGAGTACTTGGTGCAGCCACTTATTGCTCTTCCTTCTGGACCTTGGCCTTCTGAGTCAGGAGAATGTGATGGGAAAAGGCTGTCTTCTCACCTCTGTTATTTCTAGATGAGTTTACTAGCTCGTATGGGTAAACTGAAAACTACCATGTAGGACTAGACTCTGCTGCTGCTGCTGCTACAGTTTCAGCAGTTGCAGCTGCTGCTGATGCAAGCTGAGGCACTTGAAATATATGTTCCAAGGAGACATTATAGGTATCGTCCTTCTTTTTAGAGGACAGCTTGAAACTACAAATAATGGGACTTGAATACAGCTGTGCCTAGAACTGATAATTTCAGGTGCTCTGCATCTTAAATCAAGATCCTAAAATCAGTAGATAATCTTACACTGTAACTTAATCTTATTGAGCGTTAGTTATCTGTATGAATGGAAGTAGTAAAGCCATGTGTCTCATAAGAAGTTAATGAATCTCAAAGAATAATTCGTATACCACTGTTAGGAGAAAATCCAAAGAGGTAGTAAGTCATTCTGTCTTCAGGGGTGCCATATGCAATAATATTTGGCAGTTGCATACAGACATGGAAGTAATGTATGAAGTATTTTTGTATTATTTGAGGATTGCTTATCCTAGGTCTTGTAGAAAAAAATGTATGTGGTCACATAGCTGAAGAATACGCTACTCTACATACAAGCAACTGAAGTAGAGTCAAATCTTGTGGGCAAGAGATGCTCTGTGTCCGGTGTTTTGAGTGCTCAGTCTTGCAACCTGAGTCATGAGCCTTCAGTATTTTAATCATTTTTGCATGTCAGATGTTATTGATAGTGGGAATAAGGTAGACACAAATCGTCCAAGTAATTTCCATCTGATATAAGACAGCCTGTGTTCCACATTAATAATCTAGCACCTGAACTTTACATGATTTTGTACAAGCCTCTAGTCATAACTGGCAACATGAAAATTAACTCTATGCAAAACAGAAAACAAAGAGTGGGAGAACTTTAACAGACTGCTAGGAGTTGTATTTTGATACAACCTGCATACCAGGAATTTCTCTCATTTTTCTTCAGCCACACATCGGACTTTTTCATTTGTGTGTTATAAACTAATACAGGCTTATATAGGCCATATAGAAGCTTGAATTAATTCTAAACAGGAACACAAAACTCATACAAGACAGGATTTTCTGCTTAAGTTCTGTGCTAGCTTTACCACTTCATCATTCTGGTTCATGTTTTAGAACTATTTGACAAAAACCCCTAAATCATAAAAGGTGCAAATAAACGATTACTTTGAGAGAGACAGTACAAATTGCATTGACCAAACTAAGACTTATCAAAGGCTTCAAGCTGGCACATGAAAACTACAGTAGTCAGGTTGAAAAGACCTGAGTTACTTAAAGAAATCATTTTTTTAATCTCTCTTTTTCTTTCCTTCTTTTAGGCTTTGTCCTATTTTTTTATTCAGAAACACTGATCCTAACTGAATTCAGATGCAAACTGATATTTATGGACAGTAGAAGTGGGGACAAGCTACCTAGGGGTAATACAGAAACATCATGTGTGTCTGCAGCAATGCAATTTGGATGGTCATATCCTGGCTGGAGATGGAACTGGAAATGGTATGGGCTTCTTTAGCTACATCAGGAGACTAAGGAAAACATGGGCCCACTAAAGGAAGTGGAGGGTCAGTAAAGTGATGTGTCACATGGCAAAAAAACGAGAAATCCTCTGTGCCTTGGGCTGGTACATCTGCTTTTAGGCCTCCCATGTCTCCAGTGCCAAAGGTCAAGAGAGAAAACTAATACTAACTACAATAGAGGATGACCAAGTTTGGGAATCCTCTGTAGATTGTACATATCCATAGGACACGATGAGATGTATCCAGCAGTGCTGAGGCAGCAATGTAATTGTAAATCATTCTCCATCATTACTGAAAGACTGTCGCATTCAGCAGAAAAAAAGGTAGATATTACATCCAGGGAGATAGGCCATAAAGTGTAGTCTTGCATCTGGGCAAGAACAACACCAGGTTCCAGTATAAGTTGGGTACTGACCTGTTGGAGAGTGGTGTAGGGGAGAGGGACCTGGGGGTCCTGGTGGCCAGCAGGATGACCATGAGCCAGCACTGTGCCCTCGTGGCCAAGAAGGCCAATGGCATCCAGGGGTGTATCAGAAGGGGGGTGGTCAGTAGGTCGAGAGAGGTTCTCCTCCCCCTCTACTCTGCCCTGGTGAGACCTCATCTGGAATATTGTGTCCAGTTCTGGGCCCCTCAGTTCAAGAGGGACAGGGAACTGCTGGAGAGAGTCCAGCACAGAGCCACAAAGATGATGAAGGGAATGGAGCATCTCCCTTATGAGGAAAGGCTGAGGGAGCTGGGTCTCTTTAGCTTGGAAAAGAGGAGACTGAGGGGTGACCTTATTAATGTTTATAAACATGTGAAGGGTGAGTGTCAGGAGGATGGAGCCAGGGTCTTCTCTGTGACATCCAGTGATAGGACAAGGGGCGATGGGTTCAAGCTGGAACATAGGAGGTTCCACTTGAATATGAGAAAAAACTTCTTTACAGTGAGGGTGACAGAGCACTGGAACAGGCTGCCCAGAGATGTTGCGGAGTCTCCTTATCTGGAGACATTCAAAGCCCGCCTGGATGAGTTCCTGTGAGATCTGATCTAGGTGTTCCTGCTCCAGCAGGGGGATTGGACTGGATGATCTTTCGAGGTCCCTTCCAATCCCTAACATTCTGTGATTCTGTGATTCTGTGAAAGTGTTAGTCATAGAATCATAGAATGAATTGCGTTGTAAAGGACCTTAAAGATCATTGAGTTCCAGTGTCCCTGCCACCAGCAGGGACACCTCCCACTAACCCAGGTTGCTCAAAGCCTCGTCCAGCCTGGCCTTGAACAACTCCAGGGATGGGAAGTCCTGGAAAGATTATGGAGGAAGTCCTCATGACAGCTGTGCTCAGGCACCTGAAGGACAAGGAAGGACAAAGAACAGTCAGCATTTATTAGCACAGACAAATGGTACTTGCCCAACCTGGTTGCCTTCTCTGACTGGATCTGTAGATAAGGAGAGGGAAGCAGTAGTTTATCTTGAGTTTAGTTAGGCTTTTGACACAGTCTTCTTCTAGCTGAACTGGGGAGGTAATAGAGTATAAGCGTATGGGGGCGTGGAAAACCGGCTCAGCCATCAGGATCAAAAGGTATTGGCCAATGATTCAGAGTATAACTGGTGTCTGGTTAATAGAGATGTTCCTCAGGCATCAGTACTGGTGCTGATGCTCTTTAATGTCTTCACCCGTGGCACAGGCAATAGGACAGAACACACCCACAGAAACTTCATTAAAGTCTTCAAATTAAGGAAAGCAGCAGATAACTGGAGGACAGGACTGCCCTAAAGACACACTGGGACAAGATGAGCTACATGAACTTCATGAAATTCGAAAAAGAGAAAGTCCTGCGTCTGAGACAGACTAACTCTGAGCAATGCTACACTCTGTGTGCAGGCTGGCTAGAAAACAGTTTTGCAGAAAAGGATTTGAAGGTCCTGAGCAGCAAACTGAACATGTTTTCTTTTCTCAAGGCAGGGAAGAGACCCATAACATACTGAGCTGCTAGAAAAGCATAATCAGCAACTCAGGGGAATTGTAGCAAGGGAAATTCAATTTAGATATAAAGAAACAATTTTACACTATGGGAAGGGTTAAGCAATGACGTGGGTTGCTCTGGGAAGCTGTGAAAGCTTCATCCGAGAGATACTGGGTGGTGTTGGGTTGACGGTTGGACCTGGATGATCCTTGAGGTCTTTTCCAACCTTAATGATACTATGATTCTATGATGTTCAAAGCTTGTTTGTATGAGGACACAGCAAAAAAAGATATAATTTGGAAGTCAACTCTACTTTGAGCAGGAGGGTGGACTGGATAGCTCCAGATATGGAGGAATTTAGGTTCCCAACCTAAATCATTCTTAAAGATCAAAATATAAATTATTTTTTCACCCATGACTGTTTAGACATTGAGCATTTGGTTCTGAACATTTGATGCACTTGAATACTTGTACGTGTGAGGAGTTAAGGCAATATAGGGTAAAAAAGACGATTTTCAAGTCAGCTCGTGTTTCTGTGTTCGTGAGGTAGACTACTTTTTACATCAGCCTACTTTCCTGGAGAACATGTAGTGATGAGCTACATCCAGTGTACCTCCAGAACCAAGAGCAATATAGTTATACTGATGCACAACTGTACTAGAGTTAAGTAGCCCTGAATAAGAAGGGAAGGGATGCCATCCAGAGGGACCTGGACAGGCTGGAGAGGTGGGTCAATGCAAACCTCATGGAATTCAACAAGGCTAAGCGCAAGGTCCTGCATTTGGGTCGGGGCAATCCCAAGCACAAATACAGGCTGGGCAGAGAACAGCTCTGAGGAGAAGGACTTGGGGGTGTTGGTTGATGAGAAGCTGAACGTGAGCCGGCAGTGTGCGCTGGCAGCCCAGAAACCACCCGTGTTCTGGGGGCATCCCCAGCAGCGTGAGCAGCAGGTCGAGGGAGGGGATTGTCCCCCTCTGCTCTGCTGAGACTCCCCCTACAGTGCTGCATCCAGCTCTGGAGTCCTCAGCACAAGACAGACACGGACCTGTTGGAGCGGGGCCAGAGGAGGCCATGGAGATGGTCAGAGGCTGGAGCAGCTCCCCATACGAGGACAGGCTGAGAGAGTTGGGGTTGTTCAGCCTGGAGAAGAGAAGGCTCTGGGGAGACCTTAGAGCACCTTCCAGTGCTGAAAGGGGGCTACAGGAGAGATGGGGGGGGGCACTCTTGATAAGGGGGTGGAGGGGTAGGACAAGGGGTAACAGTTTTAAGCTGAAAGAGGGGAGATTTAGATTAGATATTAGGAAGACATGTTTTCCTGTGCGGGTGGTGAGGCAGTGGCCCAGGTTGCCCAGAGAAGCTGTGGATGCCCCATCCCTGGAGGGGTTCAAGGCCAGGCTGGATGAGGCTTTGAGCAACCTGGGATAGTGGGAGGTGTCCCTGCCCATGGCAGGCGGTGGGACTGGATGGGCTTTAAGGTCCCTTCTAACCCAAACCATTCTATGGTTCTATGATTTTATGATAAAAAGATATTGTTGTTTAATTCACCCTGAGTGGTACCTTAACACAGGTAAAACACCTCTGGGATTTCAGACCATGTCTCTGCAATGGTGCCAGACTATGTATGCAGTGTCCCTGCTCCAGGAAGGCTATACCACAAGATTATAAATCTTTGTAATGACTACGAATTTGTACCACAGCCAGATGGAGTGATTTTTTTTCCTGATTTCATCCAGGAAAATACGTAAGGGAACTGAACCTCAATGCTTCGTAATTTTTCAGAAAAGCTCTGTTGATTTGGTGGATAAGCCTATGCTACACTATGTCCTAAACTGCAGGAGAAATATGCACCTGCTTGATTTCTTTTCCAGTAGGAAAGTCGAATAGAATGATTCATGACACTTAGTTTAAGCCCACCAATAGAAATATCAGGGCTGGAGTTCTAGGTAACAAATTTGTGGATATTCCTGGGAGCATGTATCTGATCACTGAAAACAGAGATAGTGATTTAACTGGAAGATGTTTCTCTAAAACTTACGTAGTTGGAGAAATTTCAGCTTTTAGTTTTTCCTAGAATGATACCAAAGAGAACCAAAATAACTCAAAGACTCAAAATGCATCACAATGTACTTAGAACAACAGGATTACTAAATATAGTGTGAGATAATAGCAAATATTAAAATGAAATATCAGATGTTATTGCCCATAATATAACTAATAGACACAATGAATGGATAAAACAGTTCTCTGGCATGTGAGACTTGATCAAATTTCAGTGTTTTGTCATACTCAGACGGGATAAGATGTTGAATTCTCAAAAGTATGTAATGAGAAAAATTCACATTTAGATAATAGCTGGCTTGAGTACTTTTCACAATAATTTTCAATGGTTGCACTTTAATTTTGGCAATTTTCAGGTATATATTGATTAAATTTACATGTCAAGATAGGCAGTTTATGTTTTCCAAAATGACAGAAGAAAACAATGTTAATAATTTCAAAATCTTCTCAGTTATATATATGTATATATTTATTTGTTTATTTTAGTTTTGTTTTTATTTTTTTTTAAATTATACCAAGCCTTTCCTGCAAGAAGTTTGGGATTTGAAGAATGAATGCTTTTCAACCCCACTACCAACATGCTCTGGTTATTTGGAAAAAAAGATCTGTTTTTTTCTAATGCTAGCTGCTGTGAAGAGGGAGGGAGAGCAGGGGGATGAGATGTCTGTCATCTTTGCCTTCTACGGCATATTTTAATCTTTGAATAACATTGGGCATCAGCTGTAACACATATGAATTAATCACCTCATTCATATAACTGTTTACTTTTATTATACCTCTGAAGAAAATTAAGTGAATTTGACCTGTTTCAGCATTTACAATTGTGTTCTTGAAAAAAATTTATTGTGAATTCCAAAGTTTAAACATGTTGTATTTCATTTCAAGTATTTGGTTTGTTCTGTTTGAAGATACAGACACCAGTAAATTCATCTGAAAGAAAGTTTTTAATTTGCCATTCTTTTGTGAATTCTGGAACCATTTTGTGTATATTTACAACTGGACCATGAAAATATCATTTTCACCAACAGATGACAAGTTTGGTTTTGAAAGTAAATTCCTTTTTTTTTTTTCACATTAATATTTCCAAAACCAAAAAGGGAAATGCAGTTTTTTCTCTGCTTTAATGATAACCTAGCGGAAAGGAAATTTGGAATAAAAATTTCTGTTGCGACTTGCTCTCTATATGAATGAATGAAGAGAACAAAGAAGATATGAATTAATCTCACGCCGTAGCATAGCCTGCCATCTTCATGGAGATTATCCTGTTTGTACTTATAATAAAACAGATAGTCACGATGCAAACTCTTTAAATGACAGAAAATGAAACTTTCTCCATATTCTTATCTGCCACTGTTAGCATTTTGTTAGCTCTTCTCCTTTCAGAACAGTGCACGCTAAACTATCAGAAAATGAGTAAAGGCAATGCCTAAATTTCATGCATACTCGCATAGACCAAAGACATTATCATTGTGATACAGAATGGGATTGGAAAAATATGCAGCCCTTGGAAATGGATTAAATGCACATACATTTTGTAATGAGTGGCTGTAATGAAAGTCAAATGAATTATAATAAAATATAGAGTTTTAAAAAGAAAACTACTCAATGCATAATGTTGCTAAGAAAAATTTAAGTTTTTCACTGCATGCTATTGTCAAAGTAAATAACTACCAAAGACAAACTTACAAAGTGGTTTTAACTCTAATGTGATGCAGAGAGTCAGTCATTTAATTTGTTAATTAGTATTATGCCAGAAACTATCTATTCAATATGAAGCAAATATGTTTACAATCTTATCTGCCATCTGTTTAATAGATGGGAGAATACTTAGAGCTGGGATTCTCAAAGAGGGCTGTTGAAAATTTGTTCTACAATTAGTGGAGCAGATTTTTTAATTCTAAAGGAGTTTTTCAAGCTCAGGGAGTACCTCTAAGAAGGAAACAGTACATTGCAATGCTGCTATTCAAGATTAGCGATTGCTTAGAGCTGCTGGTGGCAGATGCTTGCAAAATGCATAAGTAAATGTATATCCTATATATATATATATTAAAAAAAAAGAAAAAAGAAAATACAGTATTAGATTCAGAACGTTAAAGAAGGTTTTGTGAGGAGGTTTTTAAAACCAGTTTTCATGGCAGCACAGTATATAGGTCTGGGTACTTACAACACTCTTCATCTCTTTCTGTAATCAGCAATTTTGCAAGCTTTCTTACAAAAAAGCCCACAGTTATGCAGTACACTAGCCATTAAAGTGAGTTCTCAGGGTGCTTTTTAAAATGCGTATTAAGAAGGGATATTAAATCATCATTTGAGACGCAGATGAAAATAAAAGCTTAGGTAATAAAGCATTCTTCTTAGGATTACAACTTCTTTCTTTGCCCTGTTTCAATGTATTCTAGATTTGAGGAGGACTATAGTATTATCTAATACTGACTAATATTATTGTCACCATTTATTAGAAGATAAACTTAGCCCAGACAGAAAGTCCTTTTCTGAAAATTAAACATCTTTTCCTGCTTAGTTTTTAAAGATCAAAAATGAGAGGTGAGTAAAATATTAACATTCATTTTTAAATGCAGGATTCGTAGTTTTTATAATTTTAATTTTAATGGCAATTATTTGAGATTGATTGATTTTTACTAAGTGTGAATGAAACGTCTATCAGACACCAAAAGTGAGCGACGTATTTTAAACGGAACACTGGACTAACTGTGATTCAGGGATTTTCATACCTCACAGCAAACCTGAAAACAGGCAAATTTTCTGAGAGGCGATGAGACAAATGTAAATGTTTTTCATCAAGAAACGGAACTTTTTTGTGCCTTTTACAATTTTTCAATATATAAATATTTATAAGTGCGTAGGTAAAATATGGTGCTTACAGTATAGTAAACCAAAATCCATTCAATATTTCAAGGCAGAGATTTGGTTTTTTTTACCAGAATGGAAAACATGTTTCAAAAGACATTCTTGAAAATTTTTTCTATTTTGTTTTTCTTAGAAGTACTTATGCTAAATTTCTCTGGCTACCTACTGAAAGCAATAAATTCTTTGCGCAGGTTTTGCTTACACTGCCTTGTGTACTATCTTAGTTCCCTGAACCATTTGTAAGCTTCTTTTTACGAGCTCGTGTCAACAGGTGAGATGGTTCTGCAAAGAACCGTGAAGATTTTATTAGTTTACTGCCTTCTGTAGGACAGCAACACTTGAGATTTGAGCTTTAAGTCTCAGCTTTATGTACCACGCTGAAGTATGATGCAGCAATATGTTTCTGTCAAATGGAAACCGGGAAATATTTCTCTTCTTCTCTTCACTTGCAGGCAGCAGGTTAGACCATTTCTCTTAAAAATGGTGTCTCTCCCTCCTCCCTCCCCCAAGATAATAATAATTCATTGCGGACAAATTTGCAGCGTCACGTCATTTCAAAAGGGCTTTCTGAATTTTAAAGCCATTATCAATTTTTACATAGCTGGTGTACAGAATTGTACAGAACTGACCTCTGAAGATGCATATCCCTAAGCAGCTTGGGGATGATGAGGAAGGAGGAAAGCTTTTCTGAGCCCTGGGGCCCCTCTATGTAAACAACGTCCTTTGTGGCATGCCCAGCTTACTCTCTTGACTATTTTATTTTATACCCATGTGCAACGAGAGGGGAATTGCGTGGGGAGATCTAGCTAGTTTAGCGTAACAAGATTTTGGCCCAGCAGACAATGTTTAACCCCTAAAATCTCTGCAGCTGCTGAATATCTGTATTTATAGAAAAAGAAACAACAGCAACTGGTTAGGTCAGGAACTCGGCATCTGCGGTTTGGCTGCAAATACTTTAGTAGGCACACTAAATCCATTCTACCTCTCCTCCTTTACCCTTCTCCCCCCAAAATTAATTGCATTGCTAGCTAACAAGGTTTAGTTACAGAGGCACCTGACTCCTTCAAACCTTTTAGACACAATACAAAAGTCCAGTAGTAGACCTTACAGGATTAAATCCATTGTAACATTCTAAAAATCAATTCATCTGTTCCTAATAGTGTTTCAATAGTATCCTAGTAACCTTTTCTGTGAAGCTTCATATGATCTGTATTTGCAAACACTATTAAAAAAGGCCTTCTTTTATTAAAAAAAAAAAAAAAAAAAGCTAAATCTCTTCATGGAGCTGCTGGAGAGGTGCAGACTCCAATGTGGGCAAGTGTATTTGCCAACATGCCATATGGGAGCCATGGTTGGGACTTTTTTTTTTTTCCTAGAATAATTAAATGTTGATGGCAGAGTTCAAATGGATCATTAAAATTCAAAAGTGTAAGAAACAGATTTTTTCTTATGTTGCTGAACGCTCCAGAGGGCTGAATAGTTAGCAGAAGTGAGGCAGGCTGCAGCAGTGATCAGCGTGTGCCGTGATGGTACTAATTTGATCATAATATAGTCATCTCTGAAGATTACAGCTATTCAATTAAATATTCTAATTAACCTGAAGTATTAGGCAAATGATACTAATTACAAATATTCTCCTGAGATTCACAGCAATGAAAATCCCACTTGCAACTGATACTTCTAGCCAATGTTTCGTAACACAATGTCCTATATCATAGGCTTTCAGAATATTAAAATGCAGTTAATTTGCCTAAACCTCATTTGTTTAATGGCATTAGCATTTTGTTTGAAATTGTAATAAACGTACATCCCGCTTTCAAGTAAAATTTAAAATGAGTGTACTCTTGGGGTAACTTAAGATTCCTGTTTACAGACCTAGCACTTTATTCAGTAAGCGGAACAGTTTGAGCTTAACTTTCAGCCATTAAACATATTGAAATTGTTTAAAAATGCTAATAATTTGTCTTTTCAAATAAGAAAAAAAAAGGATATTTTGCAGTAAAATTTCATAATGTTACCCATGTGACCAGTTTCCTACTGTGAGGGCCCCAATGCTTGAACTTGCCTTGTAGTTTTTTCGTAGAATGTTTGTCTTTTGTAGGTTGTTGGTTTCTGTTTGTGGGGGTTTTTTTAACTCCCTCTCCAGACAAAGCCACACGGACCTTCTTTTCCTGTTTTCTTTACTCCCTTTCAGACGGCACTAGGACTGGGGGCTCCAGGTTGGGGCGCAGTGGCTTTGGGGAGCTCTGATCCCTGCGTGGCACTTTGGCACACCTTGCACGCAAGTGTCCTTCTCGTGACATCTGCAGATGCTGCTGTGAAAATACAGCACGAGGCTGATCACTTGGCTGAAAAAAACACAAAAAAACCCCCACGTGGAGTTCCTGACCACATTTCTGGGTGGGTTTTGTTTGTTTATTTGTTTTGCAATGGCATGAACGGGAAAGGCAGAGATTACCCAGCAACAGAAGTGGCTACTTAAAAAATAATCAGTTGCAAATACTTATAGAAACAGAACAGGTAGCAGGCTTCAAGTGCTGCTTAGGACCCTCTTCTATGTCCGCTGCCTTGTTAGAAGGATAAAGGGGTGGGAATGCTTGTGGCTGTCCACATGTTGCCTGTTGATTCTTTGTGCAGCTAGGCTTTAAAGGCAAGATCGGAAAGAAAACCTTCCCAGTTTTAGTGTAATTTTATCAATACTGCTGCAAAGCATTATAAAAGCTAATGTCTTCCTGTGAATATATTCCTCTTCCTCAGACTCTGTGGTATTTGTCTGAAGAGAATCAAAATGTGAATCCTGTGTCTTTTACCTCAACCTGTGAGGGATTGCTAAGGGCTAAAAAAATCAAAACAAAACAAAACAAAACACCAAAAAGATTATGATAATTTCAGATGTAGAAATATCACACTATCAAACTGCAGCAGCGTGACAAAAGCTAAACAAAATACAGTTTGAGTTACTGTAATTTTCACGTAACGATCGGCAAAGGCATAGTTCAGTGTTTGTTCTGGAAATGCTGGAAGAATTTGCAACAGAGCAGAGCTTTCCCTGACAGTTTCCAAACCCCAAAGAAATGCAAGTATTACATTTCCTCACATCTCAGAAAATTTAGAACAACTGGCATCTGAAACACACTGAAATCATTGGACCTAAACTTGGAGAAGAGGGAAACCGCAGAGGTGGCATCATGCTGCCATCTGACCTTCCGTGGAGCAGGAAGGAGACACAAGAGAGCATGTAGTAAACTCGGGCTAAAAGAAAACCCTGGGCAGGCTGTGTGCAGCCCTGGAGAGACATGTAAGGACTGGGATTTTTTTGGTTGGTTGCGTGATTTTGATGCTTTTCTTTGGTTGCTTACTTTTAACCCTTTTATAGCTGTTTTTCCTTTGGTGCTGTTAGAGCTTGTGGAAGTGATTAAATGTCCCTCTCTTTCCTCCCAGAATTAAGCAGAGGTTTTATATCACCTTATTCTGACTTGAAATCAGCTGACAGTTTGGCGTTCTACTCAGGTCAACACGTACATTAGGATGCTCTATGATTGTGGAAGAGGATGTGAAATACATTTAATCAATCTGTACTAACTCAGATCCAGGTCTATGGAACAGAAATCGCTATTTAGGAGTGGACTTGTACTGAACTGAGCTTAAGGAAGGCTTGCAGAAGCAGGCAGAGTGGTAGAAAGCAAAAAACAAGATTGAAGCAGTGGAATATGGTTTCGCCTGCTCCCCTTTTTGTTGTGTGCTGTGGAGGACCAGACACAGCCCCTGACGTAGCAGCAAAGGGAAGGTGTGACTCAGGTGTGGTGAAGCATAGTACACACAAACGGCTGCCTCCTCCATCAGTGCCATCACTGGCCCTGCTCAAACAGGACAGAGAACCGGAATGAAAATCAGGGGCCAGCTCAGAGATGGCAGCAAAGGTTTTTTCCAGGTCCACATCCCCATTTCTGCTGTTGTTCTCAGCCCTCATTTAAATTCTCCGCAAAACTGTGAGATGTACAAAATCGAACAAGTAAACACAACGAGGCAACCAGCAAGGGAAAGCTAAGGGAAAAAAAATATAAAATAAAAAAGAGGTGAAAGGCAGCAAAAGCAGGGAAAGAGGGAAAGGAACTGCTGAATGTACGTGTACGTCTTGTCCAAAGTCCTGCAAAAACTAGCTACAGCTCACTGGAGAATCATTATTCTGCTATCAAGAAATATGCTCGTTCTACTGCCATATTAGCCCCTGAATGAAGTGGCTGAGAATAAAATACTGTATAAATATATATCATAAAGGAGAATATTTTCACATTTACTTGTAGACTAAGTGAGCAAAATGATACAGTCTTTATTTATGCAGGGAGTTAACATACTGCAGTGATCTATGGGCATGTTCTTGTGGAGGAGAGAATCTACTGGAGTGATTTACTTTTATAAAGGAAATGAGTACACTGATGTAATAAAATTGTCATGTACTGCATTGATCTCCTTGCTGCAGAGGAAGTGAGGAGGAATGTAAATTTATATGAAATTAATATAATGGAATAATAAATGCACAAGAGTTGATATTACAGAGGGAGTTACATATTTACAAGGGAAATAAGTACAGTGAAGTGATCCACTTTTATAAGGGGATGGCATTTAAAGGAATCATTTCCACATCTGCAGAAGAAGGATGCATGGTAGGTCATGCTTTGTAAAGTAGTAAACACGTAACAGTGCAGAAGTACAGTGATGGGAAACCTAATGATATCATTTGTCATGGTTTTGGACCCCAGTCTATCAGCCAAACACCACAACAGCCACTTGCTCACCCTTCTCCTTCCAGCCTTCTGAGGATGAGGGAGAGAATTAAAGGGATGAAGGGAAAAGAGACTCATGGGCTGAGATAAGAACAATTTAATAACTAAACTACGATAATATTGATAATAATAATGTTAATAATAGCAATATATACAAATTTGCAAATGAGTGACACACAGTGACACTGCTCACCACCCGATGACCAAGGCTCAGCCCATTCCTAGCTAATGATCCCAGAGCAGGGAGAGTTCTGAAACTGCAATCCCGGAGTGGAGATGAGAGCCTGAATGTCTGAGAGACCAAGACAACCTAGAAGGAGACAGCCCAGAGAGGGAGAAAGCACTTCCAGACAGATCCTCATCTGTACACTGGCCGTGCCATCCATGATATGGACTAGACCATTGGCCAATTTGGGTCTCAATCTTAAACCTAAGATCAAATAAATGGGGCTAGTAATGGGGGATGTGCTCCCTCCCAGCTTCTCCTGCCCCTGCAGACTCTGACCCAGCAGAGAAACTGGAAAGTTCTTGACTGTCCTGGCAGCAACTCTAACCATCAGTGTGTGATCAGCTTCTCCTCAGCACAAGCCCAAACAGCCTCACACTAAGCTTCTATGAAGAAAGTTAACTTTGTCTCAGCCAAAACTAGGACGTCATTCATTTTTGCTGGCCACAAGTATTACGTAGCAAAGACATGCCTCTCTGCACAGTTTGGTGGAATGACAGTCAGGGAAAGAAAATGTATGACAATGATATAAAAATGAAGGTCTGGCCCACCATGTAGGGACAAGGCTGCCTTTGACCTTTGCATCCCTAATGAGTCCCTCCTTTTTGGTGAGTAAGTTGTCCAGCAGAGCACCTCTCCTCATTGGCTCCTCTAATTGCTTGGGGGAAAAAGTTTTAATCAGTGCAGTCCAGGGCCCTCCCAGGTTGCTTATGTCTTACTGTGTTGTCCCTCCAGCAGATATAAGGGTGATGGAAGTCCCTCACGAGGACCAGGGCCTGCGAACATGAGGCTGGTCTTATCTGTCTGTGGATGGACTGATCCACCCATTCTTCCTGGTCAGGTGGCCTATAGCAGACACCCACCATGATGTCACCTTTACCTATCTGCTTTTTGATCCTAACCCAAAAACTCAGTTGGCTTCCACCCCCAGGCAGAGCTCTATGCAATCCAGCTGCTCTCTTACGGAAAGGGAGACTCCCCCTCCTCATCTTCCCATCCTGCATCCTGTCCCTTCTCAAGAGGCTATATCTCCTGCCTTGCAACACTGCAGTCATGGGAGCCATCCCACCACATCTCTGTGATTCCCAAAGGATCATAGCCCTGCAACTGCACAAAGGTCTCTAATTCGTTGTGTTTATTGCCCATACTGGAGTTCAGATACAAAGGAGATGTAGGAGCTAGCTAGAGGATGCTTGATATAAATAAGTAGTCCAAATAAAAGGGCAAAGATCAGCAATGTAGTGAAGCTATGTGCGTTTTAAGTAAAACGCTCCAAAGCATGAAAATGGATTTCACTAAACGTGAAGTTGTAGCTCTAAAATTCTGTACTTTTGGAAGAGACCACATTAAGCTATATTTCATCTCTCTAGTCCACCCTACATCTGAATCGTAACTTTTTTCGCTGCTAAGTCTGTTGAGGACACTTGTGTTATGAAATAAGTGAGCAAATCAGTGAGGTGTTTCCTTGTTCCGTAAATCCAGTATAATATAATGAAACACTATAGTACTGTCATATGAATAAATGCAACTGTTCAGAGGGGTGAACCTAGAAAGCCGTTCCACAGAGATTGCTGGCAGTGTTACCATTTTCACAAAAAATCAAAGGCTAGCTCATCGTTTCTCCTGGCATTCCAGCCTGCTTATAGCAACAAAGCTGTGGAAAGGATTTCCTGGGGCGTTGAGTCGTGTTGTACACATCATGGAAAAGCATTTCAGAAAATCCTGGTTTTTCCACAGATGGAGGTTTTATACACAGACGCCCCTGGTGTTTTTGCATGTCCTGCCCCTGTTGGAAGGCTGGTAGAAAACAGCGACCCGGAGCATCTCCAGTAGTTGTCAGAGACCAATCCAGATTACATATCCGAGATGACAGTGTGGGTTTAGATATCAGACAAGTCCTAGCAGGTACTTAACCGAGAGGATCCAAAGCCACCATGAGCCCTTTGGCAAATTCTGGATCCAGTTTGAAACCCCTTTTTTCCGAATTTTAGAGCAGCCCAAAGTAGGATTATGGGCGCCCACCCCTCTCTCGATAAATACCCGATGGGGTTAGATGAGTGTTTTATGGAATAATTTCATTGCAGTATTAGGAGGGATTGCTTCTCAAGAGCTCAACTCCTTTAAAAGAAATGAAACTACTGTAAAAATCAGGCATCCCTGATAGTTTGACTTGCTTCTCTAGCACATGAAACATTCATGGGAACCAGTCTGGGCAGCACTGTATCCTTTACCTGCTATTAGCTGTGCTTTTGTCAGTTTTGTTTTCCATTTTTTTCTAAATTCCCCTAAAATTTCTAATTCTCTTTTCTCTAATTGCAGCTCTCTCTCTCTGATGCCACTCCAGTGACCAGCAGGAGTTACCATCGTAACTTTGCTTCCTAGATTGACAGGGTTTTGCCAACCAGGCCAGCCAAATTTTTGTCTCTGATGATTTTTGGCAGTGAGTTATCACTCTGTAGGGTTACAAAACTAGCGCATGCATATCTAAATTTGTCTAAGGGAAAAATATAACATTCAAATAACACTTTTAACCCAGATAGCATGAATTTTTAATATTTTCACACTGCTTGTAGCTTCCAAACACCTGCTACAGCCAGAAATTCAGGGATTTTTACTCAAAGTGAACTGGACCTCTATACTACCTCATTTTAGTACTAACATATGCATACTTCAAATGTTTATATCTGATTCATAAAGAGTACATTCATTCCATTGTGCATACAGGCACATAGGAATCGGGGTGCACATGAATGTATATATTGCATTTTATAATATGATAAATATATAAATTGTGTCTGTGTGTAAATATTCAGACATGTAACTCCATGACTGTAATTTAAGCGTACGTATTTTTTCTCTAGCAAAGCAAGCATTATAAAGCATCTGTGACCTCTCTGGATGCTCATGTACTGCTAGCAGAGGGCCCACAATTATGCAACTATTTTAAAAACAACCCCTACTCCTCTGAAATAACAAACGTGCGGCTAATGCAAGGAAAACAATTCTACTCAGAATAAAATCAGTATGAAATCAGGCAAGTGCGAAAGGCTGCAAAGTAACTATTTTGTTACGTGATTTTATGACATAATTATATTGATCTGCAAGACACTCATCCAGAACCACAGCCTTTTATACCCAAAGAAAAAGCCTGTATAATCTTTTCAATCACTTGATATTCATGGTCTTACTCAAAGGTCTCTGAATATGTCATGTGTGTAATACCAATGCAAAATTTGGCACTATAGTCACCACCAGCAATATGTTTCAATAAGGTAATTTTCTTGCTGCCTAAGAACATCAGCAGGGTGCAATCCTGAACAAAAACAGACTATGACATCTTATTCAAGCATACATCTGGAGGACAAAACTATACTTTATTAAAGGAAAATGGGATTTCAGGATTGTTTTGACAAGCGGTAAAGGCACGCACCTCACTTTACATACAGTACAGAGTTTTAAATTCAAAGTGCTTGTGTAGCCATCGTTAAGTAAAGGCTGGAAGAAAAATATTGCCATTCGCACTGGGTTATGCAAATACACAAATGGAGCCTTACAATCTATGTTCTGTGTATTTTTATAGTGGGCTAAATAATGCGAAATTAAGATTAAAATATAATTTTCCTTCTTTTATCTGTAAACAAATCCTTTTGTATACTTAAGAAGACAGCACACCTGTTTATTCTTTGTACAGTCAGCATACAGATGCTTTTTGATGATTTTTAGTATTGGGTACAAACACTCATTTCCACCCAGTGTGTTTGGTTTTCTATTTCGTTTTTATATTTTACATTAAAATCTTCCTTTCCTACGTTCTCAAGCACTTCCACAAGTTATCATTATGTTGGTGGATCTGTTTTAAGGAAAGAGGAAACAGTCTAAATGATGCTCTTTTTTTAAAAAAAAACCACTTTATTTAATGATAAAGTATATGCATTTTTAGTGTTGGAATCTCCTTAGAATATTAAGATACCAGGTCAGATACTGAACATGTCTCTTGTGAGAAACTAAGCCCATGGTGCTGAGAGATCATACAATAATTGATTTTTGTCACTGATACCAGCAGGAATAGAATCAGCTCTTAGGACCACCTCCACCTGAAAAATTAAAAAAAATAAATTATGGTTGCACTTTGAAGTTGTCAGTGACAAGGTTTAAAATCTGTTCCTAAACTTGAAAACCACTGATTTACTGCTTTGTGCATTAGAAACATATTGATATAGAGAGCATAAAATGAGCAGTTTGGCAAGACTGCAAGCTCAAAGGAGGCTGTGTCGTTGTAGTGCTAAGTGAAAACATTAAAAAAAAAAAATCACTGATATTCCCTACCATTTGTACCATAAATTACCACCAGATTTGTTGTCATTTGTTTATCTGAAAACAGATTTATGCTCTGATATTTGAAATCTTTAATATGTCTCGTTGCCCAAAAGCAAGCACTTTCGGAATATTTCGCAATATAACCATCTCTTCTGCTGGTAATGAGAGTGGAGTAGTACAGGACTGAGCATACTTAATATACACAGTGCCAAGGTATTTTGGAAGATCCTAGCCTAATTTGTTTGACTAATAACACTATTAAGCAGCTAATAGAGGAATTTTAACCAAACTGAAATCTAAGTTGTACAGCTTACCTCTATTATCACCTCTGTCAGATCAGAAATTATTGATGGCTGCTTTGGATCCCCTTGAAATTCATACTACCCTTTATTACTGCTGTTTCTGCATATTCGAAGTGTCCATCACCGCAAAGGGAAAATGACATCAGCAAACTGTGGGCTTGACAGCAGGACTGAAGGGGATGCATGCTAAGAGAAATGACAGTGATGGATACTTCAGCATGGCTGTGACTGTTGAAGTGGGTGATGCTGGACCACGAGCAATTTGTAAACTGATTATTTTCCTTTCCATTTCCTTTCTCTCCAGAAGATGCACTTTTTTTTTGGAAGATGCTAAACTTTGCTTTGATTTTTTAAGGTTTGGTTTTGGGTTTTTTTTGTTAGTACCTATTCCCCTAAGGAAGTTAAAAGACTATTTTTGGATAGGCTGCTGAGGAAGACGAGAATGGGTATTGGTACTCTGTGGAGTTACACAAACCCTCTGAAACATCCCTTTAGTGGCCATGTTTGGGTAGACAAGCCCAGCTCAGTTTTCTCTTGCTATCTATAGAGAATATTCCTTTAAAACCTACTGTGCCATACAGTCAACAGTAAAAATAAAACACTGTAAATGATGTAGCGAAGAGCAACATTATGCTATTCTCTAAACACACCAATATCCTTTCTCTGGATTACGATCTGTTTTTCTCCAGTGCTACAAAGGTCCCACGTTCACAATGTGCGCACTGTGGAGTAAGGCACTTGAAGACATAATTCCAAAAACCAGGAAAACACTTCCCCTAAAACAAGACACATGAAACCAGTCTCATGAGAAAGACTTCTCTATGATCCTGTGTCAAGTGGAAAAATAAAATATCATACAACTTTCACTCTGCCTAACATCATGGATGTGCAAACCACAAAACTGTCTTTAGGAGTTAAATTGGACCTTGGTGACTGGGGCTTCTTGATACACCAAACTGCTTAAAAAGGTCTCGCGAGTGGCTACCTCAGTTTTATCTATGCAGAGCAGTATTCTTGTTTGCACGTGTACGAGAAAGCATCTCATAGAATGGGGTTGAGAGGGTTGTTCGAGGCCTCGTACCAAACTTGATGGGCAAAGAGGGTGGAGTGCAAAGGGATGGAGTACGGAAGGGGGATACTGCTGTTCTAGGGGATCCTGTATCCTCTATGAAGGTGGTGCGACAGAAAACCCAGCTGAAGTGCCTTTATACCAGTGCACGCAGCCTGGGAAATAAGCAGGATGAGCTGGAAACCGTGTTGCACTTGGAAAGTTATGACCTTGTTGCTATCACGGAAACATGGTGGGATGACTCCCATAACTGGAATACCACCATTGAGGGGTATCGGCTCTTCAGAAGGGTTAGGCAAGGTAAGAGGGGTGGGGGAGTTGCCCTCTATGTCAAAGAGGGGATAGATTGTGAAGAGCTGTGTCTGAGGAACAGCCACGATCAGGTCGAGAGCTTATGGGTAAAAATCAAGGATCGTTCCAGTATAGGACATCTAGTGGTTGGGGTCTGCTACAGGCCACCTGATCGGGGAAGCCTGTTGATGAGGCCTTTTTGCTCCAGCTGCAGGAGGTGTCCTGCGTGCGGGATCTTGTCCTGATGGGGGATTTCAACCACCCAGATATCTGCTGGGATAGTGGCACAGCGGGTGGCAGACAATCCGGGAGATTCCTGGAGTCTGTCGAGGGCAACTTCCTGGTGCAGGTAATAGATGGACCCACTAGAGGAGAGGCCCTACTGGACCTGGTCCTCACAAATGTGGAGGAGAGCATTAGAGAGGTTAAGATTGGAGGCAGCCTGGGCTGTAGTGACCATGCTTTGGTGGAGTTTGTGATCTGGAGGAAGGTGGGCCTGGCTAAAAGCAAAGCCAGGACCCTGTGCTTCAGGAGAGCAAACTTCCGGCTGCTCAAGGAGCTGCTGAGTGGGATCCCCTGGGAAACTGTCCTTAAGGGCATGGGTGCAGAACAGTGCTGGCAGCTCTTTAAGGACACCCTTTTGAGAGCACAGCGGCTCTCCATACCCCAGCAAAAGAAGTCAAGCAGGGGAGGCAGGCAACCGTCATGGCTATGCAAGGACCTGCAGCTTAAACTGAGGGAAAAGAGGGAAATGTACAGGAAGTGGAAGAGGGGTTGTGTAGCCTGGGAGAAATACAGGGCTGTTGTCCGTGTGTGCAGAGATAGGATTAGGAAAGCCAAGGCGCAGATGGAGCTGAACTTGGCAAGGGATGTGAAAGATA
>WKFP01014996.1:198442-216548 GCA_011057875.1 Pterocles orientalis | reverse complement strand
AAAAACTTCTTTACAGTAAGGGTGACAGAGCACTGGAACAGGCTGCCCAGAGAGGTTGTGGAGTCTCCTTCTCTGGAGACATTCAAAGCCTGCCTGGATGCGTTCCTGTGCGATCTGATCTAGGTGTTCCTGCTCTGGCAGGGGGATTGGACTAGATGATCTTTCGAGGTCCCTTCCAATCCCTAACATTCTGTGATTCTGTGATTCTGTAACTGTATACTTAAACATTATTGAGGAAATCATCATCTTGAGTGCAGGTAATGAACCATGCGTGTGCTAAAATGTGAAAATTTATACTCTCGGCATTTCTGTATTAGACCTAATGAAACCAAAGAGGTCATTGTACATACACATAAATTCCTACACTAATATAAATTTATTTTCCTCCGCCTTTTAAGATTGACCTATATCATGCAATTTCTAACAACCTTCTTATTGCATAAACCTCCAAAAGAAGTCAAGAACAGTCAAAGCTGGTAAACCCTTGGCAGATTAATGATGGAAATCTTTTTTACAGTCTTTGAAAGAGCACAGCACATATATATATATAGATGGCAATGAAATACAATTTGTGGGGTAGGAGATGCATGCATTTCGTGGGGTAGGAAGCAGGGAAGGAAACACACAATGTATTTTTCCACCAGTGTCAGTTTATCTGTCTTCCCATTTTCAGTGATCAAAATCTTGACTCCTATCTTTCTGTCTTTGCATCTACTTCACTTACTACAGTGTAAGCAATTTTAGTATCTAATAGAACCTCACATAATATAGTGAATGCAAAAAAACCCCCAAAACCCAACTCTTTCATTTTGGTTAAATTTAAGCCCTAGAGGTGACGGGGGGGGGGGGGGGGGGGGGTGTCTTTCAGGGTCAAGGCTTATCAAAGGACATACTTACAGTGTCTTGAAAAGTATTTAAAGAAACACGTGTAAAATTCTATTTTCAGAAAATTCGTAATTGCTGCATTCAAACTTCTGCTACACATTATATTTCTCTCCTATCTCTCAGAAGTGCTGACAAGACCCACTTATCATAACAAGTTAATCTTGAGATATTCCATAGTACTTCTCCCAGACTATAGCAAAACCAGGTCCCATTACAGGAATAATCCTGATGCAGTATGGTATGGCATGATAGTGTCACTCAGGGATTCATTGGGTAGAATGATACATAACCAAAAACTTTAAAAAAATAATAGTAGCCTAATGTTAATGTCCATATTATTGTTTAGGCTAGCTATTGCTGAATCACATTGGCAGGAGGTTGCCTACTTCTGCCTAGGGCATATAAGGCACGTTAGGTTTTGAAAGGCCTTAGAGGACATTTTCTGGAAGGAAAATATGTGAACAGGCACAGATATTGTTACTGCTTTTGAGTTATCAAAAAAAAAATATTAAAAAATAGAAGCACCATGAAGGGATGAATTTGGTCACCAACTAGAGTGGTGGCAGGGCAAGAGCTCAGCCTAACTCCCATATGGAGAATAGCTTGGAGATGAAAGCAAACCTGTGTGGTCCAAGCTGCTCATAAGCTACTTTATGCAGAAATCTCATAGCTCTCACATATTTAATACAGCTCCACAAGGATTGTATTATAGGCTCCGAGAGATTCAGATAATTAAGAGCCTTTGTTTACAACAGGCATGTGGAGGATTGCATTCCACCAGAACCTACCAAAACACAAGGATTTCTAAACTTGGGGGAAGCCTCAGCTCCTTTAATTTAGACATTGCTTCCTCCGTGTGATGGTAAATGCTCAGATTTACCATCATAAATTGTTACGAGCACAAGTAAAATTTCCTAGTGGCATTTGATGCAATTGTACCTTCTAAACTGGGTATATTTGAACTGAATTAGATAACACATCTTCTAGTCTCTACCTAGAAGCCAAATAATAGACCATTCTTATATCCCAAGGCAAAAAAAGAAGATGTACTTCTACCGCATGCATACTTCACAGGTAATTCTTACTTCAGTTTTCAACATGATTTTTGATAATGTTTTTAATTTTCAAACTTGTGAATGGGACTTGGAACTAGAAGTGCTTGAAATATAAGGAACAATCTTGTTCACTTGAAATTTCCATCTCAGTTTTGTGATTCACATGTTTCAGATAATCCTGAGAAGGTTTAGATAAATATCCAAGCTTTTAAATGTTTATCCAGAGCAATCCAAATAAAAAATAGTGGGTTATTAACGGGAAATTAATTCTTTCTCTGAGAACACTTTTTGTTGTTGTATCACTCCTGTATGATAGGAGCACCAGTTGGGGATAGCAGAAAAAATTACCTGACCTGCTGATTCATAATTTTATGTCTGTATTTCTGACATATATATATATAGATACGTATCTCAGTGTCCTTCCTTATGGATCGCAGCCCATAAATAGCATGGGTGTTTCTGCTTCATACTGACAAAACAATCAGGACAAAGGAAAGCATGCCTGAAAAATAACAAAAGAAGAAAGACAAAGAGGCAAGAAGTTACTCTGAAGAAGATATGCCCTTAGAGTTGGTCAAATATAAATGGAGATAAAGAGCATGCAATTTAGATCAGAGTTCGTCTTTGGTGAAAACCTTGTGTTTTGAATATGATGGTGACATTAGAGTAATTAAGCCTCTAGTTTATCAGGCTGAATAAACAAAGCAAATATCTTGGACTTGTTTCTGCTTTTTGCTTGACTTGTCATCCCCATACCCGGCCTTCATATGTTTTATTGGCAATTTATACAGACAGCAGAAGACACCAAAGCCTTAGCAACAAGATCTTCTGATGTACAAACAAAACACATTTAATTTGACTCAGTGTATTACAAGCATTATAATCCCTCTTCTGATTTCAACATGATCGACTAATCTCATCTGCTCAGAGGGATAAGCGTTGTCTCAGCCATGATGACAGGCTTAGAGAATGATAAAAATTAGGGCATTCTCACAGATTATATACTGTAACAACAGATAAGGCTTATGAATAAAGAATCGACTACAGGTGGTTATTTGTAGAAATGTACTAGATTAAGGGGTTAATGTTAGAGAGGTACAATGTCATTCGTAGTTAAATCATAGATACACACCAGTGTGGGAAAATCTTTCTTGCCTGTGTAAACATCAGGGGAGATGAAGCAAATTTCGTAGCTCATTTGACCAGTAGTCGGAATGAGCAAGAACATTCTCAATCAAAGGATCACCCTAATTGGCACTCTAGAAGTTTAGTTTGACAAATACTTGAGTAAAACAAGAGGCAAAAAAAAAAAAAAAAAGGCCTGGGATGAGATGGCAAGAGAAATATTAACGTGTTTTTTTCTAACTGCTTAAAATGCTTTAGTTTAGTCTGCTGTTGTTCCCAGGTAAATTTAGTGCTTATGGTTCTTCTGCTTGGATTTGTAAAGAACATATGGTGCCGTGATAATGGAGGAAATGCATGAGGCAAGGGGTAAGCCTTCTACCCATTGAGCAAGACCGCGATATGCACACATCTTACCAGCAAACGCTAGCCTTGGGTGATTAATTCTCAGTGCATTGCTGTGAAAAAGTAATGAAAACCGTATAGTAACAATGCAGGAAATGCAATTACATGCCATCTGCATGCTAGATTCACATCCAATCTTCCTGGGGAAAAAAAAACAACAACAACAAACAAAACAAACCTGACACACTCCTTCGATCTATGAAACTTAAGTAAATGAAAGGAAAAAGAAAGTAACAATTCAAAAAAAATGCTATGCGAACTTTTTATCCTGGTTTGAAAAACACTTGCTGTGTATCATATTAATATCATGCGATGCATACTGATCTGCAGGGACTTGAGGGAAACATCTGTAGAGCAAAGGATAACCTCATCACAATGTGACACAAATTGTTTCAAGTAATGTTTCTTTATTAATATTAATAACTAGTGTCTCAAAACTAGCTGTAAAATTAGATACCATACATATTCGATATAGTGCAAATAATCATTATCTCTACCTTTTTTAATTATTATAACTTAGCAGATATTCTCTTCACAAACAAACAAGCAGACAAATGATCTTCCTTCTAGCTCTCTCTATATTAAATTGACAAGTGGTGTAAAATTTTTAAATTTTTTTTTATTGGGACTTTAGATTCTGAATATTTCAAATTAAGAAAGCACAGTCCCATTTAATACTTATTATTGGATGGTAGAAAAATAAATTTGGCCACTCAGTGATTGCTGAAATTAATAGGTGTCTACAGTCCTGGACGCATACATTTTTCTACAGAGTTAATGATCATAATATTTAAAAGCAAAAACTTATCATATATGACTGGATTTGTCATCAGACAAGGAAAGAAGTGGATGTCCATTGCATAACAACAATGATAATATCAATTTACTTCATGCCTATAATCTACTATGAATAAATTTAGAGATGGGGGCTGACATTAGTAAGAGTTTAAGTTTAAACCACTTGAACTTAGTGCAAACTGAACGAGCACGCTGCAGAGACCAGACATCCCGTTTTGTTTCCATAGGAACTCCTCCCGCAGAAATCTGCCACCAAATGCTCATTGGTGGGTAGAGACGCGCACGTAGAGTGTACAGCAGCACACACACTCAGAATTCCCCTGGTGGTACCTGGTTGCTCCCCAGCAGGCATGTGCCATCCAGCCCATGAAGAAGAGCCCTGGAGAAGTGACACAGCAATAGGCACGTCGGTTTGGCAAACTAGGTGTGCCACTTATCCAGAATAATTGATATGTACTGCGGGGAATGTGCTTCCCAGCACTCATCCTACTTAAAATGTGCACATCATCTTTCTGGGATGCCAATTAAGTGTATCCTTCTGTATTTGTTGTTACTAGATTAAACCTTACGGTTTAAACAAACATTAGAACTGCATAAACCACAAACAGCGTGACACGGCTGACATTTTCCTGGCTCGTATGGCATTGCATCATTATTGCATGATCCAAAGGACGTCTGCTTTGATATATGTCATGTGCAATGACACCACACTGACACAGTCTCCTACTCTGGAAATACATGTAAAGATTTTTAAAAAAATTATGACAAAAATGCAAGGAAAAATGGGATCAAGGCTGCAGATTGATGACAATACCGTAAAAGGCTTATTAAAAATACCTGAATTGTCTCATAAATTTAGCTCCTGTGTGAGCATAGAGGTCATCTAACTGAGTAAGAATATGACACTAGAAGCCTTATGACAATGAACCAACATGGAGTATTAAAGAAGTAAAAAATCAAAAACATCATTTTCAAACAAAGGTTGGCAGAACTTGATGAAATCTGAAGTCTGAGGAAAAAAAGTGAGGAGCATCAACATAATTTTAATATAATTTCTGTTACATTGATAAAAAAAAAAAACCCTGATGTTGAAAGTGTATCATCCTTATTAGATCGATAGCATCTGTTTGTGGTAACTTCTATATAAAATTCTTGCCACTTTGCAACTGGAAAACAAAATCATGTGTGTTAAGAACTGGTTTATAGCCAGACAGTTGTTGGTTCTGATGCTCTGTCAGAAATTTTGCAGGTGCACCTGTTTGTCTCATGGATGAGAAAGCCAGCCCTGGAAGATGAAGGGGTGCAAATACAGGAGTGTCTCGGGCCCTTCTTCTTGGATGTAAGTGAGAATGGAAAGCACGACAGCTCTTCAGGCTGCAGAGTTTTATTTAAGATGCTTTTTTTCGCCCAGATTCCTCAGTTGATTCTCCAGTAGTGTATATTCAACTCTCTATTGGTTGCTGACAGCAGGTAGGAGTTGTTGGATGGAGGGATGTCTTGGTCCCACCAACCTTTCCTCTAGCTGCTTCTGCTGCACCCAGTTCAAGAACATAGGGATCACTGAGAACCTGGCATTTAAAACCTTTAACATGGGCATGACTTTACATGAAAATGATCACACACCTTCCAACCAGTGCTGGTTGCCAGCACTTCACATCACAGCTTAGGAAATTCAGTGTAACTTAGCCGTCAATCTTATGATCCTTTTCAATATGACCTTGTACAGAAAACAGGCTCTGCAGAAACACCTTTGGTTGCAGATTATCTCAAAAATATTCCGCAACAACTCAGTTCACAAATAAAAGCACTTTTTCCCTTCTCCCAGGCGGTGTTGAAAGGAAGGTCAAAACTGGGACTTCCTTCCCGCATGGCACTGTGTGTTATAAATGCAGCACAAAAGAACTTGACTAGCACAACTGTGGATGGTGCAGGAGGTAAATCTGGCTATTGTAGTCTCCTATAACTACTTGGGTTAATTAAATCCCAAAAGATGAAAAAAGTGACATTTTATTTTTCAATAGAATATATAAAGACTTGAAAGTAAGCCACAAGAAACTTACCTAGTCAGACTTCTACAAGCAACTACAATTGTAATCACCTGAAAGAAAAAAAATCACCTGAAAAAAAAATCACTTGAAAGAAAAAAATTCCAAATCACCTGAAAGAAACTACATCTGTAGCAAGATAAGTTTTTAAGTCCTCCCCCGATCTGTCTCTTCAGTTGCAACTAGCACCAGACAAGTATCCCACAGAGCTCCCATGGGGAGTAAAGGAACGTCTGAGGTCTGCATTAGCTGGCAAATACCTCTAGTGAAAGTCAGGCCTAAACAGCAGCTACAACTCTGTCTTGCTGCTCTCTAAAGTTTGAGAATGAGATATTCCCTGTCTTCCAAGATCTTGCCACAAAACATCGAACTTCTTGTGTAAACAGAAGATGGCTTGTTATATATCTGAAAATTTTATTCGAGCCCTAGAGACTTTTGTTAAGGGTGTAAAATGAGTAAGAATGTCTACAGGGAATCACCATCTGTTTGTGGCAGGCAAGAAATTCCAAAAATGTTTAGTCTGTTCTGCTCGGTGCTCCTGCAGAAAAGGTTGTATTTCCTGTTTCAGTACCCATAATCTTTTTAGAACCTTTTCTTTATTGAGCCCAGAAACATCACAGTGGAGCTGCAAATCATCATAGTCTGCAGAAACTCCATCAAAGAAGCTACAGAGTAAATGATGCTGAAAAGTTGATGTCCACAAAAGTAGGCAGTTCACTAATTTCATAATAGCATGCATGACAGCTGAAATACTAAAAAATAATACAGAGAACCATATGATGGGTGACATGGTCTCAGTATGACTTGGTCAATCCACGGGTCCAAGATTGAGGAATCTTAAACAAATACAGGTTCTGTACCACTGTTCTTCACTAACATAGTTTTGCTATAGTTTGCAAGTGCCTTCAAAATGTCTTATTAACCAAATCAGTGGCTTTTCTGCTCTTTAGCATAGTTTACCATGCCTGAAGAAGACAGGCAAATATTAAATTGTACTCAACACAAACCTTTAAGAAGTTGCAGAATGCAATGAGAGTGATAGAACCAAAAACACCTTCCACTTTATTAGGGACTTGGTTGCCATACATATTTTTGATGTTTTAACTTTTGAAATAATAGAACAAGAAGCAAAATGGGCTTTTTTCAATTTCATTGGATGCTTTGGGTTTTATCTTTCCTTTTTGCAGTCTACTGTTGCATGGGGGATATACTCCATTATCATTTCAGAGATACAAATGTCTTTTTCTATTGTGCTGGTCACTGTCCATAAGAAGTTGGTGGGATTATCAATTTATATGTTTGGAATATTGATTTTTTTCTCAAAGATTTTACATGGTTTGTTATAGATAGACTGTAATAAATAAAAAAAAGTTATTCTATAAAATAGATGCATATTAAATCAGGAAATATAGATTTGGGTTTTTTTTTCTAGCTTCCTTAGCAAATCCCATCACCTATTATCATTTTTTCTTATTCTTAGAGTGAACATTGCAAAATATAGGCAACCTTTATTTTCATGCATTTGTTATCATATTTTATGACCATTGGATTTTATATTGTCCAAATCATGACAGTATATGTCTGTGTGAATAGATATGATGATTAACAGAGGACAGTAGTGCAAATATAAGTGAAGCAACTACACCATTAATGTTTGTTCCTCAGAGCAACAAATGGATAAAAAGACACAAGAACCAAGGCACTTACACTGTGCAATATACATGTTTATAGGTTACAAATTAAATTGACATCATTTGCCAGCAATAACTTCATGGTGATATAGAGAATCACCAATTTTCTCAGATATGGAGCATATAGCAACTGTTAAGATGCTGCAGTTCCTCCTGTATTTGAGGTGGGGAAAAAAAAAATCACAGGAGTGTGGTGTCCAGTGTGTGCGGATGGAGAATTGTGCACAAAACATCAACAACTCCTTGTGAAAGATCAAGTGAAAAGGAATACACTGTTCCCTTTGTTAGCATTCTAATAAATACATGGCTCTACAAAATTAGAACCAGAAAAGTTAATTTCTATCCTAAAGCCTTAGCAAATGCTATATCTGATCTCACACAGTAGTTTCACTAAAATATCTCTTTGGACGGAGACAGAGTTCTGCCTTAATGGGTCTTTCAGAAATTTGATTGCGTGCAGAGACAATTCTCAAGGTATCAGACAAAAGAAAAGAGAGGAACAAGCAGGGTTCTGTTATATGATTGATCTCCTGGCCTTGTCAGACGGAGCACAACAGGACAATAACATGTAGATCTTGAAGTCTAATAAAATGTTTATTTCATTCATGACTAAAAAAACCCCAGATATAGTCAAGTTGAGCCCAAAGCAAGAAATGCTGAAAGAGAGCAGTAGAGAAGTGCATGAGAGGGCTGTTTATGAAAGGTGTTGATTAGGACCAAGTATGATAACAGTATTTTATGATGCATACCTGTGTCCATGAAGAACTGTGTGTGTACTATCAGCTTAGCACCACATTCAATCAACATCATACAGATGAAATTGTTTAAGCAATTTCTGTTCTGTTACCAGCCTTTTGAGATAACTGTCTTCCTCCTACAGATGTTTCAAAGTTTTCAACCTTCAAAATTCGTACTCCTTCAAGAGGAATACAACACAATTTCAGACGTTTATACAATTTTAAACTTTATTGACAGCAAATATAAACTTTGAGCAATGATGGGGACTGATCAAAGACCTGAAAATTATCTTCAGCCATCTACAACAGGACAGGTCAGAAACCAGCTGTATGGCAGCCAACAGAAGGCTGAATATCGTGTCTCTGCTTTTCAGATCACAGTTTTCTCTCATCTTCCTCAACCCTCTGTCTAGCTCTCAGACATCAACATGAAGTCCATTTTGTTCTTTATATGGATTAACAATGTGTGCTCCTCAAAAATATTTCTTGAGAGGCAACACAGAAGAGGCAACCCCTCCCCGCCTCCAAACCAGCCCCATCCACAGTGGCAGCAGGCACCTAACCCTGGCATCAGAGCATGATTAATGATCTTCTGGGGGCATACGGTGAGCCAAAGGGGCAAACAAGGGAAAAAATAAAGGTAAATTCAGGTATCAGAAAAGAAGGTAGACTACTGATATTCAGGTACACTACACTACTACAACTACGTGGTTTAACATGGATTAACTCAACTGAGATGCATTATAAGTACTCAATGATGAAAACATTGGTCTAGTTGGTTTGATAGGTGGACGTGTGGTTTATCCACATGCGCTCTGAGAAGAAGTGGCTACTATGTGCCTTTGATCCCTTGGATGTACTTGCAGGAGGACCTTGGGGAAGCACTGGGTCTCTTGGGGCATTTAGCATTGAATTCCAGTTCATTACAGCAGGTCTTTACAATTCTCTGGCATGGGCTCTGTCTCAACAGTAAAAATGAAACTGCAGTCGGGGGCGCCAAAAACTGAATTAACTGAAGTCCCATGGAGGCATGTTGCTGCTGTTTATTAAGACTTGCAGACTTACACAGGCAGGCTTTGAAATAAGCTATCCTCTGATTATGTACCTTGGAAAACTTTTCATTTCAGACCAAGCATAAAGCTCAGCAATTAGGTACCAAGTGATTCTACACTTGGTATCTAACAAGAAGCAAGAAATCACACATTTTCAAAATGAAAAATAACCCTTAACTTTTTATTTTAATTTGGTGTTTTGCTTCAGGCTTCTATGAGAAGCACTGAGAAGCTTTTTTTCAATTAGAAGTTGGTTCCACTAACAAGTCACTTGCAAACTTCTTGATATATTGTTGTATAATTAAAAGCTGCAGATTATAAATTTAAATATTCTGTTACAAATGAGCAAGACATTAGAACAATATGAATGCTCTCATGTGTCCAATAAAAAAATAACCAAAAACCATCACACTTCCAGAGCAGAGCAAGTGGTAGCATGCTTATTATTGCCAAGGGTATAGCAATAACATATGTGCTTGGCACGCTGGGGTCACTGACCAATCTTCAGAGCATTGATATAACTACTTTGACAAATGTAGTGTAACTGCAAGAAATTAAGTTCTTTAGATAGAAGAAGGAAGTACATCACTAAAAGTAGCACCTAACAAAGTTTACAAAGACTTTGAGAAGATTTGGTGACACTACAATAGAGAATCAGCACAGAAAATTTCCAGATTCATTTCTAGCAAGAGCCTCGTTTCATAGTGCAAACTTAGCCTCTGCGCTTTCTCAAGATCCACGTGCATCAACACATCCATCTTATAGCTAGATTCCATCTGTGTATGCAGAGCAGAGCAAAAGAGTTGACCATCTGACTACAGATTTGAAAGAAATGTTGGGGGTAAACAGAAAAGCTTAAGAACTACCTGCAGATATGTAAATTACTAACTCTGATAAAAAGACATTTGAAACTTTCACCAATTTCCAATTCTGAGTTTGGTATGACGAACTGAAAGGCACTACATCAGACGTGTTGCCTTTCACTTCCTGCCATTGCAAAACTAGGATCTGCACAGGCTCCAGTGAACAGCATTTCAGGGTGTACCCACACTTACTAGCTTTTTAAAAGTATTAAAAAAACCCAAACCAAACCCAAAAAAACATGGAGAGAATTTATCTCTTTATCTAGACCATAGTCACCTAAATAGTCTGACACTATGCATCGCTAAAATATTAATTCTATGTGAAGCTGAGGTACCTGGTGAAACACAGTCTTTTAGGTACTTTCTTTAGAGAGGTGTCTCCCGTTGAGGTTCATCCTGAAAAAAATGCTCCAGAAGCACAAGTCACCTGAAACTTACTAAAACAGCCCACTGTTAAGAAAAGCCATATTATATACCTCTTACTCCTCACTATAAATAAAAGTCAACAGTCCACCCCTCAAAAGACTAGAAACTGCTGCAGCCATTGAGTGTGCTGGAAGGTGACATAATTTATTTATGTATATCTTCCAACCCCATTGAAAAAAAACAGTAGAGAAGTATTACTCCTTCTATGGAAAGGAAAACTGAAGTTGACAGTGCTTACATGCTTTTTTTTATGTCAAGTTCCAATTAGAATTAGACTAGAACAATTTTTATTATCAGGTGTTAAGCAAAAGTTTTCATTGAAAACCATGACAAATCAATGATTGTCTGATATTGTCCCACAGCTCCAACCACGTCCTTGAACACAAGAGTCCCAGCATATCAATTTTTTATCATCTGTTTTATCATGATAATCCACATTTAGGTAATCTGCATTTAGGTGATCCATTTAAGCAACCCAATCACTTTTCTACCAAAATACGTAGTGATAATAACACTGGATTCACAAAAAAAAAAAAAATTAAAACCCAGCATTCCTCCCTTCTTTTAATTAATGTTTTTGAAGACAGAGTAGTAAGTATTTTGGACAAAGGAAAGTATTCTTCATTTCAGGTGTGGGGTTTATTTTTTTAAGAAAATATTACTACTATAACAGGGAAAAAAAGAGAAACTGCTTTTCCCCTCCTTTGGTGTGACTTTTAAGGCTACAAAATGTGTCAGATTAAGACCCTGGAGATGGAAATGCTATGTTTATCCACAGGGCATGTTCAGCACTGCCAACGCCTGTGCAACTTTTCCCAAACAATGTTCTTCAACGATGACTTGAAAGGACCACAATTAGGGGCAGAAGAATAGTTTGATTTCCATGCCCATTCAATCCTTGGCTTCTCTGCTGATCCTGACAACTGTTGCCAATTGCAATGGTGGATTTTGTGACACGGACACTTGTCCAGTAGGAACTGGACTGAGGCTGCAATCCAATGTAATTATTTTCAGTCACTGTTGACCAAGAAGTTTCAAACAAGGAAATGTTGAAGATTTTCTGCTCTCACCAGCTCCCTCAACCAATGCTACCACTGTAGCAGTGACAGCTGATGTGTTCCCTGACAATTTCAAAACCATTTTAATAATTTTTCAATTTTTTATCCCTCCTGTTTGATTAATTTGATTACCAGTAAAAAAAAAAAAACAAGCCCACAAAACAATAAAAAACCCTTTTGATCATACATCAAAAATACATATTTAAAATGTTTCAAAGATTTATTTTTTTTTTTTAAGCCACTGACTTGAACTGAATATCTTATAATGTAGCACAGGATTAAAATGCCAAGATACACTTTCATAATCACTGTTTGTGACCCACTCATCCTTTCCCAACATATCTGAGTAGCTACCTTGTGATTTTTTCCACTAGAATGTAAATTTGAAAAACTAATTCTCATGCCATTTATGTGTGCACAGAAATATATATTTTTTAAATTCTATACTTAAGTAAATAACAGGTAATTTGGTAATGACCGGAACCAAACTACAGCAAGAATGCACAATTCTGTCTGATCTCAAAGCCCAGGTAATCCTGGCTTGTTTTTGGATGGGAACCCTAGGTGCCACAGGCATAAATCAGTAATTAATAATTGATTAATATGTATCATTTAGCTCTAATGTTTTCAAGCTAACTTACAGGAAACAAAAATATAAATAACGAACATGGTGTTATCAGACTAAAGAGAGAATACAACAAACAAAAAAAAGAAGAAAGAAGGAAAATGCAGTACTGAGGTAGGATTGCTCTGTCCTTCCAGTTTGGGACAACGGAGAACAGGAGAGAGCTAACTGCACAGATCCCTCTAGTGGCAGCGACAAAAATGGGATTTTGCCTAAATCTGAATGAGCAAGTCTCTCAGATCCAGAAGATGTGTTTGGAGCGTGGATGTCCGCAGCAAGGAAAGCTGCAGAGCAGAGATGAGAGCTGTCTCTGCAGAAAGGCTGGCTGATCCCAGCGGCTCCTGCAGGACTCAGTTGCTCTGTCGCAATATGAAGTGCACAGAAAGGAGATGTCTGGGAGGCCACAGGGGGGGAAGCAGGGTGTGGGGCAGCCATATGGTTCTTCAAAGTCGAACTGTGTTACTCTCCTGGTTTTGGCTGGGAAAGAGACAACTTTCTTCACAGTAGCCAGTGAGAGACTGTGTTTGGGTTTGTGCTGGGGAGAAGTTGATCACACACTGATGGGCAGAGCTGCTCAAGGACTTTCCAGATTCTCTGCTGTGCCCGTGTCTGCAGGGGCAGGAGGAGCCAGGAGGGAGCACAGCCCCAGTGACCAGCCCAGGATTCGACCTCAGGTTTGGGACTGAGACCCAGCTGGCCAATGATCTCTTCCATCCCATGCCCGGCATGGCCAGTGTATAGATGAGGCTCTGTCTGGAAGTTCTCTCTCCCTCTCTGGGTTGTCTCCCTCTCTCTTGAGGTTTACTCACTCTCTTGATCAGCTCTCACTCTCTTGGGTGTTCAGACTCTTGTCTCTTTCCTGGGATTGCAGTTTCAGGACTCTCCCTGCTCCAGGATCATTAGCCAGAAACAGTTTGAGCCTTGGTCATCAGGTGGTGAGCAACTTCACTGTATATTGCTCATTTATATATTTGTATATTTGTATATATTACTATTATCATTATTATTGTAATTATTATTTTCAGTATTATTGTAGTTTAGTTATTACATTGTTCTTGTCTCAACCCATGAGTCCCTTTTCCCTTTACCCCTTTAGTTCTCTCCCACAGCTGGAGAGTGATACCTTTCTGCACGCTTTGATTAATGCAGGTATCCAGATCTATTTGGGACATCCAAAAGATATATTTTGTATTGCCCCACATGGTCCAATACATATGGTTGTATTCCTTGCAGCAGAAGGAAACTAGTTACTTTTTTTTTTACATAGATATGAACTACTGAATGCTAGATGATGAGCTGGTCTGTGTCAAGCTATGCCAAATGAATGTGGAGCAAAAGAAGAAAAAAGGCACCCCAACCTATAAAACCACTTAGGCTTATATCATTAAACATGCAATAAATTTATAATTTCACTGCAAGTTATGCAATGGGTTGTACTTTGCCTGCAGATAGTTTGTTGGTTTATGAAGCCTTTCAGCTCACCTGGAATGATACGTGCTTACTCGAGTGAGAAGTCTTTTTCTGAACTTTTTTACGAAATAGATTGTACAGCGTGACTGCCTTCAATAGCTCATACAAGACTAGGTGAAGTAGGAGATTCCAGCAGGTAACAGTTACTTGGCTAAAGTTGGCATACATTTCTGTGGCAAACCCAGATTCTGCCTCCTGTGGAGATGTTTCCCTCTTCAATTATAATTTTTGCTTAATTTACTCCTCTCAAGATATTCTTACAAATTGCCGAAAGTCAATTACAAAATCAACCTAGGGGAAGGTTCCTCCTGCACTGTCTTGAACCCTGGAATATTTTGAATGCTGTTTCTTGAGAATTCAGTATAACATTTATGGAGGCCTCATTTCTGATCTATTGTATGGACATTTTCTACCAGGATTCAAAGACAAATCATAAAACATCCTGGAGGTTAGTTTAGATGTCTGAGAAACAGAGAATCGTGGAAATATTTATGTTGCAAAAGACCCTTAAGATCAGAGTCCAACCCAACACTGCCAAGCCCACCACAAAACCATGTCCCTAAGCACCACATCTGCATGTTCTTTATATACCTCCAGGGATCCTGACTCAACTACTTCCCTGGGCAGCCTGTTCCAGTGCTTGATAACCCTCTTGGTGAGGAAACATATCCTAATATCCAATCTAAACATCCTCTGGGGCAACTTGAGGCCATTTCTTCTTGTCCTACCGTTTACTGCTTGGGAGAAGAGACCAACACCCACCTGGCTACAGCCTCCTTTCAGGTAGTCGTAGAGAACAAGAGTCATAGAGGTCTTCCCTGAGCCTCCTTTCCTCCAGGCTAGACAAGCCCAGTTCCCTCAGCCGCTCCTCAAAGGACTTGTTCTCGAAACCCTTCACCAGCTTCGTTGCTCTTCTTTGGACACACTCCAGCACCTCAATGTCCTTCTTGTGGTGAGGCACCCAACAAGCTGCAGGAAAAATAAACTACTGAACATGTTTCTGCAGAGCTGAAATCCAGTGTGAACCTAACCAAACACCACAGGGTCAGAAAGCTCGAATGACAGTCCCAGGGAGCAGAAATGATATGGAGAGGCTGTGCTGGGGGGCTGTGCACGCCCCGGGCGTTGCCGAACAAGCCTTACTTCAGCTCTCTCCAAAGCAGGTCATGGAGGGGACTGGGCTGGCCGAGTCACTCATTGTCTAGCTACACCATCAAAATCCCACCACCACTCCCAGAATGGTCCAAGGCAGCTGTTTCTGCTCAAGGCCACCAGGTAATGGTTGGAGGAAAGCTGCCTCATGGCCAGGGGAAGAGTGGAAAGGATCTACTCTTCTTTTTCCTCTTTTCGGCTCTGTCCTGATCCCAATGCCCATTTGACTGATGTCTCAACAGCGGAACTGAGTTTTGATCCTAGACAATGGCACAACTGAATGCCATGTAACTGGAAGCCGTTATATTACTCATGCACATAGGACATTTCCTGTATTTCAGGAAGTTTTCTTTAAAGATGCCCCCAAATACTTATTATGAACAGTGTTTAAAACTTCTTAAATACAAAATCATAAATAAGAAGTATTTCTGGGGGTTTTTTGTTTGTTTGTTTGTTTTTTCCTTTTAAACAAAGCATCTTGCTCAGGCTGTTATCTGTGGATGTCCTTAGAGATGCAACTTTAACCCTGAAAGGAATGTGGTCTTTGTATTGTATCAAATGGGGTCACAGTAAAATATCTTACCCTGCTTTTGGCATCTATACAGTAATCACACTGAAAAAATGCCACTGCCTATAATGGGCCAATTTTTTGGGAGTGATCATGGAATCTATTTGATTGCCATTACATTAGCATTTTACTTGAAGACAGAGGGACAGCCTTTCTTCATGTAAATGTTAAATGCATGTCCTAGCTTAAAGAAATATTTTTTTTCTTTTGTTTCAGCTCCATTCCTTCTTTTAATTGAGAGGAAATTTTGGGAAACTTTTCACATATTCCTAGAACTAATTTTTAACAGACAAACAAACAAAAATTTCTTTGTGTGGTTTTTTTAATGAGAAACTAACTAGATACTATTGCTTTTGTAAACAAGGCACCATTACCTTACCTTGAGCTAGTAAAACAGGCAGCGAAAGAATGTAAACATAATTACAAACAAGAAAACACTGATAATATAATGGAGTGCATGTCTGTATGGGCTCTTCACTTAGGTTAACATGTCAAGCTTAACACTGTGCTGACACATTTTAGTGAGTTACAGTTTGTTGAGCCAGAAAGAAAGTCATATGCTCTGGTAATGTCAAAATTCTTTTCCTTTGATTAAAGTATAAAGCATGTCTAAGGGGAAAAAAATTACTAACAACTGAAACTGCACTTTTAATATGAATAAAAATGTCAATTTTCTTCTGAGATGATGTTAAAAAAATCCAATCCCCCATCTTTGATACACAAACGTGCAAACTGATGAGTTCCCCTTTTCTCTGGCAACAAGTGATTAAATAACAATCATTTTGACTTCAAAAGGATGTGCATTGCCCAACTGCAGTGCAGTCAGCTCTCAGTTTTGTTGTATATTGCACACACTACATAGTACACAAACTTCTACGAGAGGTTGCTTCACAGTACTAAGCATATTTTTAATGATGAGAAATTATTGAGGGAGTCAATATACATAAATACAACTTTTATCTCGAAAACTGTATTGTCACAGAGCTGCTCGCTTTTGGAATTGTATGATTTCGATTGTGACCTTTTTTTACACAGATGTCTTGTCTAGTCTGTCTGTCTGAGACCTGTAACGAGTCAGAAGTCAAAGAGCAGGACACTGTGGTATACCACCCAGTGCTGAGGAGGTCCTTCAAACCCCTCTAGCACGCAGTGCCACTCGGGAAAAAGTACTTTGATAAACATGTTTCAAATTAAATCTGAAATGCTCCCAAGGGACAGAGCTGCTACACTACAGCCTTAGGTTTTTAACCCGTCCGCCCCAGCTTTTCACCGTGCAGAACTGGACAGGTCCTTTTGTAGTTCATGCCTGAACACTGGGAATTAATGAGCATGGAAGTAATAGCAAAGTGTGAGTTGAGATTAGTCAGAAAAACTCATTCAGACTGATTTCATTTTGACCGCAGCATCTGTGCTGATCCAAACCAGCAGGTGAGTTCCTGTGCCCAGGGAAGCCTGGGACACCTCCTGGCCCAGGGAGACCATGGAAAAGGTCACTCTAACCTCCCATTATGCCTGGAGGGTAACAGACTGCTGTAGGGTCTGCCCTAATCAAAAGCATAAATTCAGGAGCTCTGAGAGCTGCTATGGTACACGTACAAACTCACACGAGCTTTCTACCCAGTAGCTTCACAGCCCACAGCAACTGAGGAGCCCCTTACAGGAGCATCCTGGAAAGGCGATGTTCACCTCAAAAGCACTCTCTGTTCCCTGAAAACTTCAGTCCACATGCTAGAAACAACACTGGCTTGTTTTACACAGAGATTTTACTTCCTCCTTTACTAACTGGGTGGGTGTGTGAACACCTCATGGAGTGAATTTTCCAAGAAGACAGTATGTGAAACAAACTAATATCTGTTTAGGTTATTGTCCAAATATCAAATTTTGTTATTCAAATCTCAATCAGAACACCCTCCAAAGGAAAAATAATTAAAACAGGCTTAGCCAGCCAAATTCCCTAAGTGATCCTTAATTAGAGGTCTCAGGGCAGACATCTGATAACTTCATCCCAACAACCTGAAAAGGTGGCAGAGTTTGAGAGATAAGAGGTGAGAAACATGACTGAAATACATGGCATGCTTTTAAGTATCTCATGTGGCTGCAGTTCTTCCAATATGGTTATGTCCCAGTCTAGAACTGTTTCTAGTGTATTAATTA
>WKFP01014996.1:153442-193442 GCA_011057875.1 Pterocles orientalis | reverse complement strand
TATATATATAAATTTTTTAATTGAAGTAGATGGTACTGCTATCATGGGTCAGACTGCAGTCATACATATAAATATATATATGCATCTGTGCATGTGTTCATATAGTTGAGGGTTAAAGACAAAAATGAGTCAGTGATTGTGTCTGTCCATAGCCTGAATAGACTGCATGAATGTTTTGTGTTCTAGTCATTGAAAAGCTATTAGTGTATTGTTATGTAGCATCTCTCTATATATATAAATATGCACACGAACATTTGTAGTATTTATACAGACAAGTTTATATAGCATACCAGTATAGAATCATAGAATCACAGAATCATTAAGGTTGGAAAAGACCTCAAGGATCATCAAGTCCAACGCAACACCACCTAACTCACTAACCCATGTTCCTAAGCACTGCATCTACACGTTTCTTGACCCCCTCCAGGAATGGTTACTCCACCACCTCCCTGGGTATCATACAATATGTAATATTTGATGATCTGTTGCCTGTTGCTTTTACCTACAAAACTCACTTGAACTTTACAAAAAGGGAACTCAAGAATTTCATAAGTGTAGAAAGAAAAAAAAAGGCAATTATTTGTGCAAACCCAGAAATAGACATCTGTTGAAGGCATTCGATGAACTTAAGCCTGCCCTAAAATACTCCCAGGTACAGCAGGTGTGCTGGAGAGGCTAACACTGATTGATGTAGGCTCTTCTTTCTTTTTGTGACCTTAAATGTTTAATTTAGTGAAAACAACGCCGCCATTTTGGCTATATTTGGCATTACAATGTGTGTCCTTGGTCACAGAGGCTGTACTTAGACTGAGTGGGGTGTGAGAGCCACAGTGTGATGCCAGGTTTGGTTTGTGGGGCTGGGTACCCAGCTGGAATGCCAGACATCAAAGCCAAAGTATATATCTCTGACTAAAAGGGATTAAAACGAAAATACTGAGCTTCTCCTGCAGCAGGGACACTTGGTGCATGACCTCAGCATGCTCCAGGAGGGTGCTGAAGGTGGTCCTGGACCTGCTGGTTCAGACAGAGCTCATGGAGGAATTCACAGGGTCAGTCTATGCTCAGAAAGCACAGCTGAAAGAAGAAAAAAGTGATAGCCTGAGACCAAAGTCGTGGAGGGGTAAAGGCATACATTTTCGCATTGTGGTATTTGCCCAAGGGCCTTCTTGGCATGAAGGAATACGGGATTGTTTCCCAAATCTGCACAAACTCCTTGGCCATGCCCTAGCTCCATAGCAGGCGTGAGCAGCCATAACAAACCCAGATTTTCCCAAAACAGAAAGTGTGGCAAAACCAGGGCTGCGTTGCTCTTTGATGGGGCATTTATAGGATGGCTGGTGGGAAAAGCTGAGGTGGTGCACATCCATCCCATAACTGCAGCCAGAGACACTTGATGGGGAATAAGTACCAAGCAAGCTTGTAAGCAGAATGCTTGCACATGAATAGGCTTACTGAAAGTTTTGAACTTATCTCTTTCAGGAGTGAAATTCTGTCTCGATCTACAGAAAAGATGAAAGAAAAGCAGTAAGAGGTTTTTGTTTTGTTTTGTTGCCTTTAACTGAAATAATAGTTAATTTTTCCATACAGACAATGCCCTCCTTGCTCATGGAGGTTGACATGTAATGGTGGTTTTAATCTTGTGCCTGCAATTGCTATTTCTAATTAATATAAAGAGACATAAAAGCCAAATTATATACCTCTCAGTAAAAGAGATTAAAATGAAAATACTGCCAATTCAGTTCTAATTTTATTTATAAACCTGATCTGAAACAAATGCCACTTTTTTAACCAATTCTGAATATATCACGCTGACTGTAAAATTATAAAACTCCCACTGATGTATTCAGGAAATTCAGTTAAGCACACTCAGTAATTTTACTTTACTAGTCATTAGGTGCAGATTACTGCTCACCATAAAAAAATATGAATCAGCTCTCTGCATTTCTTTTTGATTTGGAAACTTAAGATCATGAATCACTTGCAATTAATTATAAATCACATGTAAACCAACAATGTGAATTGCATTCAAAGGCTATGTTTAGCAGTGTATCATGTGCTTGCTGAATGTCATGTATTGAAAGCATTATTCTCAGTAATTTAAGGGTTTTCCCCAAACTTCCAACTTCAGTTCAGTAAAGACATTTTATCATGTTGCCAGAGTTGGGGAAATCCTTGCTCAAATTGATTATGGAGGATTATTTAATGCCATCTTGCATTTTCAGGGCCAAATTTATGTCACACATACCTGTGTAAATTAAGTTTAACAGATAAAAAAGCCAATCTGCAAATAAAAAGAGATTTGAAGTTGTATTTTAAGCTGCATTTTCGGAAGATGTCCTCTTAGACAGAAGCACCATAGTATAAAAATAACCTTAGACAACAAGAATAACTCATTTTTGGTATGTTCTTTAGCACATATACTTCAACATGCATTCAAAAGAATGTATTTATCTTTATCACAACATATACTAAACTGCCCTGAGAAAGTGGCATATTTTTAAAGAAAACTTGCAAGAAGTTTAGGCTCACTGTTATATTATGAAGTGCAATGTTTTCATTAAGAGAAAAAACTCTAAAATGGGAAAATATTTTGTATCTGGTTATGAATAGTGCCTTGTGCATCATTACAGACAATTTTCCTAAAAGACAGTGAAAGAAAAAGGTTTTTTCTCTCTTCTTTTGATATGCTGCAGGTTATAAGGATATCTCTTACTTCTTACATTGCAAAGGCCTTACCTGACACAAGAGAATTGCATATCAAAGTAATATTTCAGATATTTTATTTAGAAAATTAAAACACCTACTAAGAATAACTGAAAAATTAAAAAGTATTTATAGCTACTTCCTATTGCCAGTATTCAATTACTAGAGATTATGGATAAATTTCCAGAATGGGCTTGCTGATAGAGTTGCAATGTGTTCTTCAGACCTCCGCCAGAGAACAACCAAGCTGCTGCCTGTGGAGAGCAAAGTCTCCTTCCAGAGCTTCTGCAGGTGAGGAGACATACAGCACCTTGCTAGAAGGGAGTGATCACTTCCCAAATCTGCAATATTTTTCAGTACCAGGAATACGCACAGGTACAGAGGATTTTGGTATTATATATCCAACTGCAAATATTTGTTTGACCATTTCACTTCCTAACTAACCTTCTAAAAATGAAGGGGATTAACTGTAATTAACTTTTCTCTACAAGGAATTAAATAAATTTACTAAATTCAGTTATTTTGTAAGGGTTAATGAAATTTATGATAATGGAGAGACACTTTATGTTTTGGAAATGTATTTTAAGTTCCTAATTAGCACATATGGTATACTGTCTGTCTATAGGGGTTACTTAGAATTTTAAGCACCTTTGGTAAAAATCTTCAGATACATTCATGATCAAATGCTCTTGCTACTATCTGAAATATGGTAGATGTGATTATTAGGCAGCTGAGGAGTAGACAGATCTGCCCAGCCTGAGTTTCTGCATTACTGATTTTCAGCACAGGGAAGTGATACTCATTGGAAGAATGAGATATACTGATCACCGGAGGATGTGCTTCACACCACTTATACAATGCAAAGCATCTTCATGATATGAATATTGCTGGTAAGACTGCAAAAACTTTGTTCAAGGTATTTTCTGAGAAGAATTAATAGGATATTAAAATAATAAGAAAGGTTAATGGAAAGATTTCTCCTTGCCTAATCCTTTCTCCAGTGCATCACCAGCAGGTCCTATCCATCTGACTTGAAAATGTCCCAATAGATGCAGCTCCCCTCACATCCCTGAGAAGATGATGACACTATAGAGTATAACTAATTATTAAAACTGAAATATAACTAAAAGTGGTTTTCCCTCCTCAAACTCAGCTTAAAGTTCCTCTTGTCTTAATTGCATCTCATTTCTCCTGTGAGAATCCGTGTGCTTATATAGAACATCTTTGCGCCACTGGTATTTGCCACTCAAACGTGTATGGAGTGTAATCACAACCTGTTCCCATGCCCCTGGCCCGATGTTTTAGCCAGAGTAAATATAGTGAAGGATTTTACACATACACACATAGAAACACACATATGCACCTATTTATTTCTGGGAACACATTTCATGTTTTTGCTTTTCTCCATTCTATAAAAACTTACCAAAGCCTTCTAGAATAATGAGAAAGAGGGAGAGAATGACAGGTGATTCCTTGTGAGAGGTGTGGAGAAGGAGGTGGTCACCTGTCGACAGGTAGCAGGAGCCAGTAGAGCAGTCCTTGGGTGTTTCTGATGTACTCTCATGCTGCAGATCTCACTCCCTGTTAAATAAGGACTATGAGATAGTCCTTTGGTCTTCCCCTAGCTTGTGCTAACTTCAGATCTGTGTACTCATCCCATACGTCTGTTCTTTGAAAGAATTAAAGGGGTGAAGGGAAAAGAGACTTGTGGGTTGAGATAAGAACAATTTAGTAACTAGACTACAATAATATTGGAAATAATAATAATGATGATAATAATGATAGTAGTATATACAAATGTACAAATGAGTGATACACAGTGACACTGCTCACCACCCGATGACCAAGGCTCAGCCCATTCCCAGCTAATGATCCTGGTACAGGGAAAGTCCCAAAACCATGATTGCGGAACAGGGATAAGAACCTGGGCACCCAAGGGACTGGGATGACCCTGAGAGTAGTCCATAAGGACAGAACACACAACAGTAATGGATTCAATTTGAAAAAATTAAGCATATTTTACCCTCTATCCATTCATAATTAATTCCCATATTATGTCCCTTTGTAAGATATTATTAAAAGTCTTCCATTTTATAACAAAGGTATTTTTTTCAGAATCTGTAATGGATCCAGTTTGCATTGTTCTAAAGAAATTATTCAGCACTAATTGTGGCTGAAATTGCTGGTTTTCACTGTTGAGTCTTTGTTAGGCCAAGTGTAGACATGAAGATGACACATACTTGTTGTACATACGTAACCAGCAGAAGCATATTCTCTTAATTCTGTTGGACCATTTTATCATGCTAATTTTGGCTTCAAGGACACATTCTTTTACTTCCATAGAGAGCCACTTGCTGTAAATAAATCCTAACCTGCTATATTAAAATTGTTGTGGTAAGCACCTCTGATCTTCTGAGATCTGCATATAGTGTCCCCCACAGGGAAGCTGTGAAGGCAATAAGTGTCTAGGAAAAAGAAAGCCAGAGTAAAATCTAAACACATCTTGCAGTTCACATAGTGCAGACATCTTCCATTGACTCTGGTATCAAACAAAATGAGACAAATGAACTGGAGGATGAGCAACTCTCCAGCTGTGAAACTAAGAATGGGCAAGCTCTGAGGAGGCAAGGCCTCTTTCAAAACGTTTAGTAAAAGCACCTGCTGCTCAATCAGAAATCCTTGTTGTAACTTTTATATTTGGGAATTAAATCTTATGTCCCAAAAAGGCTTCAGCTGGAGCAATGCACAAGTTTGGATTACCTACCAGTTAAGGCATCATTATGAACATCTTCTGGCATTCTTCAATTTTACTAACAACCATACAATCCATTTTAAGACATTTGTCTTCATGTTCTGTGTTCTAAATTAAACTGGCAAATCAACATGAGCAACCATGTGCCTGCTTTTAGCCAGACCCTTTGACAGTGTAAACATTTGATGAAATGATGAAAGAAAATTGCATTAGAAGAAAGAATTTCGGAGAAAAAAACCCTGTGATTTTTCTGGTGTTATGGTTCGACCCTGGCTGGCAGCAAAACACAACAACAACCACTTGTTTACCCTCCCCCCACCTGGGAATGGGGGAGAGAATTAAAGGGTAAAGAGACTGGTGAGTTAAGAGCAACTTAATAACTAAACTACAATATAACTGAAAATAATAATGATAATAATAATAATAATAGCTATATAGATACAAATATACAAGCGAGTGACACACAGTGACACTGCTCATCGCCCGATGACTAAGGCTCAGTCTGTTTCTGGCTAACGATTGTGGAGCAGAGAGAGTCCCAAAACCACAATCCTGGAAAGGAAATAAGAACTCGAGCATCCAAGAGGATGAGAGCCAACCAAGAGAGCAAGACAATCCTGAGAGAGGGGCAACCCCAAGAGAGAGACAACCTGGAGCAAGAGAGAGCCCTTCCAGACAGAGCCTCATATGTACTGGGCATGACTTGCATGATATGGAATATGTCATTGGCCAGTCTCAATTCTAAACCACAAGTTGAATCCTAGGCAAGTAATTGGGGCTGTGCTCCCTCCCAGTTTCTCCTGCCCCTGCAGACACGGGCACAGCAGAGAAGCTGGAAAGTGGTTGACTGTCCTGGCAGCAACTGTAAACATCAGTATGTGATCAGCTGCCTTCTCAGCACAAATCCAAAACACAGCCTTGCACTATCTACTGTGAAGAACATTATCTCTGTCCCAGCTGAAACCAGGACACACGGCATAGACTTTGCATTTCTTACTGCAAAAAAACCCCCATACTTATCCTGTAACTTTCAGTGCTCAATGCAGAATTCACCTGTTGCATTCAGCTTTCTTTTATTAAAAGTTTATCTCACGAATATACTCCATAGAACTTCAATTGAGAGAAGACAGAATCACAGATATTTCATTTTAACCTTTAGGACTATCACAATGTTAGGAGGGAGAAAAGTATGAAGACAGAAATGCAAGCAGGAAGTAGAACAGGAGGATTAACTGATAGTGTAGATGAGCTACTTTCATAATTAAAAAGGTGGCAGGAACTTCAGTTTGTTTATTGTTTGTCCAAACTGAACAAACAAATTGCATTATTTGTATTTTAATATGATAAATCTAGCTGTAAAGAGAGATTTTTTTTTTAGATTTGCATCTTAAGAAAAGAAACTCAATTTTTAACAATGTAGTTATCACATTCAATGGATAAAACTTTCTGTTAAAGGACACCTATTTCCTTCTCATGTAGACCTGTGCTGCTATGAATTCGTTTCATATTCTGAAAAGGACTGTAGGTCTCAATGTGGGGATTGCCCCTCATTTATCCAAAATGAACAATACCACTAAAGCATTTTGTACAGTTGTGCCATGACTGGATCACTCAACAAGAACAATACAGGAAAAAAAAGGTTTAAAAAGAGCTCAACATAACTGTCTAAGAGTTCGTCCCAAAAAAGTGCGTGCATGTGTGACCAATACGTGTTTAGATACTTCTGTGGCATGGAAATAACTCCCTCCATTTCAAGTAAAGAGTAACAGATATTTGCACTGTGATGTGTTAGTTTCTACTCAATGTCATTTTTAAAAAGTACTGGATTGAAATTTCTCTATCAATACACTTGCTGTGGATATAAAGGCATTTTCTCCTAACAAAGATTTTGTGATGTTACCACCAAAATGTATCCTAAAACTCACACCAATCTGATCCTTAAACCCCAAGTTCCTCTGAGAATTCACAGGTGCAGAGGAATTTAGTTTAAATTGTTATTATATGAGGTAAATTTTTAGATCTCAGTTCACCAGGCTCATTAACCCATGGCTACAATGGAATGATTAGTAACTACGCTATACTGAACTAACCTACTCCTATCCTCCTGCTGTCTTTCCCCGAATTTTGAGACATAACCTTGTTTATTTGAAATGTTTATCCACTTCACTGTAAACAAAGAATTTATTTCAAACAAAAAATGTCCATTAATTAATGTCTTACTCAGTTATGGGTCATAAAGCTTGTTTTCAACATCACCTTTTTGACTGTGCTTGAAGGCCGGTATTTAGTGCAAGGCAATAACTTTTGCTTGCACTGAGAAATCAAATAAAAAGATGACTTAAATATTTTATCTCCAAGTCAAAATTATGGGTTTGCTTCATAATTTTCCAGGGCCACAGCCAGCAGATGTCTTATCTAATAGAGAACAGAGGCTGATGTACCTGATGCAAAACATTTCATCTGGGATGGCTAGTGCACTTCGAGTTCTATGCATGTGGAAAAAAACACAACTCGATAAGGCTCATAGTCTGAAAAGAACCTCTTTTTAGTCTTCTCTCACTTTTATAGCAATAGATGTAATTGTGTTTATCTCAAATTTACATATCAACTGAACACACAGACACAGGGCGGAGAAGCAGGGAGTATAAAAACCAAGCACTACTGGATTGCTCCAGAACAGCGTCAGTGAAGAATCTTTCCTAAATCTGTTGTAGCTAATAAACCAACTCAATTTTACACCACTTTGGAAGACAGATGGATAAGTTTTAAGTTCACCTGTGAGGGTGAATATCAAAGCCACATATGAAGCATGTTAGAATAAAGGCAGACAGAGGCATGCCCCTTGCTCCTGAAACTGGGCAATGCCACCCAAAAGCACACATGTGAACCATACTTGGGACCACTTCTCCCAACTGGCACAGCAGCTGGAGTGTAGTACCCACCGGTGATTGCACTTTAGATTCCCCTGCTGCTGCCGAATTTAACTGAAACCATTTAACGTTGCTTACCCATCACTTTGAGCACTCCAGCAGCACTGTCCCTGTCATGTTATTTCTGACTCAACACCAATTTTTAAAAATTTCCAATGAGATATTTACCCAATTATTGGCAGTTATAGACTATTGTCATTATACAATATTATGGACTTTTAAAGACACAAATTGTTCCTTCCATCATCCATCAAGAGCTGTAAAGTACAATTGCATAATGAACATATGTTTATAACATGCTATTTACAAGATAGTTGAGCCTTTCCATTTTGTCATGCTTCCATCAGTTTGGGCCAATTGATCCACTAGGCAATACCCACTCTCTGCAGAAACTCAGGATCTGTCTGGGGGTGCTGAGAACACATGGCCATGGCACATAGACTCCTACGTTGCTTCAGAGGGACTACATTTAGGAAATAATTGTTTGAGAAATAGGAGCTTATCTCTAAACTTGTGTGTGTGTGTGTTTGTGTAAAGCATAAGGGCAAGTTTAGGCTTGATTCTCCTGTTCTTCATATTCTCTGTATGTTTGTTGCTCTCCCTCTAACTCAGCAACCCCATTCTCTCGCCTTATTCTCACTGTAGCAAAGGAACTTCTGCCAAGATTAGGGGATCTCCTTGGTCGTACACCCACTTCAGGAATGAGCAGCAGAAGCAGGGACAACCTATCTGAAAAAGGGTGTTATGCTGCACCTTGTTTTCAAAGAAGAGCATTCTAACAAATAGAGGTGTGAGTTATGCTTCTGAAAACACAAAAATTTCACTTAATCTTTCAGAGAAATTATTAGAATGGGTGTAAACCGTACAACTTGATTTTTTGTCCTGCTCCTCTACTTGCAAAAAGAAAGGAGTGGGGGTGAGGAATGCATTAATTCTAAAGACACTGCCCGTGGCTAAACCCTTCCTCCACGCACAAAGTTGCAGAGGGGATAAGTTTTGTACTTGAAGCACAAAAATTAGTATTGGCTAACTGGTCTCAATAGGGGTCACCAGCACCAGCGCAGAGGACTTCAGGTTTTACTCTGATTTCATTATCCTGAATTACTCTCCTTTCAACTACACGAGCAAGAGCCAATATGTAGTTCTTCAACTAGTTTGCAGGATGAGACACATAGGAGAGAGACTGCTCGCTGTTGGCGGCTCCTGTTTTAATTTGAAGAGCTTGTCTGCAAGGCAGAGGAACTGTCAGAGTGCCTATAGCCTGTGAGCGGGCAGATATTCACATCGCACTCTGCTTTTTTACTTCATGGATTTTTTGTTTCTGGTTTTCATCTTGTTTTCCCTAATCTAGATTTAAAAGTCGGTATCTACGCAGCATTGCATGCTTTACTTCTTAAACATGGAGAAGTAAGAGGGTGCCCATGAGAAGAACAAATTTCTGATTAGGAAGTCATCTATTTAGCAACAAATAAACTTTCAACTATTCCTTTGTTACATGTAACTTTCCCCCCATATTTCTAGATTTTTTCTCATTATTTTCACGTGTATGGGAAAAAAGATGAATACTTGTGTTGTAATGTCGCTCTATGGTAAAACTACACCTAATAATATCTGCAAAAGAAAAAAAAAACTTCCTTGAGTTCTAAATATTGAGCACAAATCATGTTTACTCTGGAAAAAGCACCCTTCTTGGTGTTTGATTGCTGTTTAGAAATTGCTGTTTTGAAAACAGCATATAAAATGTACAGAAAAAAATGAGAGAATTTTGCTTTTTAAATTATCTACTGGAAAGCATCTATCCTGAATGACTGCAAGCAGAGGGGAGAAGAGTACATTTCCTTACTAATAGGGACAATCTACAGCATTTTTATTTTACTTTTTTTTTTTTTAATAAAAAACACAATTTTATTGAGCTACCTTGAAAGGGAGAAAAAAACCACGACAAACAACTGATCAGTAATTTGCCACTACCCAGCATACTTAGCATCTAGCTGAAGTAATCATTCTGTGTCATGTCAAAATGACCTTTTAAAGATGCATCTCACAGACACTCCTAAAAATTAAGTACTACCATGCTTAAAATAATATTATTATGATTTGCAAATCCTTTCAAATAATTCCATACTTTTTTCTAAAGGCAAAAAACTTAGCTAATCTAAGGCAACACCCACCAGCAACCTGAATAATATTCTAAATTTTGTGTGGCCTCAGGATTCTGTGAGGAAAATATTCCATCCCAGATAAACAAATCTATGTGATTGAAGGAGATTAATTTAGACTTTTCAATTAGCAAAATTCACGGCAACTTGTGGCGCAATGCATGTTTCAAAAAAATGTGATATGAGTATTTATTATTTCAAGTACAACCAGATGAAGAACCACACAATCCATCCAGGAAGCTCAACTTTGACTGGATAAGTAAAGAGCTGTAAGGTGGGGGGGGGGGTTTACTTCCTTTTTTTGCAGAATTTAGTAAATCAGAATTTTACCTTTATTAGCCCTGTGGGAGTAGGGACTGAGAGTCCTAAAGCTTCATTGATTTCTGCTTCATAAAATTCCATTATCAGGAAATGCAGCTGTAAAAAGCAAACACATGTCCTGATGTGCATCTTTAATATCAATTTCTCTGTCCCCAAAAAGCCGTGTCTGGCTAAGGAGCATGTTAAAGGTACAGACAAAGAAAAAACAAATGTCAGCAATTATTTTCCAGTGTGAACTGTTTTGAGGAAGGCAATAAGCATTGCCCAATGGCGAGCCGAAAGAGGTGCCGACATAATTCAAAGCCTTCAGAACTGATTATATATCAAAGTATTATACCTTGATTTCTCCTTCTACAAGGAGGAGCATTAAAACAAGGCATGTGATGCACCCCTAGAACCGACTCCTCTTGTCTTAATAAATCAGAAAAATGGTTTATTTATTTCTGTAGTAGCTTACTTATTGACACATTTTTGTGTATGTGCAAAAAGTAATTTCTGGTTAATACTTGAACCTTCTGTGCTATTCTAATCCTAAGCTTCTTAGTCTGTACATATAAAAAAAACTTCTATTTTGTCTTTAAGGGGTCTTGAGGATTTTTGATTCTGCTGAAATTTTATTCAAATCTCTTAACAATGATATGTGTTTTCAACACATTATGAACTTCTCCAATAAAAACAGCACATGAGACAATGTGACACTGTAGGTGAAACCCAAGAACATTAAAATCAGTGGACTCTATCAATATGGTCAAACAAAATCAATGGAAAAAAACCAAATAGCTATTAGCCATACATAGGGCATTATACAGACTGTAAGCTGTATACTACAGGAAATAAAAAGTTAACATTGTCACTTTTCTGATACTTCTTCCTAAACTACAAGAAAGTTTAAATATTTATTATTTGTTTAGGTTAGATGTAATTTCCTTTGTGTTATTATTTTGCTTTGCAATTTCATATCATTGCCTTATGTTTCCAGGTCCACCCTAAAGTACTCCTATTTAGTATTCTTGCATTTTTTTTGTGCCTATGAGGAATTATTCCTTTCATTAACACCAAAATGAAAACAACAAAATAAACCCCACAAAAAGCCATGTATTTAAAATAAAAATAACACTTCATTAATATTATGATTCAGCCAAATATAGGATATTTTGACTGTATAGTTTCTTTATATGCACTGCATTTTCTAGATGAACCTGCACCACTGCCTGCCGAATTCTGTTCTGACTTATGTAGATTTAGAAGACATAATGAAATTAACTTCTTCAGACTGCATTTTTTGCTACAGTAGTCATCAGGCAGAATTATCCTGTGATTCAGACCAAAATTAAAGCATGATTTCATCAACCTGTAAAACAGACACATGCTTACATTGTAACCGGGACTAATATTTCTAATAAAACATCCTTTTTAACAAAACTGAAAATCAATAGTAAAAGAAGTTTCAAAATTGACACTAGCCTTTTGAGAAACTGGAAATAGATCTTCCTGTCAAAGACTAAAACTGCTCTCCTCTGTCTAGACTGCACTGGGAGCAAAATTATCAGATTTTCATTTCCTCAATTTCACTTCACAGTGGTAAAACGTGCAAGTATTGATTCAACTGCTGAAACAAAAAGCAGAAGAGCTCTTCACCTCAGCAGGGTCAATGGGTTTGTGGGTGTCTAATTATACCTATACAGGGCATATAAATCTTTCTACTAGTCATTACGTGAACATAAGAGTCCAAAGGCATCATTAGAATCCTTTTAGCCAAACACTCATTCTTCTTTTGTTTTATGAGGGGTCAAAGAAACTGGGAGTTAATATTATCGTGGCTCATAGATTTTCAAATTTGTGTTGGAATACAAGAAGGGATGCTTTGAAGGAAAGACTTGGGGTGTACCCATGCATGTCCACTTACGGGTCTGAGCTCTGCCTGTAAACACATATATGGCTTCTCTATTTACAGCATTGCTTGAGATATGCTGCAATATAAACAGCACGACTGCCCAAACGTTCACGTTAATTGTGGGATGTTACAAATGCAGCATTAGTAAAGCTTTTGGTGAGTACTGATTTGTTTCAAAAGCAGATGAAATGCTAAGAACAAGCTGGAAGCTCTGGTTGCAACAGAAGTACTAATCTTATTTTTCATCACTATAATCTTACAACAACCTCTATCTTTTTTTCTCATGCACACTGAAAGGAACTGATTCATGAAAAAATATATTGCCAGTGCATTAAAACAATATTAAGAATAATAATTAAAAAAAAAAAAAAAATAAAAATTTGGCTGTTGCTATTAAGGAGGTGTGCTGCATTATATTATATCATATCGTATCATATTGTTGTTCAGATGGTTTTTACATTGTGTAACCCCAATGGTAAGATAATAAGATTTGTATCGTAGGAAAGATGTCATATTTTGCAAGGACATTACATAAATGCTGGGTGCTCAGCATTTTGAACATTAGATGGAGTTAGAGCCTTTCATTTTGTCTATGAGAGTTGTAATAAGATCCCACATCAAGAGCTAAAGTGATATTTTTGAAGTATTCATTTACTGGGAGTTCAATCTTTGCCTTACAAATTGACCCACCTACTTGAACTTGAAAGTTACAATAGGCGGTTAGCTCAAAATGCCGAAACGAAGAGGTAACAACCCTTAATAGTGAGGAAATAGACAGAAAAAAAAAACCCAAACTTATAAATGTTCACATTACAATGAAGGAAAAGAGGGTCTGGCCCTACCTTTTTTAATAAGCTGTTTCCAGGCATGATGTTAAGGAAAGTCTCTAAGTTCAGTGAGACATGCTAAAAATTGTGGATAGGATGTTGTGATGCAATTTCAGCACCAAGAAATGGGCTTGTTCATTCAGTTGTTGATCTCTTCTGTCCTTTATTTGTTACGCTTCTATGCAAAGCATCTTCAGAGGCCTGATGCAGGTAAAGGCCATATCATTTTCTAACCATGCCCCTAAGTTAAAAACATATCTGTGCCTCCAGTCCAACCCTCCTCTGCCCCACACTCCCATCAAAACCATAATCCCACTGCAGGTGGGCTGGAAAGAGCAGGAACAGTACCGTAACTGGTGAGGAATCGGAAATCTCCAAAAAAAGAAAAGTGGGGAGAGTTTGTACATTGGTGGCAGAAGGAAAAAAGGGTGAATGGAGGTCTCATGCATCAGATGGACATCCTGCTAGCACAGGACCTTAAATTTCTCCAGATCTGTGCTGCTAGCGAGCCCTGTCCTCCTTCCTCCATCGTTGGATGCTCTCACCCCTGCTCCCTGTGCCCCGACCCCCTGGCTCCTACCCCAGCTCTTCACACCAGCCTGTTCCCTCCAGGATTCAGCATGGGGCCCACCTCGTCATGACACCCCTCCAAGACACCCTCTGCAGCTCACCAGCTTGGCTGGAGGGTCCCTGCTGCTGTCCAAAACCATTTTTGGGTTGAGCACCAAGCTGCAAGGGAGATCCGCGGCCAGTATTTGGATTTGTGTCTTCTTGGTGACAAACACAGAGACCAACCCAGTCTTGTCCCTGACTGTGGAAGGAGGCTCTTGGCCAGCTCCTTTCACCTGGTTCTCAATGCAGACCTTAGGCACAGTTGTTAGGATAATTTTGGCCTCTGTCTTAGTGTATTCTAACAGCTACTGTAAATTTGCATGCTCTAACGTTTCTTTTGCAGGTTTGCATCTCTGATAAAACCAGTCATACACACATCAATAATCAATACTTCGGCTAGCCAAGTCTTCTAAAATCATTCTCAAAAACTTCAAATTATGGGGCTTCAAGGTTCCTTTGGGAGGCCAAATATCCAGTACTCCTCCTCTAATTCTGGCTAGGAATGGCCATTCCTCCCTTTTTTTTTTTTTTACTTTGTAAGATTTATGCCCCATACATTTCACTCCAGTTTTCTAATACCTCAGCAAAGGGGCATCCCCCTTTTAATGCTGAGTATGGATCCTATTTTCCTCTTCACCAGTATCATCTGGGATAACCTATGCCCAAGTCTCAAAGGTGAACTCACCAGTGTCTAATATTCCCGCTATGGATATGGCCTCACGGCTGTTTCTCTGCCAACACATGCTGTTCCGTGTCCGGAGGGGAGAGGGGCACGCAATCCCTTACCGATGCAAGACGAGCATTGCTGCTTTGATGGATGTCTTTGCGACTGCTTTTCTGTCCACCTCACCCACTGACCCGTTTAACTGCCGTAAGTGCTCACCCACACAGGAGAAATGACATCATACCTCATCGCTCAGTCCCTAGCACTGTGGCTACGTGAAGCAAATGGGACCAAAGACCTGTATGTAAATTATGGCAAATGACGCGGGCGTGTGGGAGATGTGGTCTGCTCAGGTGAGAATGGATCGGTGGCCAGGCATTGTGTGCCTACTATAAGTAACTGGAGTGGGGCAGAATAAAACGGGATCTGCAGTGAACCAGGACAGTTCTTAGCACTCAAATGAGTAATACAGGAAAAAAAAAAAAGGAAAAAAAAATTTTTCTATTTTGTACATGGACTTTCCTACTCCCAGGCATCTGATAGTACTAAGATGCAAGTGATCCCTGAGAAATCATAAACTCTCTACAAAAGTGCAACAGAAATAGAGATATATATGGATTTACACAGCGCAGAGCGATGTAAATAATCCATACTATGAGCTAAAATAAATGAAGTCATCACTAACACCATCAACTTTGAATGGCAGTGTATAAAGCCATCCAAAGATGTTTCATATACCACTGAAGAAAAGCCTATCAGACTTAGGTTACAAAAGCAATTCATTTTCAATATTAATGGAGAGGATCAGACAGGATAGAGGGTTCAACATAGATAAAAGTCATATAGCTACCAAACTGCTTACTAGATTTATATTTTTCTCTTTCTACATACCCCTTTTTATTCCCGCTGCTCTCTTCTGGTGGAGCTTCATCTTTCTACCTTAAAATTTTCAAATATGAATTTTAGATGTGGTGGTATTTAAAGATTTTATTATTATTATTTATTGATAAATAAATAATTTGTATTTATCTAAGAATTCATGAAATCTAACATGACGTGCATATTAACTCATCTCAGTTTGACTAAATATCCTTGAACAATTGGAGTTTTCTTTATTTGCCTGCTTTACAAAATTAATTCAATTCTATTATAGAAACATGCATCTCTGATTTTAACTATATCGAGGGTATTGGCTTCTATCAAATTTAAATATGTATTTCACGTACAGTACCATAAATGCTTACCATAAGCCGATGGTCTTCTCATTCCACTACTAAACAGTTTCATTGCATTAATGTACATTTCTTGAGAAAGAGATAAAATAACCCAGGGATTAAATTAAAGGGAAAATCAGAAATAGTCACTTTTCACCTCTGAGGCAGAAACAGTTAAAGAATCCAGTCTTTCTGAGGAAAAAGAGTTCAATCATCAGAGAGAGTTCAAGAAACTCGGCTCTTGAAGCTCCATTTTTTTGCAAATTCTGTATTTTAGTCACCTCTGTGTTACCGGCACTGCTGTCCTGATCCCGTCTTCTTTCTCCTGAATCAGGTGGAGGTCCTATGGAATTGCCTTGCTATGAAACGATTTTTTTTCATTACGAAAGAAACTCATCACCACTTTATGTTGATGTGGCTTTAAAAATACTAGGGAATAAAGCTTTATTGAAAAAAAACATAAATTTTATAGACCGACAGAACTTTGAGAAATTGTTTAAAATCCCCCTATCTTTCCACACAGCTTTCTACACAAAATCAATCTTTTTCCTTTCCACTGTTGAAATATAATAACAGGGATTCCTGAATAATCTCTAATTTAAAGATGTACGATGTGGGTTGTTTTTTTATTAATTTCCTCTGCTCTGTGTGTGTGAGTGTGAAACACTGAAGTAAGAAAAAAATACTGAAAATGGGACAAGACACAACTCTCATTATGGAAAGATGTTTAGTTTCTTTTCTTTGGGTTCAAGCTTCCTTATTTCTTGGTAATTTTTTCACGGGCAGCAGAAGATCAAACATACTGTGACACAATATCAGTGCGTATCATGGCCTGGACTGTGGAATATTCAGTGTATTCTTTAACACGTTTCTTGTGCCTTCACCTCCCTGTGCATGTCTCCCATGCTCAGCTCCTGCAGCCCCTCAACATATTTCTCAATCATTTTCTCTTCATCACGACATAGTCTATCTTTCCATGGATAAATCATGTTTCTCCTGATTGGATCACTCATACATACATACAGGGTCTATATAATTTCAGTTTTACTATTTTATCTTATTTTAGAGTAATATTTCTATGGTACCTACAAGGTTAATATCTTAGCCATTTTAAATTTCATGCTGCAGCTGGATAACATACTTAATGGCAGAAAGCTTCAAACAAGTTTCTTGCAACTGCTGCATTTAGAAGTATAATCTTATGCTGCTTGTTCTTGTTCAGCAGCACTTCAGAATAATTAGAGTGCATGCATTTACAGTGGAGAAAATAACATACACTATTAACACTGCTTATGATGCTTATCATTAGTTTAGATGCAAAAGTCTGAAAAAATATTGATAAAACTCGTGTTCTAAATATATCCTCGTTAAATAGGAAGCATCTGAGCTTATAGGACTCAAAAACATATGCTTGTGTTTTTAAAAAATACACCAACAAATAGATTCAGATTTAGCCGATGTTCTTATAGAGCATATCCAATTTAATTTTTACTTTTTTTTTTTTTTTACTGAATGACTAACGGATGCACCATTTGAGCCACTGACTACTGAATTGACTTAAAAAAAATCCCATTGCATTCAATGAGAACTAACTGAGCAGGTTTGCCTGAAACTGTCTGGGTTTTTTCTGTTTGGTTTTGGTTTTGTTTGTTTGTTGTTGCATTTTGGGTTTGTTTGTTTGTTTGTTTTGGGGGGTTATTTTTAATAAGATCAGAGCATCCAGATTCCCATTTAAGTTCTATTAAGCCTGGTGCCCAAACATGAGAGTTGATACCTAACTCTCATCACTCTTTCACTGATAAACTGGAGAACATTGGTATGTTCTGCATCCACTCTTTAGAAAATCTTAATCAAAAGATTACTCCTTAAAAGCAGACAGTGTTTCAGGAAATCTCATTGGAGCTTTGCTATCCTTAAGTACATTGTCTAGCTGGAGTACAAACTTAAAAGGTTAAGATGTTAACCTTGGCTTTACGCTGCAAATACTGTTCTACACATACTGATAATGTAATATGGAGTTTTCTTAAAATGAGGAGGGGAATGAAGCAAACAACTTTTGGAATTAAAAAAAAAGTAAAAATACAGCACAAGTAAAATATAAAAGCATCCTTTCTAAAAAAAAAAAAAAAGCTTAAGCTCAGTCCTTCTGAATAATCCTGACATGTTTGTACCATGCTAGTTTGGGAAGTACTTTATGTGCTCGTATCTATTCCTACACAGGTGTAGATTAAGTATGTGCCTAATTATTTGCTTTTGAGTTTAGTGGTACCCAAACATGTCTCAAGTGTTACCCTGAATCATGCCCTAAGAGCATCACTCCAGCAATCTCCTTTTGGCCCGTCCTTATATGCAGATTGTAAAGCCTTAACGAGTGTAACTAGCGCATAATGAGCACAATCAGCACTAAAACTTCTAAAGAAGGGCTCTCGGTGTATAACTTATTCAGGACTGACTGCTGGGTTTGGTGTTTTGTGTCTGGGGCTTTCAGTCTATTTCAAGTGAAAATATATAATTCCAGGCCACTCTTCCAATACATCACAGTCATTTTCTGCACTTTAGTTGTTTTTCTCTCCATTTTTTCCCACAAAATAAAACATCATTACAGCAGGTTTAAAGTGCACTTTGGTGCCTGCAATCTTCCCATGCTATTCTTTAATATTTCATCATTAAATAGCAAAATAACCTGATATGATCCTAATTTAGTGCCAATTACACTGCATTGATCAAAGTGACCTTTTCATACTGGAGCACAAAAATCAATCTCGCTGTACAACAAATGTCAGGGGGATGAGACCAACATATAATCTGTGACAATCAAAACATTACTTACAAATGAAATCACCAATGACCTGCATGCCAAGGCAATTTCTGCATAATGTGCACTGGTTTTGTTTGCAGCTTTTGTTGGGATTTTGTTCCCCACTCTCTGCTGCCAGACATAGTTGTGCTATTTCACAGTTTCGCCGACAATGCTGAAAATGGGTGAAGCTCTATGATTGGTGCTAAAATAACCACACAAAGTGACTGTAATCCGTAATGCATCTTTAACGTTCAGTGAAGGATGTTTTTCTGCGGACCCAACAGTCAGATTGCCTTCTGACAATGCTTCCATGCCGATGTTTGGTGATATTCCAAAAACGCAGCCACATTGACAAGGTCAGCCATAGGCAGGGGAAACATGGACAGCTACTCCGAGATCCTCACTGTTCTGCCTTTGCTCAGTGATTAACCAACCAGAGTTTGACTTGGATATTAGCTCTGTGAAGTTAGTGACAAAACTACAGTGATGCTAATGGTGTCTGGACTTCAACCTTTATCTCTACATCAGGTTTAGGGTCCAAAGAGGGAGGCAATTGGCTGCACAGACAATACCGTCTACCAACTGTAGCCAGTAGACACTTGAGCCATCTGTATCTGCAATTCCTAAGAGAAAAGTTACTTTAAGTCCATTTTTAGGGTAATTTTTTTAGCTGTCTTTTAATCACATAATAAAGCTATTTGAACTTCAACTTACTTTCAGTTCTGGTCATGATTAATCAGGGATGATCCCTCCATCGAAAAAAACCTTACCTACACCCAACAAGATTTAAATTGATTAATGAATTTACAATTTACAATTCATGAATCAAAGCTACAAAACAATGGAGTTAAAGAACGTCATTTAAATCCACACTTTTCAGCTGTTCAACTGTTGTGAGCATGTCTTTAAACTGTTGGGATCTTCTTCAAGCATGTAAACTGTTGGGATATTGGGGTCTTCAAGCATGGAGACTTCCAGCATGTAAACTGCTGGGGTCTTCTTCAAACATTTAGCCCTTCAGAAACAGCTGGGACTCCACAAGATGGAAAACCACCTCCTCCAGTACCTGAATAAGACTTACAGGATTTGGGAGTTGAGATCTGCCAGACGCAGCTTGTGAAGTCTTGGCTAAGGACTTTAATCTCTTTGTGTATTGTTTGCTTTCCTGTAAAATAGAGGTGATATTTGTACGTCCCTCTTGGCTTTTTTTGTCCTTTTAGATCTCAGCTGGATGCTCCTGGATGATAACTTAATGAGCAGGGCCTGTTTTTTAAATAGCTGTGCCATGGCCTTCTTCAAGGTAAGGAATGGGATTTTGAAACACATTCAGTTCAAATTCTTTGAAAATGTTTCACCTTATTTTGCAAACGTGCTTGGTAAAAGATCTTCTCCCAACATCTGAAGTAATTCCCCAGGGTTGGGTTTTTCATTTGTTTGTTTGTTTTGTTCTGCAGTCTGTTCCCTAGAGAGAAAGTGTTCTCATTTAAATAATTTATCCATAAGAAAAATTTCCAAGACCCGGATATTTTCCCTGCTCATGCACACTAATCTGCTAATCAACCAAGAATGAGAGAGCATGGGAAAACCTAACTCTTAACGTTGATCTCAAAAGTGCTTGTTGTTCCAGATGCTTTAAGTTCAGATCCAAACCAGACAAAAAATAATTAGAGAGAGAAATTCTCAGGGTTTTATCATTCCTATTACTGTTCTGGGGGTCACAAAACATTCCCTTTTATAGCATTTCTCTGATAATGAGACTGTGTAGTCTGAGCTAGGAATATCTTAAAAAGGGAAGTGAGCTATGCTTTCTGAATCGTAGGTGGATGAAAACTTTGGTGCAGGACTTGAGAGCCTTAGGGGCCTCTGCATTGATGGTAAAGAGCCTTTTTTGGGCCATGAAGGAAAAAGCTATAATTTGTAGGCTTTCACGTAAATTTGTAATTTTTTTCTCTGCTAACTTTCAGTGGCATTTGGTAGAGACACAGTACACGTTTCACTTACCAAGCTGATTAAACTACCGTTCTTTCTCTTGGCCGTATAACAGGAATATCTCTTTTCCTAGGAAGTCCATTAGCAAACATGATTTATGACTGACACTTCCACAACTATGTATGTAGCCCTGGTAAGAACTAAATCATATTCAAGACCTGGTTATGAACCAAATTAAATTAATTTCACACTGATGCAGAATTAGTTTCAGACTAATGTAAAGGAGCAGCATGGGCAGTCTGTTAAGGTGTCTCCCTTATTTTTAACGTGTTCTCCAGCACAATTTGCACCTTAACAGCCTCACCATAAATGGTGTGATTTTTATACATTTCTATATATTTGATACACTTACCCAAATGCAGCTCTCATTTTATATACTGTTTCAGATATTTAGAACTGAATCAATTGTTTGGAGTAATCACAATTTCCAAGGACAATTTTTTTTTTTTAGGTGTTAAGCTGTAATGCAAATATGAGCTAACAAAGTAAGGATGACTATCTAGATCTGAACAAAACCAATTTTTTCCATCATCGTATGAAAATTATAAAGTATTTGACCATTAAAGAATCAGTTGAACAGAGTCATTAATTCATCATTTCTGGCAGATATAATCAATTCGATATTTTGCACCATTACATTCAAAATATTGGTTCAAAATAGCTGCTCCAGCTCAACTTCTAGCATGTCCACCTCACTCTTTAAAAGTAGGATCCTGACTTTCTTTCAGTAATTACCTTGAGCCATGTGTGCAATGGGAGATGATTTGCCTGCTGTAACCAAAACCAATTGATGTTTTGACTGATTCTGGCATTTTAATAAAAGATATTTTATTACACTAAAGAATTATAAGTAGGAATATACTTCATAATGAGCCTTATAGGGCTCAGTGTAAAATGCACAGTGTTTATTGAATAAAAAAAATTATATATGTACATACATATAATTTATATTTGTGTTTGTATTTTTATTTATATGTCTTAATTTATGGCCTAAAATATAGACAGCAGGTGTCTCAAGTACAAAGAGCTTTTCATTGCACAGTAAAACATAAGCAAATGTGCCTAAAGAAGCAGAAAAATTGTAGGCTTGACCTGTCAATATTCACTGCAGCTTATCCCGAGGTCTAGGCTTTTCTTAAACTTGTTGCTAACCAGACTTTGCCAATATATGCAACCTGATCACTAATCACTAAAATGTAGAGCAAATTGTGAATTTACATGACAGTTCAGGGCTAACTCTGAAGTCAGGGCTGAGAAGAAACAATGTGTCAAATAAAACCTCTTTAAATAGCAGGAAGACAATGAATCAAATTAAAGTTATTTTATATTAAATGAACTTCTATACCCCTTGCACTTTAATACGTTATGTAACCTACTTGAACATTCAACAGAGATTTGAAATATATAAAGTGTAGATTGCCAGAGCTGCATTCCACTGTCTTGGGCGATACATTACCACAGTGCTGGGTAATGCTATCTCTAAAGCTTTTATTTTTCAGCATAAGAGGTACTTAAATTATTAAGTTTCTATTGATTCTGGATCCCACAATTTCTATGAACATCTGATTTCTTCCTTATCTGTATTCTTCTAAATCTATATGTCCAAATTGCATCCAGAAATTTAATCCTCAGACACTACAGAAAACTAATTGTTTGTCTACTCTGGTTATAACTCATACCTTATTACAGAAAATCAAATTTTCGGTGATCCTAGATGGAAAATTATTAACTTAGTTCTTTACAAATTGCACAGGAGATAATATCTGATAATCCATTAAGAACACCTTAATCAATGTCTATCACTGTGATGTAAAGCACCCTGATAAGAGTATGCATATTGCTGATTAAGATTACTGCTGTAGTGCTCTATATGAATTTGGAAGAACTTAAAATTAATAGATTGCTAATATATCAGGCAACTAATTTGGTTAAAGAGGAACAGCTGAAATATTTTGCATGCACAAGAATCTGAGCCAAAATGTATCAGCATCCACAAGTTCTATAGTACAATAAAGTAATACCTCACATGTAATTAGAAAAACTAACGTCACTGAAATACCTGTACAGAAGTTAACAGTTCACTTGGCCCTACGCAAATGTTGTGTGCTTTGGAGGAAAGATTCTTACCAATTGCACTGGGCTTTCTGGAAGCCCTTTGCAGTCTGGTATTACATCTCTCCTTAGAAAAAAACGCACACACATAACATTTCAAAAATCAAGGATAGCTTTCACAGGAAATTAATAGGACCTGTCACACTTATACTTTCGCCCTAAGCATGTCTCAGAATGAGTTTGCTGCGTGGGTATTTATGCACTAGAAAATCCTAACTGACCTGGAACAGATTAAGTGATTATAGTGTGCAATTCAACAAATTCCAGAAACACGTTTCAAGTCCCTGAGTCATTCACATGCTGTTCAACTGTTTACACGCTGTGAAAAATTGCTCTATGACAAGCGCGCAGAATAAAACTAGTCTTATCAAGAGGGTCCATAGTTTTGTGTGTCTTCTGCTAAACTGACCTCCGAATCCATCTTCTTTCCCAGCATATGTTCTAAATAGTTCCCTAAGTTCGTAATGAATTGAAGTAGTTCAGGAAAGGAAATAAATCTTGAATATTTTCTATCTAGGCCTTTTTTAAAGCTCTAAAGTAATCCTTCCTTTCTATGAGATATCACTCGTATCAGAAATTAGCGTCCCTAAACACAAGTAACCATGCTTCCTTGGTAAGTGTAAAAAAAAATTAATTAGATGAAATAAAGTAATTTCCACCTTTCAGGACAAAGGGATGGTACTTAAAAAAAAGTCTCCTTTTCAGTCCTACAAAGTCCTCTTCCAGCCTGAACAGAGCAAGACATTCTAGGAGCTTCAGTTAAGAAAATTGGTCTAAATTGATTAAGCTAATCATTTTATTCTAACTGCTCTTTTTGAAGAGAACTGCTGATTGCATGCCCCTTTTGTAGCAGTAGCTGAGCCTGAGAGGGTACAAAACAACCATCTCACCAGTCGTCACAACTATTTGCTCATTCTCTCATTAAACATAATATATAAAACTGTAGAATTGACATCTAATTGGGAAACATCTTTAGTCGGAAGGCAGCATGGTCTGATGGCATAAATAGAGACTTGGGTGTCAACAGGTCCTGAGCTCTGGTTCAGCTGTCCTGGAGAATCATGGCTGGCCCGGCAAAGATTACTTAATCTTCAGGTTTGAGAACATGTGCTTACGGAGGGTAATTTCAGTCAACCGTTGACTTCATGAGCGTGTTGTGAGAGTTGGTTAATGTCTGTGTAGTGCAGACCTTAAAATAAACCAAAAATTTTGCAGTGACTTGCAGGAGCGACATGCTGTGATAACAGCAGGGTTGCGGTAAGGGTGGCTTTAAATAAAGTGGAAGAAGGCTTGTAGCTGCGGGCTTGTCATAAAAAAAACCCACCAAACAGTGGAAAAACCTGTGTTTCACAGTTGTGGTGCTGTTGGCCACATAGTTGAGTTTTGCTGAGGAGATGAATTGTAAATATAATAATCAAACTCTGTGAAATAACAGGAGTAGGTTTAACCAAGGAGAGACTCAAACATCCCAATGATGCTCGGTGGAAGGGAGGCATGGAACTGAAAATGTCCTCACCATACTAGCTGAACATAAATGTTAAATTTAAAATGGGTGTTAACTGAATCTCCAGCAGGTCTGACACAGGCTCACAGCAAATTCAGAAAGGCTTCTTTTAATGGAATATTGGTGGGGCTGGGAGAATGTGCACGCAGCTTCATTCAGTTCTTTCTGCAAACACCTTCACTCCAAGACCCAGCATTGTTATTTGACAAAATCTGGCATTGCTAGTTGAACAGGTGAAGGAAAACTGTGATTGCCCTCACTCATTTATATGTTAAAGAAAACTGCAGGTATGTAGGAAAACTGGTGATTTGATGTAGATCATCAGCCACTGTACTCTAACCTTCTCTGTGCACATAGCAATTCTGCTCTTTTTAATGGACATATTAAATGGATACATAAACCCAGCATATATGTTATTCAGTACAGCTCCAAAAGCAACTGATTCACCAAAGGCAGCAGCTTTTCCATAAGCAGAAATCAGATGCTAGCGAGTCATTATGTAGCGCAATAGGACAAACTTCTTTTTTTTTTTTTAAGATATTCAGTATACTTTCAAAACTTTATATTATCATCAAATCTCAAAGTGCTCTTTAAAGTGTCTCTTTTTTCCTGAGAAAGACCCAAAAGGAGGAAACTTGAGAAGCAAAGGATCATTCTACTATTATTCATGATCTGGTATACCTATTATCAGCAGTGCACTTAACCGAACAGGCCAGCATCCATGCTGCAGTCGAAGTTAATCTCTTGCTTTTCTGATTGAGAGCTCTTTTGCTCCAACAAAGGAAAAAGCATTAAGGTAAAATATGCCCAAAGGTCCTTTTATTGCATATAAAAATTAACCAGGACCCTTTTCCCACACGTGGGAATACACATGCTGTTAAATTCAAGACAATGAAAATGACTGCTTGTGTACTGACAGCAAAGTGGCACCTGCTTTTGGGGGATAATATCTTTCTCATCGTTAGACTAAAGCTTTATCAGCCATGAAATTTTTTTTTTTTTTTTGGACACAATATACATCACGGTTTGCACATGCTTTATTTTTTTTTTTTTTGGTCTACAGGCATTCGCCTTCCAGGGATATTTTCTGCAGCTAAAGAGAATTTGTCACCATCTGATGAATTTACAGAGTAAACCTCTCTTATACACAAGTGTTTTATGAGCCAAATAGTTCACCAACATCTCAAGGGAATGCAGAAGTGCCACAGAAACAGAAACTTCTCCATACGCCATGCTCTGCTCACTCTAAAAATTCAACACCAACTAAAGTGCTGTGTGAAGTGAGGCAATTAGCAGACCTCTACGCCCTCCACCTGGGTCCTGTATCATCCTGCATGCCATAGCATGAGCCAAACCCATTGCTAACTCAAGGGCGTGTGCTCATATTAGACATATCCAAGCCTCAATTCTCTAGAAGTTGCCAAACTTCTAGTTACCAAAAGTTGCAAGTTACCAAACCGATAAATTCATCTCCTTTGAGCAGGTGGCCAGGGCTTTGACCCTGGTGCAAGCAGGAGGTGGACCTTTCGTTGGAGACAGGTACCGATGCTGAAGAAACAGGACTGAGCAGCAGACAAAATGGGATTGTGGTGATGATGTGACTCTTGTGCTAAACCTTAATTTTGTTTTTTATTCTCTGCTCCTCTACTCTTACTATACCTAACTAAAGATCCAAACTGGAGGATACAGGAATGCCGAAACATCCAAAAATCAGCACACACAAAGAAATATATAATACACCATAACTGACTGAAACAACCTGAACTGGAGTAGAAAGAAAACATAAAGGACAAATCCCTGTATTCAAGTGATGACCATCAGGGGCCTGAATGCCAGTTTTTGCCTAGTACTGTGTTAAGAAACACTCTTCACACCTCACCATTGATCCCAGGACATCCCCTTTCCAGCTCAGACCTTGTGATCAGCTGATTTCTTCCAAGTAGTCCCTGAAAAAGAGTGGCTGTCACAAAAAAAGCTCTGTAATAGATTGCTCGAGAGCAGCACCAGTTGTCGGATGTTACGCAGCTCACTGCAGGCTATTTGGCACCTTTTGGGGACAGTTTTCCCTGTCTTCTCACCCACCTCCTAGAAGCCAGGATCCTCATACAAGGGCTAGACAAGGGGTTGGGGAGAGAGGAGCCATGTGCATCCCAAGCTGCATCCGCACATGTCGACTCTCCTTGCAATATGGTAATTCAGGGAACCACACAAGCCAGGAATTATTTTTGCTGTCTTCTGCGTCTACAAATAACTTCATCATTATCTCCATGCTTCAGTAACACAAAATATTTGGAACCTGTGATTCATCCCCCTACTGCTATCTAGAGCAAAATCAAGAAGAAAATGGAAGACCTGCAGAAGAAAAATATAAAAATATAAAATAAAAAGAACAAATATAACAAAAGATCTCAGGTTCTCCTTTACTGGTGGGATTCTTCAGGTTTTCAACCTATTTCTCCAGTTTTCCTCTGGGGCTATGAGTGAAACACATTTACTCATCATAAAAATTGCAAGTTAAAGTCCTTTCTTACTTACTGATAAACAATTTGAGAAAACAGACAGGCATTATTAAACTCACACTTAAAAAAAATCAGAACCACTGATTATTTGTTTTAATTCCAGCACAAATTATATATGAAACTGCCCTTTCATTGATGGGAAACTATATAATTTTTCCTGATATTTCATACACATATTATTAGATTTGGCCAGGAATTTTCTGATTAAATTGATCCATCACACTCAGATTTTTCAGCAACATAGTCATTTTGACACCTCTTCATTCAAAAAAAGTTTTGCAGGTTCAGAATGGAAATTCTCGTGAAAATACACCTTCATCAACACAGAGCAATCAACAAACCAGCAGAAAGAGCCCTTGGGTTTCACCTGGAAGACCTGGCATCAGGTCAGGCTTTGCAGAAGTTGGACAAGAAACCTGAATCTACATTTTATAACAGTGTCTGAAGCCCCATCTCCAATGAACAAACTCTCTTGTCCCCATATTTCAGAAACATTTATAATTTCCTTGTAAAATCAACACATAAAGCTTCTAGAACAATGAAACTTTTCAAGTTTCTGCTTAGATATGTTTAAGTGAATTGATCAATTGATATCTTTTCCAAAGCAGCACGAATTTCAATAGTGCAATTCCCATTCTTTCTGGGTTGTCCCTAGAAGTAACAACTGTGATGTAGAATGGGAAAGCTAAATGTTGTGTTACAGAACAACACGTAATAAAGCCACAATTTTGCAGTAACCTTTACCTTTTGGAGTAAAGAAACCATTGTGAAAATCTACACTGTACTGCTGTGGTCTCAGAGCCTAAAGGGTCCCATAAAATTACAGGGTTTAAGTATCTGGTTGTGTGGAGGGGGTCTTAGTATTGCGAACATCTACACTTCTTTAAATCTAAAAATTTAATAAATAAATAAATAAATAAATAAATAAATAAATTATCTACTGCTTCTCAATCATGCAAATCAAGTTTCAGCCAGGTTAGTGTGAAATAGGAACGGAAAGCAGAAAGAAATGTTATTCAGACCTGACAGGTGAGTCAGAATAGCTGTGATTGAATCAGCTAGGTACAATTTTGTGACTCTAACCTGTGTGAATAATATCCTCTGTCAGCATCAGTCTCTGGCTCCAGGTGAGACAGTGGAACGATGCCAGCTGATGATGTGAATTCACTGATCTATCAAGTTTTGCATTCTTAAAAATCAGCTATTGTATGTGGACCGAACCCAGGACATGGCTCAAACAGAAACACAATGTAGTTCGGAAGACAAACATGTGAAAACCTCTTTTCAGCCTACACTTTGTAATAAAGTGCTGGTGGTCACCGGGCCATCGATACACATTTCCTTTAGACAAAAATGCACACGATCTAACACTGTAGCAAGCCTGAGTCTAGCAATCTGAGGCGAGAAACAAGGGAAGATACATTGAGAATGAAGTACAGCGGAGGAAAAAAACCTCCTGAAACGCTTCTCAAAGACTTTACAAGCTGTAGCAAAAACCATGCATCCTGCACCGAGCCACCCCTTCTCAGAGGGGTGGGTGACAGTCCCATCCGTGCCCATCTCCCCCCGTCAGGGCACCTGCCAGCTGTGCCTGCTGCCGGCGGGGAAGCCTGGATCAGGGAATTAGTTTTGCTTGCCTTGGGAGGCCAGCCCCGCCGCCACGGTTTCTATTCAAACTCCCCTCCACCACTCAAGCTCAACTGGAACCATTTAGTACCCACATTGTTCCGCAATTTTTATTTGTTTCCTTCCACTCAAGCACATGTTAAAAAAGGCGACCCCCTGTTGCCTTCGTCGGCATGGCGACCTGGTTCAGGAACGGCATGGCGACCAAACCCAGGCCGCTCGGTCCATCTGCTCACAGACACCAATGTGGTGGACGGCAAATGGCATTTATTGATGAGTACACAGGCCTTATATAGCTTGAGTTAACAACATCACTTCCGTCCGCTTACATCACAAACTAAACACTACTGGCTACCCAGAGAGTCCTATCTTTCCGCACAGCGCGACATCTTCCGGCCGGCGACCCTAACTACCACAACCCCCCAGCAATCTTTCTTTTTTTTTCTCCCCCTTTTCACATGACTAAGCGATTATCTTCTTCCTAATCAAAGAGACAGATGAAAAGAGTTTATTAATAAAAGTTCTTCTTCAGAAAGATTGGAAATGAATGATTAGTAAAATACACCCAATTTTACTTCTAGACCCCCTCATAGAGAGGCATCTGTGAAGGGTAAGGATGCCAGAATAGCGGTGGGGACTCAGGCATCTGGAAGCTGTTTGCGATATGAATTAGAAGTCAGGCTGCACACAGATACTGCCTCCGGTCACAAAAGCTTGCTCTGTGGAGGGAAAAAAAAAAAAAAAAAAAAAGCTGCATATATACAGTGCTACTTTTCCCCTCTTTGCTTGTTATCTGTTTTATTTCGTCCCTCGCTCCCCTCTCCCCACACCATTCATGTGCAATTATGTCTGCGCAGATATGCCAGCTGGTGGGGCTTGTTAACCATCCCCACCATGCCAGCATCCAGGAAAAGGGGAGAAGGAGACTGGGAGAACGGGCAAACAACACGTCATTGTGCTCGGGACCGGGGCTTTATCTCCTTCCTGTTGCCAGGGCTCGCTGATCAAACCGGGAAAAACAACCCCAGCACTGGGGAGAGCGGACCGACGATATGCGTGTCGTATCCACCAGTGTATTTAAAGAAGAGGCCAATCACAGGCACAAAAACCCCGGGGCGTTTTAATAAAGAAAATATCTGAGCCTTTAAGTTTGAAAAGAGTGGCGTTATCCACACACAGATCTGGTTTTACCAGCATGAGTCTAAGATGGTCACATTATTTACAAGTGTTCAAACCAGACCGTCATAAACAATCATGTGAAACCTGAGAACTATTCTCGTAATTTAATCAGACTTTTCTTATGAAATAAGTATTGAACACTCCCAGAGATACGACTTTTAAATCTTTCTAACAATAGGCTTTTCCACAACTCTCTATCCTGTTGAGTCAAATTTTTATGCCCAAAATCAAATAAGTAAAAAAATATAAGATGGTGCTACTTAAATTCTCCATGCATACCTTAAGAGTTAGGTTAACGCATTAACCTCCTGACTGGAAGTGTGCACAGGATCGGTGCTTTAGTTTAAAACAATTCATCCTGTTCCCCTGGACTCAGAAGAAATAAAATCAAACTACAAAACCACATCAAAAAACGTCTAAGGGAATTTTTTAAAAGAAAATTGTTATTTTAAATTCAGTTACTCTCAAATCCAGATTCACATGTTATGTTCCAAAGACGATAAAATGTTCTCCCCTCTCATGGCTTCATTTGGAAGAAACTGCATTCTAGAGCGAGGGCTTTTCTTTAACTCATTTTTAGCAGTGATGTAATCAGGCATTAAGCTGTACCTCAAATTCGACTTTTTTTCTGGGAAGTTCTTTGAAAAAAATTGCATTTAGGAGGTGAAGGAAAATATTTCTGAGGCAAACAGATTTTTGTGCAAGCATCCTTCTGAATCTGTCAGCATTTTTGATTAGAGAAAGCAAAAAGGAAAATTAATTGGAAGGCAGTACTGCCAAGTCGTTCAAATATCTCCATGTAATTACAATTAGGGCAGCAACATGGTAGGACTGTACTATTGCTATTGCAGTAAATAAAGCCAGCTATTGCAGTAAATACAAAATTATTAGATTTAAACTCATGACATTGGATATCCATTTTAGACCTACTGGATTGTATTAGATATGTATGTTAAGCCTCTTAAATGCTTATATATTAGATTTGTAGGGAATCTCTTCTTTCAGAGAAAGGACTGCAGAAAAAACATGCCTTGTAAACAACATTCTTAATGTTATTTCTGAATGTCATTTTACAGAAAAAAAATACTTTAAAATTGTAGATTTTTGTTTCCAGAGAACATAATGATGAACAAGACCAGTGCCACACAGGTTTCACTAGGGTGGATTTAAGCTGATCCCTCGACACACACAAAGAGTGGATTTCACTGCTCACTCCTCATTAGCGCAGAGCAAAGTTTTTAAATAAGACTCCACTATCACACGTGCCATATCTGTTACTATTCAGAGAACTCTTAAAAAATGTTAGTAGTTTTGCTTATACCTCTTTTCCATGGTGGTATGAATCCACTTATGCAAGCCTTCTTGATACAGAAAATCACAACACGTTTAAAACATATAAAAGCACTACGTACATTTCTGTGTATATAAATCATCTATTATAAATACATTATGTTGCATCCTCCCAGACATAGACATCATGTATACCATTTCTTAACTGAAAGTAGCTACTCTTCCCTTCACTAGTACAAACTCCCTTCCTTTGCTGTCTGCAAGAGACGTAAAGTTAAACTTGTCCTTAAACTGGAATCAAGATGAAGAAGTGCCCAACCAGTGCCATATTTTCAAACTGCTATAACTATGGTAAGTTTCACAGTGGAAGTAAAAAGAAAATATATTGTCTCAGTAGGTCATTATTCATGTTCTTATGAAGAAGTCCTAGGGGAAGGGAGAGAAGGCTGGAGTTTTGCCATGGGGCTGTTCGGTGGTGTTAAAATTACAATATGTCCATGTTCCAGACTGAACACGGGGCAAATAATGAGAGGTTTGCAAATCTGTATAAAATCTATAACAATATTCACAGTTGTTCAGGCATCTCTGACAATCTCAGCTTCATTAGGGTTTCTCTGCATTCAACACATACACCAAGAGGATTCCCATTTTTAAAAGAACAATTTATAACTAAGGAAATTCTTTCTGAGAAAGAATTATATCTACAAAAAATGCACAGTGGTTGAATCCATAGAAGATAACACCAACTTTCATATCGAAAATAGGTTTAGGTTTTGTCTTTGTGCTTTTTTACAAATAAAGTAGAAATTTTATAGGATGAGAGGCATTTTTGAAGGGAACACTCACTTCATAGTTCTTGTGTTTATGAATTCAGATCATCTTATGCCAAGGAAAGCATTTCAAGAAAACTTCCAAGAAAATAATTTTTAGCGGCGATTTATATTAGCTGAAAATATTTCTTGTTCTTTGGAGCCATCTAGCTAAGGCATTTACAGAATATGGAATATAAAAACTATCCCAATCTTACACTTTCTTTAAACAGAAGTTCTAAATACAGCATGTATCATGGCTTGATTTGGTGAAAAATAGGGTTTTTTTTGTTCTCTTTAATTCTTTGTTGCCTGGTTTAGACATCCTATGTAAATTTGAACACATGCAGTTGCACGCATGTGTTTAGAGACACAGCCTTAAATGTATGATTGCCATAGAACCATATGCAATGCATTCATATAATTTTTGACATGCTCCCAAGAAGCTGATTTTGTGTATTTATGTAGCAGATGGAGTATTTGTTTGCATTTTCCCTTCTATAAAATAAAGCTGTGTGACTTTGTCAAACTGTTGTTAAAGGATAACATGTGAATATCACTTGAAATTGCACATGGAAATCTGTTCTTACAGCCTCCTAGAAAAAAACAGAGGATTAATGTGCCTCATTAAATACATATATTTTATAGCAAAAAAGGGAGGGAGGGAGGGAGGGAGGGAGGAAGGCAGGAAGGAAGGAAGGAAGGAAGGAAGGAAGGAAGGAAGGAAGGAAGGAAGGAAGGAAGGAAGGAAGGAGGGAATACAAGAGTGAAAAAGTTTTTGACAGTGAGCTTAACATCCAGACATAGTGAGATGTTTATGTGTGTGCATGAATGTGTATTATGCATGTACCTGTATCTAGGTACGGTATGTACAACAACTTTATTTTAGCTATGTCTTGACGCAGTTTTGTCTGGGGCATTGTGGTTTCTCTCCACAGGGAGTATAAACGGGATTTTTAACAAGGTACATGTTTTACTCTTGTGTCATTGGCCTGTATCCTCCATTCTGACCGTCCCTTCTGTAGACCATTCCCTTTCAGATATGGCTCAGTTATTCTATTTCTGGAATTATGGTTCTTCTCCCATGATGGGCTGTCTATCCACCTCCATGTGTGGATAAATGCAACACTTTCAAATGGGAAGGGGAGCAGCATAGGTATTTTCTGTAGTTAAGATCTTTTGAGTGGGAGTTGATCAGCATCCTCGTAGCATCTTATTCTCTTTCAGCTGTGCAAGAGCCAGAAAAATAATTGGCCCTATTTCTCTTAAAATACCTAAACAAGATGAAACATGAACTATTTCCTTAATGTCCCATCTCCAGATTTTTTTAAATAAATAATCCATGCTCTTCTTTCCTTAATAAGTCTTGTTTAAAAATAGAAGGTAATCCAACAGTTCTCAGTTTTCAAATATCATGATGAAGAAGAGAAACCCTTAAGACTTTTTCCTCCTCTCCTGCCACCTTCATGAGCACAAATAGTACCTCCTGCCTTTCAAAGCTCGTTTTATGGACTACCAGCACCACGGCTTTTGCACTGTGCCTGTTTATATTGCCTTCACACTAGTTAGCACACACTGGGTGCTTTGCTATTTAAAGTGAAACTAAAGTGATAGAATCTCATTTTTGTTCATTTCCCTCTATAGCCCCACACAATGTTATTCATCAAAATATCTTGAATTGTCTACAGTGACATTAATCTTTCAAGCAGGAAAAAATAAATGAAAGATATTCTGCTATAGGAAGAGCAGATTATTCTCCATTCCTTCAGCAGTGCAGGCCATAACGCTGTTACAGTGTCTGTGGTTAGCTGTCTGTGCTTGTCAACATATATAATTTTGAATGTCTCTAATTGCAACTTTAACTTTCCATTTCTTGGATTAGACTGATTTTGGGACAATAACCATTTCATAGACTTTAACATTATTCCTACGTTACTATACGTACTCTTAATCTAATTTTGATACAAAAATCAGCAAACAGCAATGTGTTTTTTCTTGTCTGTGAAACTTCTCCTGGTGAAAAAGTGCCAGATGACAAGCCCAGTGAAAGTGCCAAGAAAAAGGCAGAGTACAGGACTAACAGAAGCACTTAAACCATTTCAGCTTAAACCAGTGGGCATCTTTTCACCATCATCAAAGTGGATGCCTGATGAGAATCTCTCTTCCCGGGTGAAGAAACAAGACCATGTATTATTACCATTTATCATTAATTTTTATCCAACATTCACAGATTGTCCTCTCTTTTTCTGCAGCCTGAGAAAATATGTTCACTCAAAATAAATGCACTGCAAGAAGGCAGAAGTTTTGAACCACATCTCAAACACAAGAGATACAAGAAGCAAAACCAAACTGTCGACTACCTATCACTCAAGTGCCCCACTGTATAAGTGACACTTTGTCTCTGCCATTAAAAAAAAAACAACTTTACAAAGAAAGGCCATCAATAAATGAAGGGTTGCCAATCAGTGGTGGTGCTGGCAGGGTAACATTCCATTATCCCACCCCATGCCTTGCAATCACATGCAGGGAACCGCAGAGCTCTTTCGTGCCCCGCCCCAACCCCATACACCCCTTCCTCCAAACCCACCCCCAGCCCCTCATCCGCGTGTGGTTTCGTCCTGGAGCGCGGGGCAGAGGGGCTGGCTGTGATGACGGCGAGGTGTCACTTGGGCTGGGTGACACCCGTTTCTCCTCAGACAGCGCTGTCAGAGAATCACAGACTTCCCCATGTACGAGTGAAATTAACTTCTGTTAGTCTGACATTTTCCGCAATCAATACTCGCAGGGTCCTTGTCTCTGGGATCAAAATTCATAAATCAAAAGCAGAAAGCATGAAATAAGGTATTTGATAAATCCATTAACTGGAGTGGAAGTGTACTTCTGTCACACTGTTTAAAGACTACAGTAGCACCGGCAAAAGGGGGAGAAACCTAACAAACATGTGCAGTGAAGGGCTGCCTTGTATGTGTTTGAATATATGGCTCAGGCTCGCCAGCCAAAGGGCTTTATGCCTGGGCAGCAGGCGAGCTGCCTTCCCTTGACTGCACGCTCCCTTCAGGAGGCCGAAAACCACCAACTAAGAGCTTTCAGATGGACAACCCTTCCACTCCAGAACAACCCTTCCACTCCAGAACAATCCAAGTTTAAGACAAAACTGTATTGCAAAATGAAACGCCGCTGTAAACCACTTTGAATTCAATCAAGCTCCATGAATGTAGTGCGTGGGTCGCTGTTTTTGGAAGTTACAAGGAAGTCCAAAATACAGATAAGCACTGAAAAGACTTTTGTTACATCTTGCAGGCCAAACCCTGCCAGTAGTGTTGAGCACCAGGGAATCTTTAAAAAAAAGGCAGCCCTTCCCACTAAACCAATTTATTCAAGTTTCGTCAATGGCAATTTTCACACACTGGAAACAAGGGTGACTCTAAGAGCCAAGGAAGGCTGAAGAGCAGCACATGCCCTCCTCCCTGTTCACACACGCAGTCCTGGCTGACAAGATGTGTCACCAGAGCCTGGGGGCACTGGAAACGGCGGTTGAACTGTGGTGTCTTCTATAGTGGTGGTTAACATGAAGAAAAAATGCAAACAAATAAGTCTCCAAGAACTTTCCTGCCCAGGAAAGTTGCGGATGTCCCATCCCTGGAGGGGTTCAAGGCCAGGCTTGATGAGGCTTTGAGCAACCTGGGCTAGTGGAAGGTGTCCCTGCCCATGGCAGGGGGGTGGAACTAAATGATCTTTAAGGTCTCTTCCAACCCAAACCATTCTGTGATTCTGTGATTCTAACTGTATGCCTCCATTTCTCAGCTGATAACTGCAAAAGGATCTAATAAGGTGGCAAAGATAAAGGTCTGGTCCTTACTGTTGTTGAAACATCTTGCTATCACTTCATCCTGAAGCCCTTTTAAAGGGAACACTGTGCTTTTAACACAGGATTGACTCTTAGAATTCTTATAAAACGTAAGTTAAAATTTGATTTTAATATCAAGTCGTCTGTCCGTGCAAATCAGTGGAGCTTGAATACAGCGCCATGTGCACACCTGCTGTCATCTGGACTGGGGCTCTTCAAGTGACTGTAATTCTTCAGCATCTAAAAATACATTCCATGGTTGCATGCTCTTAAAATTTACTGTAAAAAGATGTATCTTTAATTTTCAGCTGTGAGTCATGATAAAGAGTTAGTGGCGGAGTTTTACATTACATTTACATTTACATTTACATTTACATTTACATTTACATTTACATAGCACTACTTTAACAGAACTACTTTTAAAAACCGTATCATAACTTTGTTTTCTGTGACTGAAAATGGCAATGCTTACTTGATAAGGAAAATACCCAATGGCAAAACCTTGGACCTATAACATGATATGAAAGATAGCAGCAGATAAATTACTTTCATTAGACTATTTCTTCATATCACTTCAAATTCCATGACAACACATTTTCCTTTTTTTTCATGCTATAAAATGAATATAAAATTGCTGTTTTTCTGTATGACAAAATCTTCTTTAGGCATTGCTTCTAAGTGCATGTTATCAATGAACTTCCCATTTTATAGTTTCTGAAATTATGAGAACAATATTTTCCACACTTCTTATTCTATATTCACTCACTACCTGTCAATGAATAGTTTGATTTTGCTTTCCTCTAATTACAAGCCAGCCAATAATTAGAGCAGTTTTTTTCTATACAGATCTTCTGTCTTCTAAATCTGTCAATAGTTGTGATTTTCTAAGAGTCTGAATGTACTGTAATAGACCTATGAGAAAGATTTCTTTTGCTATTATGTACATTCAATAGAAATTTTCCCCTGTCACTTAAAGAATTCTATTATTTTCTGCTCTGAATAATACAGGATCCCTTGAGAAAACCCCTGTTAACAGAGCAGAAGTCTGCATTTACCTTTAGAGAATGAAATTATTGGGCATGTCTAGCATACCTCACTGCCTAGGTGAAGAAAGATTTGTATTTATAGCTATATCACCCCCTTTGTCATAGAACCATTCTAAAACTAAAAACTTATTATTATATAGGCCTCTGATATTTATTGTTCTACAAAACATCTGTGTCAACCACAACTGGTTTTTGCATCGTTCAGAGAAGCCTAGCTGTAAATTTTTTGGAGTAAAATTTTTTGGAGTTTGGTTACAAGCAACGTTTAACACCATTTCTCAAATGCAACTTTTTCAGGAATGTTTTCAGAACGTTCTCAGCAACGCTGCGACTCCTCACACTGTCTTCCCATGGTGGAAGCTGAGAAGGAAGCTACAGCAGCTCCTCATCCTTCGTGGATTCCCAAGCAACAAGATGAGGGTGGTGAGGCAGTGGCCCAGGTTGCCCAGAGAAGCTGTGGATGCCCCATACCTGGAGGGGTTCAAGGCCAGGCTGGATGAGGCTTTGGGCAACCTGGGCTAGTGTGAATACTGAAATAGAGATATCTAGTAATTTAGGGTGAGACTGATTTGTTTTCTTGTAAGTATATAAGGGAGTCATATTGCATTTTGACTTTTGAATTGTCTAGAGTTTCACAAAACATATTCATATCTTATGAGTATGGTAGTTACTTATATGCTTATGGTATAATAAACCAAAGAGCCCTTAATTTTTTTTACATTTGTAGGAATATCTTTTCAAAACCAAGGACGAAGAAAATATTTCCATCTTTGCACAACCAAAACAAAGCTGCAAACTAATACAGATCTTTCTTTGAAAAACCTACTATCTCCTACATCTCTGGAGGCAGAAGAATGCCAGGCATGCTCCAGGAAGCTCCTGGGGAGTTCTATTTTCCACCCTTCCCCAGTACACAGTGCTGCTATCGGTCTACAAGTGCTTACAAGACACGTTGGGAGTTGTGGGGTTTAATTACCTTTTTTATACATACACAGTTCACAGTTCTAGCAGGGACAAGAAACCACAAATTTGACATATCCTGCTGTGCATGAAGGTGATATGCTGGTGGTTCTTGCCTCTTCTTTCTGTCTCTAAATGAGTAGCTGACAAGTTTGATGGCAGACTATTAAAAGAAGATTATAATGATAAAGTATTTTAAGCTAGCAACAACAAAGTAGATGGGAGTCCGCAACCTAGATGTAGCTGCTGCAAATGTCTAAACTCATTATCTGCTCAAGCAGAAAGAAGGTAGGCTGGTAAAGTGCAAGATATATTTGCAAACATTTTAAAGAAGTGTGATGGCACAGTTGAATGGAAAGCAGTGAGAGCACTATGCGAGAACTTTAACCTGCTGGAGATGACAATCAGGAGAGGAGCTGCTCCTTACCTGCTCAACTGGTATCTAACGTAAGTTGGCAATACCAGCAAAAGGCTTAGTCCCTCTTATTGCAACTTTATAGACATTTAATATCCACCTCAAGGAGCTCTGCCTTCTGCTAGTAGAAACATTCACATATCCACACACCAAATGAGGTCTGGTTGGAGGTGAACATGATCCCAAGAAAACCCACCAGGGTTTAATAGGCATCGGTCGTCTGATTCAGTTCCCTGAATTGAGACAGAAATCTTATGCACCAAAAAAGGGACTGTGCGGAGCAGCCCAATGCAGAAATGAGTTTTGGGAGCAAAGAGAGGAGAAACCCCTCCTGTTGGCAGAGCTTCTGCCTGATCTTGTTTGTGCTTAAAATAGAGAGATCAGGAAGTATTCCTGCTCTTGATGATAATGCTGAGCCCTTCCTTACAGCCACGTGTTGCTCCATGATTGCCATGATACAGGTCCTGAGTGCTTGCAGAGAGTGCCAGAGCTCGCATGCGGGATGCAGGTTTCAAGAGTGCATCTGACTTTCATGCATGGACACAGTGCAGCATAAGGCAGTTTCAAAACTCAAAACCAAGCTAAAGCAAGTGCATCTTACCTTACAAGGCTTTACTGCATACTAACTGAAGTTAAGATTTCAGTAAGAAATGGGAATAAAACTGTGCTCGCAAGAGAATAATTTAATTCACTGTTGTGGTTTAACCCCTGCTGGCAATGTGCACCACACAGCTGCTCACTCACTGCCCGCACCCTGCAAGGGACTGAAGGAGAGAATTAGAGGAAAAAGGTAAGAAAACTTGTGGGTTGAGATAAGGACAGTTTAATGATTGAAATAAAATAAAATAAAATTATACTACTACTACTACTGACGATGAATTGCAATGAAAAGGAAAACTACAAATACACAATCCAAGAAAAACACGTGATACAACAGCTCACCACCCCCTGACTGATGCCTAGCCAGTCCCTGAGCAGCGACCATGCCCCCCAGCCAACTTCCCCAGTTCATATAATGAGCATGACGATTTATGGTATGGAATATCCCTTTGGCCAGCTTGGGTCAGCTGTCCTGGCTGTGTCTCCTCCCAGCTTCTTGGAGAGAAGAAGCCAGGAGGACAGGGGCAGTGTGAGAAGCTGAAAAAGCCTTTGGCTTAATGTAAGAACTGCTTGGCAACAACTGAAACTTCCCTGTGTTATCAACACTATTCCCAGCACAAATCTAAAAACATAGCCTCATACTAGCTACTACGAAGAAAATTAACTCTCTCCCAGCCAAAACTAGCACATTCACTTGTTGATGCCTACGAGGCAAAGTGCAGATTGATAAAGATAACTATATGCTGACTTAATTCCTTTAGGTAGTCTAATGTTTTAAAGGCTTTTTCCAGTCTGTGATTGAATATTTGTTTCAGCTGATACATGAACCACCGAGCACATTTAAATGCCATCCACCACATAACAAACACTGATTCCCTGCTAGAAGATGAGGGAGCTGCAGCAGCTACACTGTGTTATTGTAGCACGGTGGCAGGCTGCCAATATGTTCATTCACATTTGTAATTTCTGTCACTTGTGTAAAAGACTAACAATCGTGTTATTAGAATCAAATATTTTGATAAAATCTCAAATGTTTATCCAAGACAGTTTTATCATCTTCCTTGAAATTCTGTGATGAAACATTCCTCCATTACACAAACAGTAAAAAAATAAGCACAAAATAAATACCCGGTTATACATTCACTTCTAAGTTTTTTTTCTATGACAGGGAAACAATTTACCAGTTACAAAAAAAAAAAAAAAAAAAAAAAAAAAAAAAAAAAAAAAA